>WEKY01015683.1:5145-17264 GCA_013390045.1 Picathartes gymnocephalus
CCGTGCCCGGGGCGCTCCGTGCCCGCGGCTCCCGCCGCTCCCCGCCCGGGGCCCCTGCAGCACCGAGACGCCCCGCGACCTCTCCCGGGACCCCACCTGCCCCCGGCCCGTCCCGCACCACGCGGCCGCTCCCGCCGTCCGCTGCGCTGGAAGGGACATCCGGCCGCGCCGGGGCGGGAGGAGCTGCCGCCGGCATCCGCCCACATCCGCCTCCATCGGCCTGCATCCCCACCCCTACCAGCTCCATGTGCTCCCAGGCGGGTCCGTGGTCACTCATCTTCATCCCATCCGCCTCCTGCCCGCTTTATCGCCCTCCATGCCCATACCATCCCCATCCATCCGCCTCCATCCTCATCTCAGCCACCTCTGTCCCGACCTGCCTCCATTGCCATCGGAACCTTCTCCACCCCAGCCGGCTCCATCCACAGAGCCCCATCCCTGTCCCAATCGCTCTCATCCTGATAGGAAAAATGGGTGCTAATATCTTCACAAAAGACTCGATGTGGACGAATAGGTGTGGGGTTCTTCACTACTGTCTCAGAAATGGGTCTTAATGTCTCTATTAACATCCACATGGGCAAGTTTGTTACAGAATCTGGCAGCCTAACCCAGACGATTTGAGCTCCTGAACTTTAGGGTAATAGGACAAATGGGTGCACACAAAATGCATTGCAGACGGTCTCAGGTTCAGGTGGACCCGCAGAACCCAGACAGCCTGAACTTCTGACCTTCAGAGGAACGTGGTGATACATGTTCTAGGGGGAATATGTGGTAGGCGGCTCAGGAAGGCTGTACCTTCCTGGTTCCTCAGCCAATGGGGAAAGGATCATGCGATCCATGAGTTTAGAATAAAAGGATGCTGCACCCCCCAAAACCTCAAGAGAGACCCCACGTGCGTATGCCCCAGTGAACTCTCTTCCTTTATTCGAATAAAGTTGCAGAACTCCTCTGTCTCCTTGGTGGACGATGGCTTTTCGTAGCGTGGCTTTTCTGCACAATCCCCATCCACTTCTACCGCCATTCCATCCTCCCCTGTCCATTCCCAGCCCGCTCCAGTCCCACCCACAAGCCCATCCCATGCTGGGACTGGCACATGGCAGTGGATCCTGAGGCGCGAAAAGGACTCCACAACCCGTGTTAAGTTGTGAAGTAGGTATGTTTATTCAGCGCTGGACACATGGAGGATCGCTCCTCAAATCATGTGTGTGGCCCAGCCCTCTCTTAATCCTTTTATCCTTTAAAATATTACATATTCATAGGGTTACATAATTTTCCAATATATATCTTTCAATCCCACCCATCTTTGCCCCAGATGGTAATCAGTCCAGTGTGCTTCTGGTTATCTCTGGTGGTCACTGGGATAACGTCAGAGATTCCTCTTCCAAGTTTGGACTCTTATCTTCCCACCTCTTCTCAGGGCCTTTTGACCTCTGGCTTCCGTCCAAGGCAGGCAGTTGATGTATTACTGCCGTGGAACCTGAGACCACTTCTTCATTCTCTCCTTATCAAGCCTTGCCTCTTTTCCTCTCTTTCTTCTGTCCATGCAGGCTGCAGGAAATGTTTTCTCTCTCTCCTCCAGCAAATGTTGAGTATAGCACATTCCTTTTTCCTAAACTATTATTCTAACTTCTACTCTCTTCAGTTCTAATTTAAGTTTCTTGTTTCAATCCGACCAGAGCGTAGGAGGAGTGCGGGATCGGCCGCCCCTGCCCCATCAACACCAACAGCTTTTACTGGCACCTGGCAGTGACCCCAGAACAGCCCTTTTCCAGGGAAATCCTCTGCACTGCACAGGTCTTGTTCCTGGCCCATATCAGGGCATCAAGGTGAGGCCCAGCTCAGCCCACACTGCGATGTCCAAACCCAGCCCATTTCCTGCACTTTTCCATGGGGTCAGTTAATTCACGTCCCCATTGCCCCATCCCGCTCCTTTCCTCCCAGGACACACGCATCCCCTCTCACACACCATCATTACCACTCACCCATGACAAGGAATTCTGGCTCAAGGCACGAGAAACATGGATTCACTTTAGTTTTTCTTTAGATCTGGCTGTTGAAAGGCTACAAATGCACAGTGTTTCCTGTGGATCTTGAGAACTGGGGCCCTGGGGCCTAAGTGACAGAGCCAGCTGGGCCCTTCCACAGGAGGCAAAGTCAAATCTTTTAAGTTTCCTGAGGCTGATTCAGTTGCCATCACCCAAGACTCAGGGATAAATAAAGGGAGTGGCTTGGTGACATAAAAAACACAGAAACACCCCAAATCCAACCCCTGGAACATGCTGGATTTTTGCTTTCACTGGCAAAAATAAATTTTAAAATATGAGAATTTGGGTTGCCTCTTTGCTTATACAGGTTTGGTGGGGAAGGGTTTTGTTTCCTTTGCTGCTGAAAGCCAAAGGGGGATTTGGGAAGAGTGATATGATCCCTGTGGGATTTAGCGATGTTTGGGATGATCAGTCAGTGGGGTGAGCTCAGGGGATGGATGGGGTCCCAGAGCCTGTGCTGGACTGGGCACAAGAACAGGAGTTTGATGGAAAAGTGCTTTTCCAATGTTTTTTTAATGGAGAAATGCAGCACAATCCCTTTCCCTGGAATACTGGGCCTGGAGCTGCTGCATCCCTCAGGCCTTGTGCCTGCCCAGGTGCTCAGGGGCAATGATCACCTGCTGGATTTGTGCCGTGCCCTCGCAGATCTGCAGGGAAAACCAGAGACGGGTGACCCAGGAGCTGGAAAGGTGTTTAGAGTCTGCACACCTGTGACCCCTCCCAGAGCCAAGCCGGGGAAGAGGGAAAACCGGGAAAAATTAGTGTGGCAATGAGCCATAACAGGCAATAGGCACATACAGGTGTGTGTGTTCAGTGCAGGAGGGATCCAGGGATCCCCCAGGGATCCAAACACCTGTGTGTGCCTGGCACAGGAGGGATCCAGGGATCCCCCAGGGATCCCCCAGGGATCCAAACACCTGTGTGTGCCTGGCACAGGAGGGATCCAGGGATCCCCCAGGGATCCAAACACCTGTGTGTGCCTGGCACAGGAGGGATCCAGGGATCCCCCAGGGATCCAAACACCTGTGTGTGCCTGGCACAGGAGGAATCCAGGGATCCCCCAGGGATCCAAAGGACTGTGTGCCCAGTGCAGGAGGGATCCAGGGATCCCCCAGGTATAGCCCAGGGTGGCTCCAGGGCAGCAGAATTTGGGGATTTCAGTGTTTCAGCTCCCAGTCATGCCCAAAGTTGCAAATCACCCCCACACTTGCAAATTCACTTTCTCTGCAGTCACAAAATCAGGATAATATTCCCCAAACTGCACAAAGCTTCTCCAAGTAAAGCTGCTGGAATTTTAGGTCCAACCCCTGCCCCAAGTTCTTGCAGGGATGGAGGGAAACAGGAAGAACACCCAAAATTTCATACTAAATCAGAGTAATTTGAACAATTTCAAAACCTCAGCATGCCTGGCCATGCACTGATGATGGAGCTGTGTAATGGAGGATTGGATTACTGGGATCTTGGTGGGGAAAAAACCCCAGAACAGGAAAAGAGCCCAATTCTGACAAAGTCTCATAGCTTGTTCAGTTCCTCCCTGGCAGGACTGAAATCAGGACTGGGAATTTTTCAATTCCAAACATCTGCTTTCTTTCCTCAGAGAGGGAAAAATTCCTGGTTGGTGAGAACACTTGGAATTTTAAAGTCCGCTGTAGAAGGAATGTCAACCACCTGGAATCTCAGCAGCTGTGGTCTCTGGCTGACAGGTCAAGGCCCATATGGGTTCCCTGAGACCTTTGAATCAGTTCCAGCTAGTCATGGTTAATGTTGGAAAGAGGGAAAAGGTGAAGGTCACTGGGTTTCCTAATGAAATTAATTAATTCCTGCTGAATAACAAACTAGAACCAACAGAGGAATTCTGGAATGGAATAATTTCTTGGCAATAACACTTCAGAAAAAGCACTGGGGTTTAGCGGTGTCTGTGGGCTGAAAATGAGGAAATATGACCGTGTTGTGTTCTTTTGGAAAAGAAACCAATAAATAAATATCTGAAGAAGTGAATCACCACGGGCTGTGCCCCGTGGCTGTTTCTGCAGCACACGGAGGGTAATTAATGCTAATTAATTAATCCACGGGCCTCAGTGCTGGTGACATATCAGCCAAAGTGGTAACTTGAGAACTTCCCTGATTTAACGCCTTTCAGTTCTCCAAATCTTTTCAGCCGGTGTTCATCCCGATTGCAATTAATCAGTAATTAATTACTTTGTATTGAGTGCCCGCATTGCCACGGAGACCTCTCGCTCTGTCCCACTCACCTGATAGGTTTTGGTGTCCCTCAGGAGCTTCTCCACAGGATATTCTGTGGCGAAGCCATTGCCCCCAAGGATCTGCACAGCACTGGTGGCCGCCTGGTTGGTGACGTCCCCAGCAAAGGCCTCGGCGATGGAGGCCCAGAAGGTGTTGCGGCGGCCGGCATCCACCTCCCAGGCCGCACGCTGGTACCCCAGCCGGGCCAGCTCCACCTGCACGGCCATCTCTGCCAGCAGGAATGGTGCTGGCAGACTGGAGATCCACTGGGGGAGCCTCAGAGGGCTGCGACACCGCAGAGGAAGGAGCCCTCTGCTTGGGATCGTGGAATTGTTGGGGTTGGACAAGAACATTAAGATCATCAAGGCCAAGCCTCACCCTGGCACCATCATGGTCATCACCAAACTGTGTCCCCAAGTGCCACAGGGACGGGGACTCCACCACAGCCAGGCCTTTTCTGGGAATAAATCTTCCCTAATATATCATTTTATCTTCGTTTCTTAACTTGGAAATTCAACACGCTTGGGAAGTTGTGCTCAAGGAGTTCTATGGAATTGGGATCTGTGTTGGATCAGACTTTCCCACGTGTAACTCTAAATCTCCTGGACGCACCTCCACAATGGGTTTCCCAAACGTTCTCCGCTCCAGCGCGTACCTCGTGGCCTCGCCAAGTGCTCACCAGCCCCGCAGCCCCCGCAGCCCCCTGGGTGGGCACAGTGCAGGATGAGCAGCAGAAATTCCTGTTTGTTTTGTGAACAGCCCATTCCTCACCGGGGACCCCCCCACTCACCGGGGGCCTGCTCTTGCCAGAGGCGCCCATGGCGATGTTGAAGCCGGGGCCCTCCGCGATCAGCACGTTCTCCTCGGGGACTCGCACATCCTCAAAGACGATCCCGCGCGTGTCCGAGCAGCGCTGGCCCACGTTCAGCTCCTGGAAAAGGGCGGTACCACCAAATCAGATTCTTCCCAGGTACAACCAATTCCATCCTTCAGTTCACTTAAAGAATAAAGGTTTTTTCCTTAAAAAACCACTTCAGTTTTAGCTAAAACCCACCAGAGAGACAAGAAATACCATTTTGGCCTCCCCAGCCCAGTAAGCCTGAGCAGGTCAGTGTCTTCATGTGGGAGATCAATTCTGGGGGTGGCATCCCTCCTTTGGTTTTTTCTGGTTCAATTTATCCTCTGGAGGATTCAATTCTACACATAATTCAATTCTGTCCTCTCACATGGGAGAGAAAACAGTCAAGAACCCACTTGCAGCAGCTGCGAGACCCAGCTGTGCTGCCAAAAGACAAATTCACAACTAAGTCAGGTTTTCAGGTTCCAAACGTAAGCGAAGAAAGAGAAAACCAGGACCTACATGGTGCCTTACTTGGGCAGGAGCAGCTAAAATTGCAGCAAACTGGGTGGTTTTAGGGAACGTTCTGCCAACAATTTCACTCCCTCGGACATTAATTGGTTCTTTGCAATTCCGTGTTCTCAAAGGTTTTTTTTGCAGCTGTACAAAATTATCTGCTTTAGGCACTTCTGAGCAATTATTTATCTGAATTCATACAATTATAATTCTATTGTCATTACATTTAATTTTATATAATACATACCATTAGATATTATATAATGGTATATCATATATCTCTCTATATATATGTATATAATATAATATCTCTCTATATATATGTATATAATATAATATCTATATATATATCTATATCTATATATATAAATAAATAAAATTATTAAATGTGTCTTATGAACAGTTTCTGGGCACCAGGAGAATTCCAATATCCCTGCCTATGAGCCCTGGCAAAGTTCAGCCATTTCCTTTTCATGACAATTCCTCGTGTTATTGGTTCAGGAAGGAGCGGGAATTCCTGATGATCACCTTCCTGCCAGTCTGGATCCCAGGCCCTCCACGATGAAGCCCGTGAAGGCTTTGCTGGCCAGGGCCCGGTGCTCAGGATCAGTGCGGGCGAGCAGGAAGTCCCTGGGGAGGACAGAGCTGGGGGCTCAGCTCATCCCCAATAATCAGACACTTCATGGCAAAAATGCTGTGTGGTTTTGTCCGTATTTGTACTGTGCAGGAAGTCGAGTGGTAAGGTAACAACGCTTTTTAATGTGCCCTTCCAAAAAAAAAAAAAACCCAGATGTGGGGGAAGGAGTGCAAGGAAAGTCAGTGTTGTCTGGGCATCTCTTCCTGCAAAACTGAGGTTTAATTAAATTTGCTCAGGTAATCCTGCAAAGCTTCTCCACCTCTTCCATGTGTTGTAAGTCTCAGTAACCCACTCAGCCTTCCAAATAACCCAAAACAAGCCAATTCCCAGGACATCTGTGAGGATTATTGTACAGGGAATGCAGCATGGTGTGCAAGGCCTTTTCGTCTGGATTGCAAATGTTTCCATTTTACTCTTCCCAGTATCATTTGTAAATCAGGTTTTTGCATCAGCAATTGCTGTAAATCCCATTTAGGGAGGTCAGGAACACGCTGGGAGAGTCTCTGTGATGGTTCTGCCTCGGGCAAGAAATTAAAACAGTGAGAAATCCCAGCTTTCATAGATAAATGTATGAAGTTCTTCCTCTTGAACTGAGAAGAGTTTGTGTGTTGGGGTGAGGAGGGTGTAAGACCCAAGGAAGGGTCTGTGCTGCTCTCCCCGGACCCTACAGCACAGCCTGGGCTCTGGGACTCCTTGGAAATTTATTGCTTTAAGACAGTTAAATTTTTCTGTTTTCCCTGCGAGTGGGAGGCGTTCCCGGCTGAGTCAGAAGCAGCTGATCCCTGTCTGCGAGCCAGCTCAGGCCTCAGTAACCTGAGCATTTTGGAGCTGACCCTGAGTAACTCCCTGTCCCAAAGGGAAAGTGGAGGGAATTGTGCCTGGTTTCAGCCCAAATTCGGCATTCTGACGGGAGCTGTGACATCATCGATCTCTGATGTCATTAGCCCCATTCCCTCTCCGGGCACCCACAGCACTGGGGCTGCTGCTGCCTCTTCCTGATGAACTGGTGACACACTGGGACGCTCTGGTTTGTGACACGCCCTTAAGGGAACCCCAGTACAGACCAGTATGCCCACAAAGGGAACGCACCAGCTCTGGCCTTCCCACCCTTGCTAATCCACGTCTTCTGCCCATTGCTGACTTACTCATCCCCTTTCCGCTGCGCCCGCATTCTGCTCCCGGCCGCACCCGAGCCCGCGCCTGGCTCTGTCACACAGTGAGCCTGGAAGAACAACCCCCAGATCCCAAGGAATGTACATTCTGAGTTTGGGAAACCACAAAATCATTGTGGAATTGTGGGCAATGACCAACCGTGGTCACACAAACATCTGAGGCTAGTCTGTCATTAATTAATTACTTCAGTAATGGGATTCCCTGACCAAACAGACATCAGGGGTTCCTCTGACATTAATTAATTAATCAGCAGGATTCCCTGTTCACACTCACACACATCAGGGGCTCCTCTGTCATCCTGCACAAGTATTTTTTCTGCTGCTGCTCGTTCCCAGCGATGATCATGGGCATTTGCTGGAAGGGATGTTCAGAGCATCAACCCATGCCCTCAAGAGCCCAGTTTGGAGGAGGACCCAGAGGCCAGTCTGGAGGACCCAGAGTTGAGTTTGAGGGCCCCAGAGCCCAGTTTGAGGGCTCCAGCCCCAGTTCTGGACAGATGCAGGACTCACCTCAAGGGAATTGGCCTCCATGGCTGTCTGCACCCCAGTGCCTCCGTATGCCAGCTCCTCTGTGGTAAGACATGCCTCAAAGGTGCCCAGCCCCACCTGTGTGGGGACAGGAGGGGATTCAGGGGGCTCTCAAGTGCAGAATATTGATGATTTGCAAGCATTTATTATCCCAAACATCCCCCATGGGCACCGAGTTTCATCAGATGTTCTCCCCTGGGAAATAGCGTGCTGCCAGACTGATATTTTTGTTATTTGTTTTGTTTCACTGCAATCAGCCTCAACTTTTCCACACCCACCATCAGTCTCATCACTATCTCCTTTTCCAGACTATATGTGGATATCCAGTGCTGATGATTTCCCACTATGAAACCTGATGGTTTTTCAAATTCATTCCTGAATTTCGAGTGTTTTGCACCCACCTGGCCCCTCACTGTCACTGCTGGGGGTCAGACAAGGGGACCTTTAAAGGCTGCTCTTGATTCAAACCTTCCTATGATTCTCAGGCTGTGATGCATAAACTCAATTTTTGATACCAGATACAGCAAACCAGTCAAAAAGACCCAACAGAACCTGCTCTGGACACTTCCCAACTCCAACTTCACCAACAGGTGAAACAGGGAATCTGAAATGTAACATTTTTATCCATGATTACACGCCTGCTGCACCTCGGCTGAACTGGTCACTGATCCGCAGGAATGAGCCCTTAAATACCTCCAGCCTGAGGCAGGATCAAAGTAAATCCTGGAATTCCTGATATGGGGATCGTGAGAATTGGGATCGTGGGAGAGAATCTGGCCGTGAGTCGCTACATCAAGATCTAATTCTTCGCCTGATCCCCTCCAGCCTTGTCACACCCATGTGTGCCAACCTGCCCACACATTGCTTTGGGATTACTCCAGTGTGCAACAGGTAATTTTATATGCCATCCATAATTTCGCACCTCAGTCTCCTTCAGGGCCTTTTCTTTGGTTTATTTTAGGGATAGAAAGGGATCACACTCACCGCACCTCTCTGGGATGTGGGAATTCATCAGCCCAAGCTCCCAGGCCCGTTTGATGAGTGGCACAGGATGCTGAAAAAGGGAAATTCATGGTTGATTATCACAGGCAACATTTCAAATTTTGGGTTAAGAGAAAAATTTGGGTTTTCCCTCCTGTGGATTTACCTCCCCAGTCCTGTCATATTGTGCAGCGACAGGAATAATCTCCTCCAGAGCAAATTTCTGGGCAGTAGCTTGGAATTCCTTCTGTTCATCTGTCAGTTCTGTTGAAAAAAATACGGCAAAGAAGTCATAAAGAAGCTAAACTTCCTCCTTCCCTCTGAACCCCCCTGAGCTATGCCACCATTAGTTACAAAATTATTTAAAAACTACTGGAAATTGAGCCGAAAGTGCCAGGTAACAAAATGTTTTTACAAAAAACATCTGTCAAGCATCTGCTGGTGCCCCAGAGAATTTGCTCTAATAGCCCAGGTGCAGAGAAATTTCTGTGTCACATCCCTAGACCCACCATATTGCCCAGGTGGTGTTCATGGTTATTCTAATGGTTTAAAAGCCAATGAGGGATCACCACTCCTTGCTGAGGCTATTTAGGGCAATAAAAAAAGCTCGACAGCTACAAAAAAGAGGAAAGTCTCTGAACTATCACCCCTGCCCTGGCTGTCCTGAGCTGGAGAGAAAAAGGGCTTCTGGTTTTCAAACAGTTTTTATAAAAAGAGTAGAAATCTATTCCAAATAAACACCTGTCTTGGAAATTCCTGCTGAACTGCAATACGGTTGTTTGGGTTTTTCAGTTGGTTGTTTTGTTGGGATTTTGGATGGGGGTTTTTTTGTCTGTTTATTTTGGTCATTTTTTTTGCTTTTTTTCCCCCCTGCACTGCTGTTTGTCCCTCCCTGTTCCCTCCCCTCCCAGCCCTGCCACACTCACCGAAGCTGAACCCATTCCCCAGTTTGCTCAGGTGCACGTTTTGGGCAGGTTTGCTGGAGAGTGACCTCCAGCCAGGCCAAACCAGAGTCTGGAGCAGCCACAGCAGGAAAGGACTGTTGGGATACACAGGACAGAGAGCACCCAGGATCTTATTAGCATAAGAGATTTGATAATCGGGATGCCCTGGCAGGAGCAAACAGAGCTGTGAAGAGTTAATCAAGATAGCTGAAGATTGGATCGAGGCTTACTGGAAGGAGAAAATCACATCAACTTCTGCAAGCAAGAGATGTTTGTAAAATGTATAAGTTTGTTAACCCAACCTTGTAGTAGAAAATTGTTAATCCTCCTAGAATAGTATATAAATGTACAGCCCACAATAAACTCAGATTCTGACCACGAGTCAGTCTCTCTGTCTCTCTTCATCGCCGAGAAAGGACCATGAGAATGAGGGAATATCCCGGACCAGAATGAGGGGCCTGTCCTAAAGGTGCCAGTGCAGCCCCACAGCTCAGCAAGGGACACAGGCTGTGACAGGTGGCACACAGGGAAAAAAAGGTACTGTCTGGAAATACTGAAAACATCTGTAAAGCCAGCAGGTGAACTGTGGGGAGAGCTGGGATCAAGCATGGAATGCTGAGCTGCTGAGTCTGCGTGTGTGCACAGCTTGGGGGTGTCCACGAGGCAAAGTTTTATCTGTGGGGTGTTCAGACGACACAAGTGCTGCAAAATTGTCCTTTCTCACCAAGGTTTTCCCTTCTTGCCTGAGCTTTCTTGCTGAAGTGCTGCCACAGGTGTATAAGGAAAACAAAACAACACAAGGAAACAACCCTCTCAAGTGTTTTAGACCTTGTTTGAAGTGTAACTGACAAAAAGATGAGGTAGAAAAAAAGACAGGGTATTGTAATCATGGGGGGGTTATTTGTTTGGGCTTTGGTTTGGTTTTGGTTTTGCTGGGTTTTTTTCTTAAGGATGATCCAGTACGACGCAGCATCTCCACCAAAAGGTTTAGACAAAACTAGGAAAAGCCCAGAATCCTCAACAAGGCGAAGGTGACACACCCCCCAAAGAAGCTGCCAAGTTTGTGTTCGAGATATTCAGTCTCGTGGTTCTCCTGCCCCCAAGCTGGGCGAGGTCAAGGGCATCGCTGCGGTGACTCTGGACACATCAACAGCCCTGCACAGCTGAAGGTGGGGGTTGGGCAGGGGGATCTCCCCGGGGACAGAGTGACCAGAGACCAAAGTTCTCACACAGGGATGAGGCACTGGAGCAGTGGGGATGCCCCATCACTGGGAGTGTTCCCGGTCAGGTGGGATAGGACTCGGAGAACCCTGGTGTAGTTGCTCCAAGTTGGCAGTCGGGTGGGACTGGGTGGTCCCCCGCCCAAACCAGTCCGGGATTCTGTCTAAGGATTTGGGCAAGCACCTGCCCACTCCATCAGCCTCGCTGTCCTCTCCACGCTCAGACCCAGCTCCTCGTGCCTTCCGCCTGCTCTGCCCCCATTGAACCTGAAATCCCGGTGCCAGGAATATCATCCATGAGATCCCCTGCCCTCGGGCACTGTCCCCGCCGCCGCTCCCGCCGTCACCGTGACACTTGGGGCAGGTGGCTACGTCCCACCGGGGGACACTAGAGGGGCACTGGAGGGACACGGCAAAGCCGGCGCCCTTCACCTTTCCCCTAATTCAGGAACGACGGGGAGAACTGGAAGTGCCAACGCAGTTCCCGGGGAGCGCGACCGATAGATCCCGATGCAAGGAATGTTCCCAGCTCCCAACGGGACGGGCACCGACCCCCGGGGCAGCAGCGGGCACCGACCCGCGGGGGAGGAACGGAGCGGCGCGGGAGGGGCAGCGCGCACCGACCCCGATTCGGGACCCCCGGCATTGAGGTTGGCAGCGCCGTCCCAGCCCCAGCACGACCCCGGCCCCGTCCCTCCTCCCCTGATTCCCCCCGTGTCCCCCTGCGCCCGCCGTGCTCCGCTCACCCGGCTGGCGCTGAGCGCGGACATCGCTGCGGCGGCCCCAGCGCTGCTGGGCGCGGGGGGCGCGGAGAGGAGCGGAGCGGGGCGGCCGCAGCACCCCCGCCCCCCGGAACAGCGCGGTGGCCGCTCCCCGAACAAGGCGGTGCCCCCCGAACAGAGCGGTCCGGGGTCTCCTGCGCGCCCCTTGCCCTCCTCTGCCCCGTTTTGTCGGGATGACAGAGAATCGGCTGCCTTGATTTCCCTGGGAATAA
>WEKY01015685.1:1572-40163 GCA_013390045.1 Picathartes gymnocephalus
AGGTAATGAGAAGCTTCCCTCCTAGCTGTTAGTTGCCTGTTGTGAAAGACCGGGGTGCAAAAATGATTTTTTAAAATAACACATTGGTTTAGGAAAAAAGCCAACACACAAAAAAACCCACCTCAAGCATCGTATTAGTCTTACAGATAAACTATGAAATAATTTAATTATTTCAATTAATTTATTTTCTTAAACTTACTTTCAAGATAAGGTGATGATGTAGGATCATAGAATGGTTTGGGCTGAAAGGGACCTTAAAGGTCATCTAACTTCAAACCCCCTGCTGTGAGCAGGGACATCTTTCATTAGACCAGGTTGCTCAGAGCCCCATCCAAACTGGCCTTGAGTGCTGCCAGGGATGGGACAGCCCCAGCTTCTGGGAACTGCCTATTCCAGTGCCTCACCAATCTCACCACAAAGAATTTCTTCCATATATTAACCTAAATGTCCCCTCTTTCAGTTTGAACCATTACTCCTTGTCCTGTCAGTACAGTTCCTGACAAGGAGTTCCTCTCCAACCTTCCCTGTAGGCCCTCTTCAGCTCTTGGAAGTTTGCTAGGAGGTCTCTATGCACACTTCCCTTCTCTAGGCTGAACAGCCCCAACTTTCTCAGTCTGTCAATATACTTGACTCTCTAAATTTGTGTATATTTCTATATTCCCTTATATCAAGCGTATGTGGTTGCATGTATATGACTGATTAATGTAATGGCGTAACTTGTTTTGAGTGTTAATTCCTAGACCAGGTCCTACAGTGAATCATAAGACTGAAATCATATACTGACTTGATTTCAGGCATCAGTACTGCCTAGGATTGTAAGACTTTTTCTTCTGCTCTCATGACAGATATATCCTGTATGAGATACACCATTAGCATGTATCTTGACCATAAGAGGTTGAGATACATGGGAATCAAATGGTGTTTCCATTATTCTTAGACCCAACTGATTTTAAAATGGTGTTGATTTCTATTGTTAGAGATCTTTATTCAGACACTTAATGAGATATTGTGTCTTCCTTTTGCAGCTGTAAAATGCTATGTTTAGTATACTTTGCTGCCCCTCCTCAGTGCCAAGTCTCTTACAACCTTGCAAACTGTGACTGAAGAGTTAAAACATGGCCAGTGCCTTCCTAGTGCTGGAATGAGTTATTTCCTGACTGCCTGCCAGGTACTTGGTGTTGCCTCCTCTAGGGCTGATGAAGATCTAGATAGAAATACTAAAGACTTGCCAAGCTGATGTCTATGGAAAGGACCAGTCAATTAGTCAAGGTTATTCAAGGTGCCGTAGTATGCACGTTTCATTGGAGGAGACAGGATTTTTTTTTTTTTTTAAAGGAATATCAAATTTTTGTATGAGTTTTCCACAAGCTGCTTGTTAATTTGTCCTTGATGGGTCACTTTAAATCAGTTTTATGCATGTGTTATTCTTGCAGATAATAGGTGGGCTTTTGAATAGTCATAAAAGTACATTTTATGAACTTTGAAAATATCCATGTTGACACAGTGTCTAGTAACTACATTTTTGAGAGGTTTCGGTTTTGAAACAGCTTTGATGAGCCCTACAAGCAAGAACTTTGCAGCAAGTCTTGCCCTGTATGGATGCAAATAGAGAACAACTCTAACTTGCATCAGAATGTTAACAGTATGTGGTGTGTTAAATTTGAAATACACATGTTGAGACAAATCCTAAAAGACCAATAACTGTTTCAAACAACTGCGTATTCTTTAGCTCTGGGAGCCAAGTTCCAAAACTAAAGACTTTTCCATTTTGAAGGAAATAATATTTTTAAAAGTGATGGGTTTAAATGATTACTTGTTCAACATTTTCTGTCATAACATTATTTTAAGGTGGGCTAACAAATTTACTGTAGCTTGGAGGAATAAATATTAGGTACAACTTTTAAGTTGAAATACTATTGCCCTTATGAATATGCAATCTTGTTCTTTGAGGACACTTACAGCAAATTCTTTTTTTGATTAGAAGAAATATACAACATTGATATTTTTATTGCTCTGCCATCTATAAGGATTTCAGCATTTTACTTTTTTTTGTGAATTAGCAAATAAATGAAAACAGATATTTTTCCCAAGATGCAGGTCACTTGCATGTTGTGATTATCTACTTGCTTGGTGTTCTGTACTTTGAAAATAATTTTTTTTTTTTGGTAGAGACACTAAACGGCAAAATTTTTAAAAAGGTGCTTAGTGGAATGAGTTAATCCATCTGACTCTGCAGAGAAAAATTGTTAATCTTTAACTTTTTGTAGTGTCAGCTAGCCCATATATTCAGTGGGATTACTTAAGAGAACATAAAAAAAGAATTATTTGTAGCACATAAATTTGAGCATACAGTGGTCTTTTTACAGCTGGAGTCTGATAGGACAGTGCATTGTCTCCATCCTAATACAAAGACATACTGCATGTGTTTTTATTTGAACCTGTGCGTAAATACTAATCTCAAATTTCAGAATGAAACAATTTTCTCTATGTGGTGTTAGTGACTGATTTTGTTATTCAACAGCAAGGATGTCAGAATGAGAGAATGAGTGCTTCTACTGTAACTCTGTTCGCTTGTGTGTAAGGCAAACGTCTGAGCCTTCATAGAACTGTAAAGTACAGTTCAAATGTGAAAAAATGTCAGCTTGTTATAAATGGCAGCAAATGGTGCTGATTATTTTACCTTTGACAAAGTGGAAAATTTAAAGGTTGGTTTGTCCCATTTTATTAATACAATAAATTTTTACAGTGTTGTTCTGGGCCTTTAGATATATGTTCTTTAGTGTTTATTATCCCTCAGTTGCTGTAAAAGTTCTAGATTTGAAGTCTGGCATCATTGTTCAGAATGCTAATTCAGGAAATTAATTAGCATATGAAAGCAGAGGCACATCCATGTTTCCATTTCTTTCCTACGCTAACCAAAACAAAGTTGGTGTTTTCTTGTAATATGCAAGAGTGATGGAATGCAGAGACCATATTTTTTATCATTTAGCACTAGTTTATAGCTTCCACAGACTTGTCCTAATAATGAAGCTATGAAGGATATGACAAGAATGGTGATATTAAATTTCTGTAGACTAACAGTAAATTTTTCCATTCTGATGTCAAGAATGTAGAGCAGCTGGAATCTGCAGTGTGAGTGGTTCAGTACGGGAACAGTTTCATCAATTGCTTAGCCATTTATTCTCCTCCTAGGAACAAGCAGTCTTCTATAGAATATAACACTACAAAGGAAGCAATTTTCTAAAACTGGAAAAATCTTTTATGTCTTGTTGTTTCTGATTTAAAAGGTTTCCATTGCTTCTTGTGGTTCAATCCAATTGCATATGCAAATCTAATGTACAGGTTTTTAAATTGGAATTAGCATTATTATATATTTTGGTCTTCAGATCAAATAAAACTAACTTGTATTAATTAAATTTAGTAAAAGCTGAAGATGCTCTGAAGACAGTAACTGCTTAAGTGTATTGAAAGAACAAGTCGAAATTTATCTTTTATCTAGTCAATGGATTTTCATTCCCTATGTCACTGTTCTTGAATGAACTAAATTTTATGAAAAATTTATTGTTTGTCCAGTGTTAATTTATTACTTTTAAATTTCTTTATTCTAAGTCAGGTAATCAGATTTAATAGACTCTGTAAGTACCTTCAAACAATCCCCTTCCCCTTCCTCTCTTACAACAGTTTTATAATTATATGCCCATGTGCAGTGCTTGTCTCCTTTTAGTAGGAGTTTCATTCTATAGTTTTACTGAGTTCACAGAAGTGTTAGATACTGTATCTAATTTGTATTACAGAAATATAAATAGCAGCAGCATGCTGGTATCTAAAATAGGAGCTTCCTCATTTATCTGGACTTGACTCCTGTTATTGCCACTCAATTATGGACCTTGTTTAATATAGCAAGGGTCCTTTTGCCTCCTGTTCCACTAATCTGGGAATGTTCAGGTGTGATTACATTGTGATGGGGATTGGGGTTACTCCCCCCCAAGCTGTAGGGATGACCAGACTAACTCCCCCTCTTAAAATTGCATAATTGTCTTACATCTCCATGTTTAATGACATGGTTAGTTTCTTTTATGTATGCTCAGGTCTTCTAGGAATAAATCATGTACTTTTGAAAATGGAAATAAATTTGTTTTTCTTGTGTAAGTCATGTTTACTGAATTTTGACATCTGAAGTATTTTGATACTAGTAAATTCCAATGGGTGCATGATTCCTTTTAAATGTAAATGCTGGCTAAACTTAGGCAAACTAGACCAAAAAAACCCCAAGAACCTACATAGAATAGCATCAGTGTATAATAAAAGCAAATTTTTTTTCTTTTTTTGCAAAGCAGTCTACACAGTGCTGCCAACATCAGGCATTAAAAACAACAGGATTTTTTTTTTGCTTTTTGGGTTTTTTTGGTTTTTTTGGTGGTTTGTTTTTTTGTTGGTTTTTTTGTTTGTTTGTTTTTTTGGGTTTTTTTTTGTTTTGTTTGGTTTGGTTTTTTTTTTTAATGACTTCTAGATACATTTTTTTAAAAGCTCTTGGTTGTGTTTATTTACACTGTGGGAACATTTCAAAAAAAATGTGATGTTCATGCATGCCATATGACTCAAGAACATGAGTCTTCAAGAGAAACATCAAAATTGAGACCAAGTGCGCAATCAAGGCCTGGCAGGCAGACGTAGCATTCAGCTTGAAGGTGCTGATACACCTCACTCCAGGGCTTATGCAACGAATATGTGTTTTTAATTTGCCAAACAATTTGTATTTTAGGGGGTATCACTATGACCTTTTGGAAAGCTAATTTTTGGTTTTAGAAGTAATCAAAAGTGTTCAGTACGGTATCCCTTCAGACTACATAATTGCTACTGGAACAATTTTTAAAAAATCTGGTTTTAACAGCCTGGCACTACTGAAACCATTGTTAAACTTGCAATTTTTTTTTTTCCATGGCCTTTGGGTCTGACTTCTAGAACCACCTGAGATACTACTTAGAAGTTTTGCAGGAGGTATGAAGTTGATCTGAAGCACTCTACTATGAAATTTAGATTACTCCTGTTGCTGCATGGCAGCATCTCTGTACAGTGAGATCTTACAGGGCTGCAGGAATTTCGAGTAAAGAGCAGGTACTGCTCATATTACATGAAATATGTTGATGAATAACATCAACATATTTCATGTAATTTAGACACAAGTAAAAATCATGTTTTACTTGCAGGTGTGTGTAGAAGATCCACATACTTTATTTCTTAATACATAAAGATCAGAATGGTCATCTGAAAATTTTTGATTCTGTAGTACCGCGCACCACAGACGGAACAAGAAGGAACAGAGAAAAGGCAAACCTTTACAGGTGCTATCACCTTCTTCTGCCATTACCTTCTGGAGCTGAGTCAAGTGATCTGGAATGACACAGATTTAACTTTAGACACGTTCTAGATGTTTGTCTTCTGTCCTCCCCAGGTTAATACACTAAGTCCTCCTTCTACCTGATTTTTAAGTGACTTCTTGACTGAGTTGTTTTTTTGATTCCTGGCTACATAGTGTTCAGTTTCGGGAGGAGTCTGAAGAGCAGGAGTGTGGTGTTGTCCAGCATGCTGCATGGCACAGTCCTCAGTTTCCGCTGTGGCACAGAAGGGCCGGATTCTCATTTCCTGCTGGCTGAAAGCTATAAATACTGGACTCTAGAGCCAAAGCAGGGAAGAACTAGAGGTGTGACTATGATACTGGATAAAATCAGTCAGCACCTGTCTAATTGTTTCCACTTTCCCAGAGGGGTTGCATTGCTGCTGAAGCTGGAGTAGCACACTAGGGACATGGACACCCATTTCCCTGGAAGGGGCAATTCAGGGCTATATAAATAAGTAAAGCCCTCAGGAACTTTTGAGCTGGATGTGAAACCTTCACGTGTATAAGCACTTGCAGGGTTCGGCACTCTGGGAGTGCTGGCAGGCAGGGTTTTTCTCTGGGAGTTTTGTGTGTAAAACCAAAGTCTCATTATTGGCAGATTCAGTCTCCCCCTGTGTCACTAATAGTTAATCCATCAGGAAATACAAACTTCCATTTTATTTTTCACTAGGGATTTGATTATCAAAGCTTTGAGGAGCAAGTTAAAAGCAGAGAATAGTTTTATAATTGATTCTATGTGGAATTTAAGCAGATCTGATGGATCAAGGAAAAGAAAGCTTACTCTGTTACACGTCTTTTATTTGAAGGAAGTCGCTGAAGTTATAATTTTCTTTCTTCTGAATGACACACATAAATTGTCCCTAAGAAGTTATGCCACAGTGCAAGCTTACATTGAAAATTTCTATTCCATTTTCTGACAACCTTCAGGTTATTTTGAGGTAAATATATTTACAGTAACAAAAGTGGCCAAGTGTAAAGAATTTTTAAAATTTTCTAAATGAAAGAAAATAAAGAAATGTTTTAATTTTCTAAATGAAACTTTTATCATAACTTGTGTGATAAAGCAACCATTTTTGCTAAGTTCTGAAGTTCTAATAGCCTGGGAGGTTGGAGCCACAAGTCCCACTCAGACCTCTTTTCTCTTGAGAGAAAGTCAGTGATGGTATCTTGCTAGGAAAAACTTGATGGTCTTTTTTTCTGTCTGCAAAATTGTAGTGGTTTGAATTGTATCTTCTTTTTGCAGTATTTTTGAAGCAGAAACAAGAACAGATTTAAATGAAAGCAGGATTCTAAGAGAAATGAACACGAACCACCAAAAAGAATGTATCTGGAAAGAACTTTTTTCTCCAGAATATTTTACTGAGAGGCAGTAAAAAGATGAAAATATAAATAATCAGAACCCAAAGGTGCTGTATGTAATTTTAAAAGGGATATGTACTGCCTGAAAGGTTGCAAAATTATGTTTACTAATAAATATTCTAAATCATAAGTTTTTGGGAAATAATAAGTGTAATAACAATAAGTAACCTGTAATTTACAACAATGTTCTTTTATCAGTAGAATGTGTTGTAAATCTGTTCTTGTGATGAACAGCAGCACTTACTCAGACTAAAAATAATAACAGGGCCGTGTATCTTGGATCCCAGGAGACTATTGGTGTTTTTGTAGACAGCAGACAGGAGAAAAAGGCATTTTGTCCTTTTTACCCCAAGTAATCCCACTGGAAAATTAAACATGTGCTATGAATTGATATCAACTCATGCCAGGTTACCTCCCTAAAGAAGACTGCTGCAAACGCTGTTGCTACATTTCTTGGACAGCACTTTGATGTCCTGTGTGCACGATGGATATTTTATGCTGTACGCTACTGTGGAACAGTGTGCTACTGTCTGCCCCTCAGAGACCGCTATTGAGGTGTGCCACAAATAACTGAGAACAGCAATTGCTTTAGCCCTAGAGAGAATCTCAAATACCTGCAAATTAAAAATGTTACTGAAATATTTCTGTGTGCATGTGTGTTTTGGAAAACTGTTGGTTTTGTTTATAAAAGTTTAATACTGCAAAACAGAGAAGGTGCTTTTGTATTGCTGTGGATCCTTGCTGAAGACAGGATTGAAAAAAAAAATATTAAGCAAGATATTAGCAAGAAATATTTAGAGAAACCACGAACCTTTTTTTAACGGACCACCCTATCCAGTTTCTGTTCTTTTAAGGAAGTTTTTCCTATTCATGACTCATTTCACTCTTTGGCTAACATCAAGGGAAATGGAATAACGATTAAGCAAAGGAATGTATGTTTTTTTCTGTGTTTGTCCTTTTCTGAAAACCTTTATGAATTTTCTGCATAACCTTGTGTAAATATGTATGGGTGTAGAAGCTTGACAACTGTGACAAGGTAAAAAGTACACTGCTAATACTTGTTTCTTAGAATTTTTTTCTAAATGTTCCTTTTGGTTCTACAAGTTAATGTTGTGCTGGATACTCCAGACTCCCTCTTCAGTTAAAATGACATGCTCCAGGCAGCCAATTACACAGAACTGTTAAGTGAAATTAATGAGATCACGCTAGATTACACTTTGTGTTTTATTTTCATTTTATAGGTCTGTACGAGCTGCTGGCTGCATTGCCAGCCCAGCTGCAGCCACATGTGGACAGCCAGGAAGACCTGACCTTCCTCTGGGATATGTTTGGTGAAAAAAGCCTTCATTCACTGGTGAAGGTAAACCACATTTAAGTCAGATTCTCTTTGAGAAGAGCATATGGAAAAATGTTTTAAGCGCCATCTAGTAAACCAGTAACCAAACTGTTGCTCAGTGAAAACAAAACAGCCTTGTTTTAACTCTGTTTCTGTCAGGGTGGAAGTTGTTAAATAAGATTTTACCAAAAATACATAGATGATTTCATTTAAGGGTGATGTTTTGGCAGGGTAATGCTAATGCAACAAACATATGTTGTTTGCCCTTGTTTAGAAAAAAAAGAGTACGAAATAGTAGCAGGAAATCTGACACTTCTTTATGGTCAACATTCAAGACCTGGAGTTTAGCTTGAACAAATAAATGTTCACAGCAAAAATTAGAAGGAATATATTTTCTGAGGTCAAGTATGGCAAGAGTTCAGTAGCCACATTAATTTAAAATAATTTCCTTTAACAAAGTCAACTGAAATTCTAGTAAGCTGTTTCTTTTATTGGCTTGTCTCCATTTAATATTGTGTTTTGCTCATAAATATGCTGGACTAAAGTACAGCCTAAAATAAGTTGGACGAATACGTGAGTAAAATATTATGCTACAAAAATGAACAGCAACAAGAAATCAAAGCATGCCGTGGGAGTACACAGAGCTAGCCCAATAATCTTAAAATTGTGTAGAGCTGAAAAATGGGACCAATCAGCTGGTTAAAAATATTCCACTCCAACAAAACAGTAAGTATCTCTTCAGTCCCCAGTACAGAGCTAATTCAAGCTGGAAGGAAATTTGGCGGTGTCAAATGAGTCAGTAGGTGGTAGTAACCCATGCCATGAATATATACAGACTTGTGCAGAATTTGGTACCCTTGTCAATTACTGATCTAGAGGAAGCTTAAAACTGGGATTATTTCTAAATGTGAAGGAATCACATTTTCCCTTGTTTTTCAGCTATTTTATTCTGGAAAAAGATGTAATAATGTTGATACTTAGTCAAGTGCTTGGTGATACTCTTCAAAATATCTGAGAATTTACACATAAAAGTAAACATAAATGCTCTCTGGCAGTTGATACACAAAAGCAGCAAACAGTGGAACAGTGCTTGGCAGTACTTGCTTGCCTAAAGAATTTCATCAAAGTTTCTGAAATGCCATGACTCCCAGACTCCTTGCGGCTTTGCTGCAGCTGTCTGTGCAGGTGGCTCAGAAGATCACTGTAAGAGAAATACCAGTCATCTTTCTGATGTAGGCTGACAGTGGTGTGCATCTAAGCAAAATATTAGGTCAGCTGCTAAATTAGTTTTCTTTCTGGTTTGGGAATTAAAGAAGGGTGGCTAGAAAATGAGTGTGGATCTGTGAAACATTGACACTTCAACATTTGCTCTAATTTTTTATTGAGGCAAAACCTAAACCATTTCAAACTTCTTCACTTACTGCCTTTTGCCCCTTATTCCAAAAGAAGACAGCAGTTAACTGGTTTTCTCACTTGAAGTAAGCTCTCCTTTTGGAGCAGTTGGCTTTCCTAGTGGCTCTCCTGGTTGCATGCCCTGGTTACCATGTTGTTTGTTATTGCAGGGTGGATTGACTTTCTGACTAACAGAAAAGAAAGATGAGAAAGGGGATCAGTGAATGGTCACTTTATTGCAATTACAAGAAGGCACTGAAATATTCCAACCATCTTCATTATTTATCTTGTGCTCTGTAGGTCCAAATATTAAACATATATATAACTCTGACCCTATTGGTGCTTCTTTTAATGTCCTCTTAACCCTCATGCTACCTTAAAATAGATGTCATTCTTGAAATCTCAAAACTACATCTTTAGTGTTCACTTCCTTAATACAATATATTAATTTCATTTGAGAGACAAAGTTGTTTAATTACAACAATTGAGACTATTAAGAGCATCTGGTCTGACCCAGTACATGTCACAGGCTGTTGGACCTCACCTTTGATTTCTGTGGAGTTCTGGGATATAAAGTAGGCTATGAAGAGCTTTCAAAATGTTATCTAGTTCATATACCTGCCTCAAGATGGGCTTAACTGTATGTGAAACATGGTATTTGTTTGACCTCTAATGCATTTTTAGAAGGATTATTCAGTATCCTCTCAAGTTTCAGGGAAGACAGTCCCTAGCCTTTTTGGAAGATACCTGTAAGAGCAGAAAAGTGAACCCCATCTGCCATAATTTTTCCCTGTTACAAGACTTCCGGAGTGCAAAATCTTTCTTTCTGAATTCTGGTGTCTTATTTGAAAGACTGTTTTTCCTAGCAGTAACTTCTTAAGGTCAACTGTACTTGCAAAGACAAATGTTTTTAATTCTGGAGACAGAGAATGATGACACATATTTTGTAATAAAAAAAGGAAAAATTGTGCACTAACTTTGAGCCAAGGATGTTGTGATCCTGGTATGTGGCAGTGTAGGAAGAAAATAAGCATGGGTATGCTACCACTTAACACTGTTCTTTCTCTATTTTAACACATTGCTTAATAAAAATTTCTACACTGATCTTCTTACCTTACTGTTTAATGATTTCAGATATTATAAAAGAGTTTTTTTCCTAAGTTATGAAATGGATAAAATGCTCCAAAATTATTGAAAGACTTACATATAAAAGGAACTTTCTACTTTTTCTACAGATATTCTAAGTTTTATGGGTATTTAATTACTATAGCTTTTTCTTCATGGTTGTATCATATAGCATATGGTTTGCTATTCTGGCTCTCTTAATATTGAAAAGAAAAAAAGAAGAAGAAGAAAAAAAGCCCCAAACCTTGTCTTGGAGTTCTCTTCATTCAGTATTGTTGGACAGAAATCTCTTTGAAAACTTGGATCAGCCTGAGCTGTTCTAAGAAGTCAGAAATGGAAAAGTTGTATTAGATCATCCAATCCATTCCCCTGCAAATACTGGATTGTTCCCTGCAGTACATTCCTATAGTAGTTAGTAAAACCAGCAAACACTGATGCAACTATTCTTGCTGTCCCTTTTCTTCTCAAAGGAATCTGTTGATTAGATTTTAGTTTACAAAGTAGAGAAGAGGGAACCCACAACTGTTGTTGACAGTTTGGAAGCAAAAACTGGTTCTAGGTAGTGTTTAAAATTTGTTTCTGCTTCCCTCAATTTGTTACTTCCTTGTCTCCTTACATGACTCTCAAATTTTACCAAAAATCTTCAGCCATCTCATTCCTTTTTATATAGCAGAGATCTCATTAATTCTGTAGAGATTTATAGGATAGAAACATGAAGGGAATATCCTTCAGGGTAATTATGAGCACTGACGTAGCCGATACCTGAAATAGTACACGTGCTCAGCTTGGATATTTTTTAGAAAGGATAAATAAAGATCTGCTCTAACTACTCCTTTGGATTATTTTTAGAGGAGCTGCAAGAATTTCCATGTGTGGTTGCTTGCTGTTAGTGCACCAGACACGTTTTACTGTTTGTCTGTTTAGCTCCAGGATGAAGCTTCCACTCGCACTGTTGCCTTAAACATTCCTGGTTGTGAATTTAATGCTTAAGACTTGAGTAAACTTTTCTGTTGCACAGTTACCGAAGTATTTCATAACCAGTTGTAGTTTGTTTTTTGCCAACTCAGTACTGTACTTTCCATTATGAAAAAGAAGCCACAGCAAGTGGTGTTGCTCTTTCTCTTGGTAGGGAAGAGTTTGTACATTCAAAAAGTTATATGTTGCACTGGGGAAAAAAAAAAACCACCTGCAAAGTAAGGAATATTTGGTGAATCAAGTCTGATTTTATTGTAACTGCATAGTATTTTGGTAGCTAGCCATGCAAAACCTTAATTTGTGCTAATTTTCTTAGTTTCACCTGGATATGATTTGACTTGAAGTTCTAAGAAAGTATATTTTGTATGTGCTAGAGTTTGACCAGGTAAATTGCTAAAAACATCAAAAATAAACTAGTCAAGTATATCCTGATGAAGTTTCTTTGGCATGTAAATTGAATTACATGGTTACATAGCCCAAATTTTACAGTCATTGTGATATAGAAGCATTGCAAATATTCAGTGTGAATACTCAGATTTTGCAATATGTAAATGTAGATGGTTTCGGTATACTGTGGTTCCATTTTTGGCAATAAGGAAAATAAAGATAGTATTTACAAAAACTTAAGTTGACTAAGACAAAGCAAAAGGGATTGATTTGACACATCCTTAGTGATAAAATGAACTATCTGCAGATGATGTACTAAATATTCAGTCTGGATTGTACGTGGGAAGAGGTGTGCAGGTTATTTTGGCATTTGTGAAGGCTCACATGGTGCAGCTTTCCCCTGCCCTGTGATATGCCAGCTGTTCTGCAGCCAACATCCAGGTGTGTGCTGCCCTGATGTGCATTCACCTCCCATATCATGCATCCAAATGGTGCATGCTCTTGCCTGGGCACAAGCTCAGGCCTCCAGAGATTTGGGTCTTCTTCTTGTAAGAATGTAGAGAAAATGGACTTCCGATTGTATCAGTTGTGAGTGACAACTGATTGTTCTGAACATATTGTTCTGTATTTTTGGTGGGGATGATCTATAGATGGAGGGAATGACATCTCTGAGTGTGCCTGAAAAGTAGATGGTGGCTGAGGAGAATGTATTAGATAGTGTAAGACCTGAGCATGACACATGATAAAAAGTGAAGGTTGGAGATACTGAGATAGAATTGGCTTTCTGCATGGAAGGCTGATGATGGAATATGGTGACTACTTCTGCACTTCAAGTTTGAAACTGACATTGAAATACTTTTTGCTGGGCATACAAAACTTATTTACCTTCCCATTACTTTGTTCTTCATATATACTTTATCTAGAACTAATATTTATACAATCTTCATAATTTATTGTTCAATTTGTCTATTTTCTTCATGTCTCAAGGCTTTTTTTTGAAGTTCCATTACTCAAGAACAGCAAAACTGGAAAATGTACTAGAAGAGAAAGTGGAACTGGAGTTTTGTACCTAACCTCAGTTATCTAACAGAGTGAGAAGGTTGTGGTTTGGGGGGAAAACACTGGAAAATTGGAGAGATGTACAGACCACCTTGGAGTGGGTGGAATCATTGAAACTAATAGCTCAATCACGAAAATGCTTCTTTGAAATTTGAAGTCCTTAAGGTTCTTTGCTGCTCAGTTCTCAACCATATTTATTTTAAAAAAGCTGTGCCTCCCCAGTAAAGGGAATAGGCTGCAGTTCTCTAAATTCATGTGGAGGTCTGAAGTGCTGTTTGCCTTGTAGATAGGAAAAATGAAGGAGAAGGCAGTGTAAGGATTTACCACCTGGACATCTAGAGGAGGAAGTGTGAGTGTGGAGGAGGTGGTTGACAGCCAGTAACAATTCATGGCCAATGAAATTTAATTGTTCTTCATACTTTAGAGGAGAATCAAGCGAGGTTGCTTCATACGTTATAGTTTACATCTTTCAGTCAGAGAAGGCAAGCAAAGCCTCCTCGTGGCAGAAGTAAAGCGATCACTCTTGTAATGCAGACTGTCCAAACAGTGCACAGATGTAGTCCATTGTGCTGGTGTGGAAACTTTTGCTATTTCTGGCAAGAGGAGAAGGAATTTACTATAGTTGAAGTCATTAATAATGATGAATTAGATAATAGGTGGCAGTTATTTGTCATTCTTTAAATCCGGATCATCAGAGACCGAGGAAATCTTAATTTTTGTAAGGATGTCCTTGTTCAGTCTCCTGTTGAAATAAGTTTGTTCCAGTCCTGCCTTAATTCCTATTGGTAAAACACAATACAGTTTTCAGCTCTAAGGAGCTATCTAGCAGTAGGTAGTGGGGACTATGTGACAGTATTAGGATACTGAATCTGCAAAGATTTATTAAAGCTGCATGGAAAAAATTAAAGACTTCTTTTTCTCATTCTTTTTCTCATTTTCTGGAGAGAAAGGTTGATCTCTAATTAATTTTTGAAGCTTCCTGCTTGGGTTTTATGTACAGAATATATATGGAGGAGTGCTAGAATTTCAGTACTCATCTCATCCGAAGTATTTGTAGGTTATTTATATACCAAAACACAAACTTGCCACATGCTTTCTGCTTACCTAAAGCTGAAAGTTATTGGGAAAACAGTGCTCTATAAGAAAGCCTCTTGATGACTGACAATAGTTTGCATTCGTATTTGGAGTAATTACCACTGAAGCAATGGGTCGTTTTGCTTCCATCAAAATTATTGCATTTTAAAAAAGCCTAATGCAAGGTGTTATTCCTCATGAAATGCCACATAAACTTAAAGTGTTACTTTTGAAGCTAAAGTGATTTTTTGAGACTTGCTCATTTGCCAGCAACTGGAATCTGTAAGTAAAGAGATCACTCTTAGCTGGAGGCAGTCAGCTGCCTTTAAACTTAATTTCCATGGGAACAGTGATCAAATTAATCAAAATAAGGTAATTGAAGTTTTATAGAAAATAGTACAAGATCTTTATTCAGGCTGTTATTGTTTCCATGAAAACATTAGGAAAAAAGGTAGTTAGCAGCCAGGCATTGAGCAAATGATTGCTTCTCTTGTTGAGATTCAGGTAGTTTGTGGGCACTCTGTGTGTGTTGAATCCTTTTACTTGTTCCTGCTTTTACAGAATAAAAATGCAGTATGTCAGGTAACAACTGGGCAAAAATAAGCAAAATAAAAATTAATTACTTTTGAAATAATAGCTCCTAATAATAAATCTTCCAACCTTCCATGTTTCTTCTCTGAGTAAAGACAAAGCTGTTTTTCCATGTGTGTTCACTCATACATACCTGTACTTATTTTTGCCTTCAGTAAAGTGAAAAATTGCACCTCCAGTTTATTTAGGCATAGCTTTGGATGGTACAATCTTGTTTGTAGAAGAATGCAAGTTAGGGCCAAGTGGATGGAATAATGCAGTTGTGAAAGATGGATCCTATGTGATGGCTCAACTAAAAATATTTGTTATAATTGTATAGCTAGTATGTTGCTTACTAGGAAGTAGACAGCTGGTGGACATAAATAATGATTTTGTCCTTGTATTCTGTTGAAGTCTGTTGAATGGGTTCTCCTGTGGTAAGTACTTCTTTTTTTTTTTTTCCATATATTTTTATTTTGTACTTTTTGGTAAAAGTTTGACTGAATATCTAGTGTTAACTTCTTTGTCAGGAGTTTAGAGATTTGGTGTCTCTGGGATCTTTCAGTTTCGACATCAGAGCTGCTAATGTGTTTATTAATAGGCACTTGCAACTTTTCATCTAGATTTTTAAGAGGAAGTCCTATTCCTGTCATCAACTCCTCTATCAGCCCACTTTGTTAAAAATAATAATAAAAATCCAAAGATCAGATCCCAAAAGGATCAAATTGTCTTGTTGACAGTTTAGTCTCATATAAACTGTAGAAATTAGGTTGCTATCACAAGTCTCTACAGGTGGGTGTACCAACAAACTTTTAAAATGAAAAATACAGCAGATAAGCTTATTAAATTAGAGGTGTGAAGTGTTTGTCATTGAGTATTACTTGAAACTTGTGAATAAAATCAGTGCTTTGGAATGTGAAAAAACTTTGGTTTCGGTTAAAGTCCAGACAGAGGCTTTTTTTTGGATCAGTGGTAATTGATTTAAAGTTTCTGCTGGGAAACCTCCAAAAAGTAGCAGAAATCCAGCCAAAATGTACTGGCCATAAAATAAGAAAATCAATCCTTCTAAGATAAATAGTTTGTAATTTCATTGTTACCAAGGGGCAGTGTACCAGCCTGGTGACCAAACTGGTACAGCAGTTCAAAGAGAACAAAATCTATGCTCATACCCAGATTTTTCTTGTCTTACAAAGCTTGTGCAGTATTTACTTAACCAAAGTGATACATTTTTTTTGTCTGTGATACTGAGACTAATGAAAGGTCTCATAAGCTACTCAGTAATAGTCTGATAAATCCTAGACATCCAGGGATAATGTAATTTTAAACTGTTTTTCTACAGTGTTCTTTTTCCTTAGACCAGAAGTTCTGTGGCAGAACATGTGAGGGAGTGTTTAAAACAATTTTTTTTTTGTTTTACTATCTTGAACTGTTTTAAGAACAGAAAGTCATAACTACCCAAACCAACCTCTGCAGTGTGAAAACATTATAAGAGTTAAGAAGGATGGGATGTGATAGTTATAAAATCTTTCTGAAGCATGGAAACTGATACGATAAGATTTAATAAAAATTTTACTTTTAAGATCCAGCTAAAATGCCTGCCAGTGTTTCCTATCAGCAGGTTTTGTTACTGCTTGTATTAGCTTTCCTGTTTTTTTTTTTTGAAGTCTTGATTGTATCCTTTCTTCAGCTAATTCTCATGGAGTTAATTTGTAGTGTTCACTAATATTTGTTTTTACACACATATTCACTGTCTTTCCTTGGTATGAAGTACAGGCATGCAAGCATGGGTTTTATCCATCTTTTGTTTTTTCTGTTCTTCTGTGTTGCTCTAAGCACTTAAAAAAAAAACCAAACCAAAACCAACCCTCTTTTCCAGTTCACTCTATTATAACTCTTCTCCTCCTTTTTGAAGCATGGGTAGAAGAGAGCACTGTAATATGGTAGGTGTTCACTATTCCTTTACACTTCCACATGGCACTGTTTGCACAGCAGTGTTCTCTTAACCACTTAGGTGGTTATCTCTAATAGCCATTTCTGTGTATCTTTGTACAACCTGGTGCTCACTTTGCAGGTGTGGTGGTGTCAGTGAAGTTCACTTCAAACATAAGTCACGTTGAGAGCTGCACCATGTAAGTGCTTAACATACCAGTACTCTCCATCTGGTGCACAGTCACTGCAGAATAACCAGTTAGGAGCTGAAGAAATAAGATTTCAGAGCATGCAAAGAGTAAGGCTTTCTTTCTGTGCAAGGGTCATGGGTTGACTTGGGCCAGATACCAGGCACCCATGAAAGCCATTCACTCACTCCTCTCTGCAGTTGAACAGAGGAGAGAAAATTTAATAAAAGGTTCACAGGTTGAGATAAGGACCAGGAGAGATCACTCACCAGATACCATCCAGAACAAAACAGGCTCAACTTAGAGATACAAAGTGAATTTATTGCCAACAAAATTAGACCAGGATAATGACAATAAAATAACCCCTTAAAAACACCTTCCTCCCACTCCTCCGTCCTTCCCAGCTCTACCCCAGTGGGGCAAGGAGATGAGGAATGGGGATTATGGTCACTTCATCACCCGAGGCTTCTGCTGCTCAGGGAGAGGAGTCGTTCCCCTGCTGCACCTGCTCCCTCCCATGGGAGACAGTTCTCCATGAACTTCTCCAACGTGAGTCCATTTCATGAGCAACAGCTGTTTGTGAATTGCTGCAACGTGAGCCCATCCCACAGGCAATGGTCCCCCTCAAACTGCTGCAGCATGGGTCACTGCTTCCATGGGATGCAGTCCTCCAAGGACAGGCTGCCCCAGCCGGGAAGCAGGGAGACCACTTTCCACAGGTCTCCCCCTGGATCACAACCTCCTCCAGGCATCCAACTGCTCTGGCATGGGCTCCTCCATGGACTGTGGGTGGATCTCTGGATCCCCCGTCGATCCTTATGGGGTGCAGGGGCACAGCTGCTTTACAATTGTCTTCACCACAGAGGTATCTCGGCTCCTGTGCCTGGAGCACCTCCTCCCCCTCCTTCTCCACTGACTTGGTGTCTGCATAGTTGTCCTCACATGTTCTTGCTCCTTCTCTTCTCTAGCTGGAATTAAAATTGTGCCATGTTTGTTTTGATTTCCTTCTAAATCTGTTAACACAGAGGCATTACTACCATTTCTACTTGGCCCAGCCTGGGCCAGTGGCATGTCCATCTTTGGAGCCATCAGGGATTGGCTTTGCTGGACATGGTGGAAGCTTCTAGAAGCTTGTGACAGAAGCCACCTCTGTGCCCCCCCCCACTAACAAAAACCAGACCATGAAAAACCTTGACAGCCAAGTCAAGGATGAGTAATTTATTATGGGCAATTGCTGTAACTTATCTGTGCCTTCAGTAGCAAAACCTAAGTGTACAGATTTACTTTGATATAACATCTCCAGCATGGTGACATAGTCGATTTCTGTGCTACAGAGGAACAGGTTTCGTGCTTTCTTACTACACCTGAACCACTCTGAGGTATTAGTGGTGTAAAAAAATCTTGCTTATTCCTGTGCTGACATTGAGTGGTCTAAAGTTAGAGCTATCTTGGATTTGTTTTCAAAAAGCACTGGTGCCTCAGTGGGCCGCTTAGAGTTTACATGCATATCATGTGGTCAGGTACTTTGCATGTCTTCACCCACTCCCTAAGATGAGTTTTTCCCTCTGTGTGTTCTCCCATGTATGTCTACAGGCTTCTTCTATTTCTTGTCTACTAAATAAGGCTTGGATTAATTCCCCGTCTCTTCGGAAAATTAAGACAGTAGGTGTATGAAGAGGAAATATTTGTATGCCATGTTAATGTGGCTATGTAAATTCCTAGGAAAAACATTGCTTTCACCTAGTTTGGATGTATTTGCAAAGTTACACCATTTCATTAGATGCAAACTAAGTGATACTCCATCAGCGCTGGAATTGAAGGTGTTTTGAGATTTGCCAAGTGTAGCAAATACCAAGATAGGAAGACTCCTCTGTCTTGGCTGCAGAGGTGCAGTCTGGTGCACTAAGAGATGGTGCCACTGCTGAGCACCTGCACCAGTAGCCATTGACCAGAAAGGCTACCGCAGGCAGAGCAATGCTTCAGCCAGCACAAGCACCAAGGCACTCACATGGAAAAAAAGCAGGCAACCTGGTCCCATTTCTCATCTCCAGCTGATCAAGGCACTGCTGAAAACACACACCCTTCTGCTCTCTAGATTTCTAAACAGATTCATGTTTGCAGATTCTTCAAATATCAGCACAGGTGTTGAGTCCAACTAAGTAGCAATGCCTAGGTCTTAAGCTCTTTACCCAGCCACAGGTTAAGACTGTAAGTCCTTCCAGATAAGGGTCTCACCTTATTTGCTGGCTATGCCATGAGGGAAATACAAACATACTCTGTTCATCATTTTCTGGACTTGGTCTCACACAGACAGACATATACCTATCAATATTATTATGAATAAAATAGTAATCCATTTTGACTTCTGAATTCCATTGCTTGTTTTAATTTCATTATCTATAATTTACACACTGTACTAGATGCATCAGCATAACCCTCTTGATCCTTTTGCTAGTCAGGCCTTCAGAACTGTTTGTTTCAAAGAATGCTAGTTCTAAGTCAGCACTTTGTGCTCTTTCCTTCAGTTTTAGGTTGTTTTCCCTCTGATTTCAGTCCTGCTGCGTTTCTCCTTCACTCTGTTTCATGGAGCACTAACATGAAATCATTGCTCCCCAGAGGAGATTTTGAACTTGGAGCCACTGACGTTTTTCTGCCCCAGTGGCTCAGGTACAGTGTGACCCTTTATGAAGAACATGATATTTACTGAGTGGAGAGCATGGTGGGGGGTGAACAGTCTTACTTTGTCTGTTGGAAATTAAATCTGTATTGTCTCCCTATCTCTTTCTAACTTTTCTTGTTGGCTTTTGCTAGCAATCACAACCTGCACAAGGTAATTCCAGTGATTTCAATTATTCACAAACATGACTGCCTCAATTATTTTGATACTAAGACTTAAAAAACACCCCAGTCCTGCCAGCTATAAATGCTAGGGATTGTGTATGGGATAGCTTTGAGTACTGCTTTACATTTACTATGGATACCATCTTCATAAAGTATTTTCAATTTTAATGTTCTTTACAGATTGGGTTTCATGGAAAAGAGCAGGTTTTGTTGAGATTTAGTGATTAAATAATCCAGTAATGACACTGCAGACATACACAACTTTAATCAGGATCAAACCATAAATCAGGGTGTAATTTTAAATTTCCAAGTTTCAAACATTCTAGGGAAAAAGTAACCCATGATTGTCATCATGTTAATTGGCATCTGAAATACTAAGCTGATCGTACTGAAGTTTAGCATATCATTAAAGGCTAAGTACAAATCATACCCTAGCATGTGCCAAGCAACAAAACATTTGTAATTGTGTGCCTATACGCTTTCATCTGGAAACACACTTTCCACCAATTTCTTACTAATAATCTGACCAAGTTTTATCATTGTCTTCTCCTAAAAGGGAAGCAATATTTTCCTTTTGTGGTATATCAGGCAACCACCGAGGAACACCTATGTGTAGATTGATCCCGTGTTCTGTCCTGCTTCTGCTCTTTCTCTCTGTGTTTTCTGAATATGTATATTGGTCTTCTAACTTATTAGACCTGGATTCTTTTCTATTTATTTTTTGTATTGCTAAATGAATTTTTAACGTATGAAAGCCCTTTAATTCCCTTTGTGCTGTGTGCATTTATTATCTCTTCATAACCATTCTGTCATAGTTTCTCTGGGAGAACGTCATCCTGGTTTTTACTTACTTCAGCTTTTCTACCGACTTCATAATGTATGCAAGAGTGACTTCTCATACGCTTGAGGCCGATCATTCAAAAATGGGTACGGTTAAAGTACTTCACTGTGTTTTGATTGAGATGGGGGAACTCAAGCTGGATCATTATTTTTGATCTCTTGTTCTGTCAAGGGTAAATTGACATTTTTGCACAATAGAAAAGGAAATGTGTTGCTTTTTGGTTTTAATTCATGCCTTAAAAATGTAAAACAAAATATTCGTGGTTAATGATACTCCCTTCTAATATTATTTAAATTTTTGCTGGTTTCATATTCAAATGCACTGCAAACAAGGCTAGGTTTAATGTTTTGATTGAATCCTACTTGGAGAAAGGGGACTGGAGCTGGGGAACAGTTCCAGGTTGGAAACTCTCAGGAAATCTCTTGGCATCCCAGCAGTTCATACTTCTGTGTTGCTGGTCTGTATATTTATAGATCCTTATTTCACGAATGAAATTGCTAAATTTATACCTATATTCTTTTTTTGTAATGGTAGGAGTATCAATGCAGCTCCCTTATCTTTGTTACTCTTGTCTCCTCATTGGGCAATTTCTGCTGTTTTCTGCCAGCCTTCCAATATTTAAAGGTATGGTGTGGCTGTAATTTTGTACACTTGTGCAAATACATTTGTGTTACCCCTTCCAATATAAAAATAAATTAATATGTTTGCTTTGATTTGAAGCTTCCTGTGAAACAGGTTTGCATGTTTAGATGATTTAGTGCAAAACCTGAAGTGCACTGGTCTGAAAAGGTATGGGGAAATGGCAGTAAATCTCTCCTAAATTACTGCGATTTTCTTCCAGTATTTTGTCATTATTTTTCATATTTCTCTTTATCCTACAGCACACATTGCACTTAAGTATTGGTGTTTCTCTGTCCTCTACAGGGAAGGTTGAGAATCAGTTCTCTCCTTTAGCATTATTGTAATTTTCTGGTTGAACTTACTTGGGACATTTTACTCCTAACACATCTGTGTATCCTTTTAAATAAAATTCAGATGCTGTCTTTCTGTCTTTTAAAATTAAGATTCTTGCTATAAATCTTGCTTGTTGATATTAATCGATTTGTTAGAATCTCTTTGTTTTGATTTCCATGCAGTTTAAATTGTAGCCTGGCCCCTAGCTGCAGTGTGCAGCTTCTCTTCTTGCATTCTGTGCCTTCTGAAGGACTCACTGCAAGTCTTCTGTTGTTCATTTTTATTGATCTTAACTCTTCCCCCCTATTTACATATTTTCTCCACATTTTTCAATTCTTCTTCACCTACTTTTACCATCATTCCCAGGAAAAAAAAAAAACTGACTTAGTGTCTGTCCCTCATTGTCCAAGGACTGTTTGGTATGTTGTGATCTGCTTGGAAGGCTTTGTGATCAATCACCCCTTTTAGAAACAAGAAGACTTGAATGCAAAGCATGTCTTCATAGCCATTCTTTGCTTTCATAACCATGATTTCATTAAAGAACATTTAAATAAATGTTTAATTTTACACTAGCGACTTGTCCTAATACTCTTAAGTATGAACATAATATTAGTTATTAATTGTTTCCTCTTTTGTTTTGCTTGGTTTTTTAACATGGACTGTATGCAGGCAGAGGGAGAAGGGAATGGTGATGTTTTTAGCTCCCTTGCCTGTTGGCAGAGGCTGGTAGAGATTTTGCCTGGTGCATTTAAGCACCCTCATGTGCAGCTGCTTTTTTTTGTCTGTCTCTCTGTCTTGCCTAAGGTTGATATATGGGGGAATCTAACTGATAGTTTTTACATTTGAAGCTCTTCTGCACTGTTCATTAGCATGACTTAAGTCTCCTGCAGTTTTAAATGCAGAATTGACTAAAAATCCATTTCTAGATTTAGTAAATAAGAAACTGCATTGATGGGTATGATTAGTCCTTAGTACAGGTTTATAGTTGACCTCTTTTAAATTAATTAATGTGAATATTTCAAAAGTATTTAATCTGTTATTTTATTAGTGCTTTGGGTTGGGATCCAGTGTTTGTGGGACGTTGATGGAGTTTTAGTAAAAGTGTTTACGGCAGAATTCTGCTCTGATGATGGAGGCCTTAAATAAAAGGGTATTTTGCATTACCTGGTGCTTCAGAGTAGCTTTTTTTAAAGAGTGGCTGATTGATCTTGAGGCATGTGATAGGGAAGCAAAAGAGTAAGACTAGAAAATAGTAATTAAATTGTAATTGTGTTTTGCATGTGTATGAATGCTTAAAAGATCACGTTTTTTATTCCTTTCATTAAATTTTCATATGTATGGACATGCAGCTTTCAATGCCAGGGTTTTTCTTAAAATGTAATTTATAGGGGAAAACCATAATGTGAATTAAAATTCTAGCGTTTGGGTCAGTTTGTTTGGTGGGTTTTTTTTGTTTTGTTTGTTTTGATGGTGGAGAGTTTTTTGTGTTGTTGTTGTTGCTGATTTTTGTCTTTACATCCAAGTTTTATTAATTATGTGACCTGTGCTGTATCATAACATGTTACACAGGATGTAGAAAAAACAGAAACTGACCTGCATATTTTTCACATCGCATAAATTGTACTGACCCCACTAGATGGTGCTAATTGATAAATGTGTCTGTGTATCTTTATATATATATGTATTTAATTTTAGCTCAAACCATAGATGTCCATGCCTGTGAATGCAGTTTGGGTTTTGAATGGGTTAATTCTGTGACACTGAGCTGCACAGAAGTGATCTCTACAGGGAACCTGAGTTGAATTCAGTCTCGGACTAACTTGCATTGAGTACAGACTGTAAGGATGATGTTTACTCTACTAAACAGGAATAAACCAAACTCTTTATAATTTAAAGTTAGCAGTCTCTGCTTGAATAGTAAAACTGAAAAAGCCCAATTCTATGCCAAAGTGTCTTAGTCTCTATGCAGCAAATCCTCTTTTCTTCAATTAATACTAAATTGGCATTTCTCTAGGATCTTAGTTCTGTGGGGAATGGAGCTTGCTGAAAAAAAGCAACTATCTGACAATCAAACGGGTAGTTTAGCTGTCGTTCCTGTTAGAATTGTGTTTACTCGGTAAGTGGGATTAGGAAAGTTATTTCCTTTGGATTTATATTGTTAACAGAACAGTGGAAATCACTTGCTTTTGGAAAAAAGTCTGGAAATTTTTTTCTGTATAATGACATAAAAATAAAAACATCAGTTTGAATTTTCATGTTTAAAAACAGTAGTGTCAGAAGAAATGAAGTTTACAAAGCAGAACGTTTACAAGTGAAAATATACTTGTGGGCAAATAATATCCTTTTAATGTTTATGTAAGTGTAGGTGTTTTCAGAAAGAAAACATTGAGACATTTGGAGCATTATTGAGGTAAGTATTAAATCTAGGCACATATTTGTTTCGTTTCTAGCTTCTAAATGAAATCCCAAACTTAGTCTTCAAGGAAGTTTATTAGCAATGAACTGGGGACCTGCTCTTATTGCACAGTGTTTCTATACTTCCTTAGCAGATTTCCAAAGACAATTCAAATCTTTCAGTTCTGTTTCACGTTAAAGTTTCTTCTTCCACAGTATTTATTTGACAAAGCAGGACCATACAGTTGTTCATTTAAAACTTGCCCTGTTACCTTTTTATTTGGAAAAGTGCTCTTTTAATTTAATTTAATTTATTTTAATTATTTCTAACATGGTATCTCCATATTCTTAGCAAGTTACCTCTTCAGTCCTCTAATTTGAGCTTTGGGAGTAATGTAACATGAATGGGTATTAGTATTGGCACAGAAAGTGTTGTAAATTTTTGTTTGAATTCACTTTATGGCTCTTTCTTTGCTAATCAACATACCAGCATAAAGCACTAGGAAATAATGGAATATTGGTTTGGGTTTTTTAAAATTGCTGAGTCACATAATCAAATTTGATCACAGGTCATGAAATGTTCAGGATTGCCGTTTTCCCAGATGAGCCTCAGCAGTACGATGAGCGTTCTTGCTGGCATGTTTTCTGCTTAGAAGGATTTCAGATAATTATAGTTTCTAAAGTGCAGTCAGCTGTTGATGTGATCTTTGTTCTTTACATTTCAGCAGCATCTCCAGTCTTGTTTCTTTCCTTTTTCCGTTCATATTTATTAGTATAATTATTCTTATTTAGTTTAGATTTTTTTTTTCTTTGAAGTATTCAAATCTGATATTCAGGATCAAAGAATGATACCTTTTTCTGGTTTTTCTAAGGAAAAAATCCTCCTCTCAGATTCATAAAGATTTTTATATTTAAAATACCAGACTTCAAAGGGAGAAACATAAAACAGTAAAATTATATTTGTGCTGTTTAAAAGAGGTTTGCTATAAAGCTGAAGAAACTTCTATATTTCTTAAAATCTGACCAATACCAAGACTTGAAGATTTTAATTTCTGATGTTTTACATCAATTCTTTGGATTATTTGTTATACATAGTAATTCAAATTAGTTAGGCATACATTTTGCAAGTCTTTGTTGCGTTACTTAGACACAGTCAGGTGATACCTAAAAATGAAGTATTTCAGTGAAAAAAAATGAAAGATGTCCTTAAAGAAAAAACAAAACTTGAAATTTTTTTTTAATGTAGGATTGAAATAATAGAGACATGTATATATTTTTTCTGAAAACTTTTATTTGAAAATTTTTATTTTTATTTGATAATTTTTATTTGAACTAATTTTAGTTCATTAATGTCTTGAATTAAATGTTTTTCATCAAGTTTTGTGTTTAGAATCATTGTATAAAGAGCCGTTTGATTATTGCAGTAAAAATTGTTTCCATCTCTGTTTCATTAAAACTGTGCAACCTTTCTGTGTACTCTTCCTCAAAACTGAAGGCCTTCAGTGGTAGCTAAAATTCCTTTCTTGCTTGCATTAAGTATTCTTTAAGTAAAAGTATATTTTAAAAGTAACTTAGAAATAAAGATTTCCTGATATATTTGACATATAAACAAATATTGCAGTTGGTCATAAGTATGTGTCTATCAGTAACTGAAATACCAAACAATGTATGCTTAGAATATTTTTTTTCTAAAGAGATGTCATTTTAGTAGTATTGGTTTGGAAATCAAATACATTTTTTGTCTGTGATTAGTCATTGTGTTGCTTTTGGAGATGAGGAAACTGATCTTAGTTCCTTTGGTAGTGTGCTTTTAAGTTTTTGGATAAAAAATGATTATAATTCTGATTACTGTTACTGTTTAACCTTGCAGTCTTTATATATGACTTTGACAGTTCTGCTGTATGCATGTTCAGTTTGCTGTGTCAGCAGTACTGCACAAAATTCCTGAGAGTTGAGTCAGGATCTTTAATGAAAAATTTGGTATCTTGTGTTGTGAATGATGAACCCTTATCATTTTCTTAATGAAAGGAAGAGAGAAAAATAGACACTTAGTGAGCCCACCTCAAATTCTGTTTTCCATTTAAATCTGAATGCTTCAATTTGAAAAGTGTTTTTATTAAAGTAATAATACTGAGGGGAGGAGGAGGGAGCATCAAAGTGGAAATATATAGACAGAAGGGCCATAAACTGGAAAGAGCAATTTGAGACCTGAAATCCTGAGTTCAGTATTGCTTTTATGAAATATTTCCCTCAACCTTTTACCAATTTTAACATGTGTTTGCACAGGTTAGTGCATTCTTCTGGAGAAGAGAATTATTATACTTTTACCAAATTCTGACTGGTAATATCCAGACCAGGACATGATAGGTTTACTCCTCAGATTTTATTTGAAAATGTATTTATGAAGGGTAGCGCATTAGGATTGTAGAGTCTTTCAGCACCCACAGACTGGAGTTTGAAGACTGCTTGTTTCAAAGAAAAAAAAGTATGATGTTGTTGTCTTCTTTCTGTTCAAGGACCTCATGTCCTTAGCTCACATAAGAGAGCTTCATCCAAATTTGGAATTGTTCTGATGCTCCTTCCTTTGGAATTGGGGTTAAAAGTACAGAAAAACAATTTTGAAAATACTATATACAGTAGCCATGTAGACTGTTTGGCTCTAAAGGGGCAAGGAAATTTATTTTGGAGCAAGTGCAACTTGTTTAGCTTTGGTCTGAACTTCCTCTGTCTATCTAGGGACCCTTTTCCTATAAGCAAAGTCATCAAAACCTTTGCTTATTACTGACAAAAAAAGGCTCATTTGAACGAAGTCTGTGAAATCTCATATAATAGGACCTTTATTTTATTGTATAAGGAACAATGAATTCAAAGTGAATTTTTTTAAAGTAAAATAAACATTTTTAGAAACTCTCCATGAATAACTGGGTTTGTAGCCAGTGTTTAATCTGTTTTGCTTAACATTACAAAATAAAATAGCAAATGTTATTACCATATTCCCTCCTTTTAGCAACAAATGGAGAAGGAGAATTGCCATCCTTTGGTGGGTGTGGGGAAAACAGTGACAAAGAACAAGGAAAAGGCTGAGGTACTTAATGCCTTCTTTGCCTGTCTTTAACAGTAAGATCAGTTGTGTGGGTACCCAGCCCCTGTGCTGGAAGGACAGGCAGGGGGATCAGAATGAAGGCCCCATAATCCAGGAGGAAATGGTGAGTGACCTGCTACACCACTTAGACACACACCAGTCTGTGGGGCCAGGGGGGATCCACCCAAGGGTGCTGAGGGAGCTGGCAGAAGTGCTCACAAAGCCCCTTTCCATCATTTACCAGCAGCCCTGGCTAACTGGAGAGGTCCCAGTTAGCAAATGTGAGACCCATCTACAAGAAGGGTTGGAAGGGGGATCCAGGGAGCTACAGACCTATCAGCCTGACCTCAGAGCCAAGGAAGGTAATGAAGATTATTGTCTTGAGTGCCATCACATGGCAGGTACAGGACAACCCAGGGGATTAGGCCCAACCAGCATGGGTTTAGGAAAGGCAGATCCTGCTTGACCAACCTCATCTCCTTCTGTGACAAGGGGACCTGCATATTGGATGAGGTAAAGACTGCAGATGTGTCTACCTGGACACAAGTAAAAGCTCTGGCACTACTTCCCACAGCATTCTCCTGGCTTGGATGAGCATGCTCTCTGCTGGGCAGAAAACAGTTGGGATGGCTCGGCCCAGCAGGTGTTGGTGAATGGAGTTACATATAGCTGGTCACCAGTCACCGGTGGTGTTCCCCAGGGCTTGGTATTGGGGCCAGTTCCATTTAATATCTTTATCAGTGATCTGGACAGAGGCATTGAGGGTCACAACAACCCCTGCAGTGCTACAGGCTGGGAAAAGAGTGGCTGGAAAACTGCCTGGCAGAAAAGGACCTCAGGGTGCTGGCTGACATCAGCTAAACATGAGTCAGCGAGTGCCCAGGTGGCCAAGAAGGCCAATGGCATCCTGGCCTGTGTCAGCAACAGTGTGGCCAGCAGGACCAGGGCAGCAACCATCTCCTGGTACTCGGCACTGCTGAGGCTGCACCTCAAATTCTGTATTCAGTACTAGGCTTCTCAAATCAGGAGGGATATTGAAGTGCTGGAGCATGTCCAGAAAAGGTCAGCAAAGCTCTTGAAGGGTCTGGAGCACAAGTCTTATGAGGAGCAGCTGAGGGAGCTGGGGGAGTTCAGCCTGGAGAAAAGGAGGCTGAGGGAAGACCTTACTGCTCTCTACAACTGCCTGGAAGGAGGTTATAGCCAGGTGGGGTTAGTCTGTTCTCCCAAGTATCAGGCAATAGGACAATAAGAAATGGCCTCAGGTTACACCACGGGAGGTTTAGATGGGATTTTACAAAAAAATTCTTCACTGAAAAGGTGGTCTCCGGCACTGGAGCAGGCTGCCCAGTAAAGTGGTAGATCTCTGAGGTATTTAAAAGATGTGTAGGTGTGGCGCTTACGGACATTGTTTAGTGGTGGACTTGGCAGTGCTGGGTTAATGGGTAGACTCAGCTTTAAAGGCCCTCCTCGGTTTTCAGCTAAAGGGAAGTCATGGTATATGAGCCTAGTGGAAGTATTTATTTATTTTCTTTCTTATTCTTTGGTGATACTAGCATGAAGACAGGAAATTCTAAGTTAGAAATATTACAAGACATAGATCGAAGACGCAGGTCTGCAGGCACATCCCACTGTTCATGAAGGACATGTTTGTTAACAGTGGCAATAGTAGGTACTTGATATTGAAGTACTTTTTCTAATTAAAATAAATGTGATGGGGCAGTGAAATTTAAGAACACAGTATATTTGGCACAGAGAAGCAAGGGCAGGATCACCAGATTCATCAATTGCTCACTTAATGTCTGTCTTGGTTTTCTCAGAAAAGAGTAGAGGAGTAGGAGATAACTTTTTCATTTTACAATAAAAATCAAGAGATGGGTCCTTACAGACCTGATTAGATCTCTTTAGGACAAAATCAAATCTGACAACAATGCCCTCATGACCATGTCGGGTTAGTCTCAGAGCTGCTGCATGAGTGAGCTGCCTGAAATAAACTCCTGAGTGCCAGTGTTCTTCCTGAAGCACTGAATTTCTCTGTCTTCATCATCTTCCTCAGATGCTGCCCAGCTCATCAGTGTCAATCAAGGGTGAAGGACAAATGAGGTAATGAGGCACAGGGTTAAATGATTGGCAAGGGAACCCTGAAACTACAGATTAAAAAAAAAAAATCCAGGGAGAATAGGATTTTACCATACAACTTACTGCAGTGTGCACAGGTATTTTTTCTGTCTTAAAATTTCTGGGTAGATAATAAAAAACTAGTTATTTGACTGGAATGACTAATAATCCATATGACCAGGATTTTTAGCAAGGCTCGTTTTTGTCCCTAACAAAATCAATACATAATTTGATTTTGCCGGTTAACAAAAGTTACCTTCTTTTCCCCCAAGTGTTCCTTTCTTTCATTTATGGCACGCTGTAGTTCTTTTATTTGGTTTAGTGATATAATTCGTAATAATCACGTGATATTTGCTATCACTGTTAACTGGGCACTTCTGTCCTTACACCTCTGTCACACATAGAAGTGCTCCATAACAAAGTTCTTGTTGGATCAAATTTCAAGCAGCGTTTGCTGAGAGTCTGATTTGAAGCTGTGGGCTCTTCAAGCACCGCTGCTGATTTGCAGTTATCGCACCTGATTTTAAGTAGTGTGACTTTGTGCATCTGTTGATAGAACATCATTGTACAATTTTTACAAAACATAACCTGACAAGAAAAATGTCCTTTTATGTAATCTATTATTACATTTTTTAACTTAGAAAATTACTAAAATCGTGCATGCTGTTCTGAAAATTTATTTCTGAAAATGCAATCCTATTAGAAATTTCTGGAGGAATTCTGTTTTGAATGTAGGTCGTTCTGATTGCTGGGTAAAGCGCACTTTTGAAGTGTCATCCAGCACATCCTGGACTCTTAGCAACCTTACCTTTAAGGGCTGAATAATGCTAGGGTAGATTTAGATTGAACATAAGGAAGACATTTTTTATGATGGGGTTAGTAAGACACTGAAACAGAAAAGTTGTGGATACCTCACCTTATAACTGTTCAGTGTCAGGTTGAGGAAGACTCTGAGGAGCTTGGTGTAGTGAAAGGTACCCATGCCCCTGACAAAGGGTGAAGACTAAATGATCTTCAAAGGTCAAACCATTCTATGATTCTGCACTTGGAGTTTGGTTTGTGTTCTTTTAATGTAGCTGCAGAAATTTTGGTGACCTCAGAGCACTTTGGTCCTGATAGGCATGTTTAATTGTTGGCTCTTTTCAAATAATGGATTTCAACAATACATCTGAAGCATAAAAAGTGTGTTGGAGGTTTATTTTGTTCATGTGTTTTGATGTAGCACAAAATTAAATTAACTTTTTTTGCAGCTTCAGGACTTTGGTAACAGGCTTCTTTTCCTATGATACCTCTAATGCTCCCTGTAGTGTTAACATGAGTGGGTTAATCTTCAATGGATATAATGTTTTAAGATGACAGAAATGAACAGAATCCCATCAAGTTCAGTCTTAGGCCTCATTTTTGAAACTGTATTAAAATCTCCTGTTATAACCACTCCTCAAAAAGTCAACTGTGGTCAACTCCTCTAACACCCTCTAGCAACAGAAGAGGTAAAAGGCTCCAGCTAAGGAGCTTGGGTTTCTGTCTAAGAATTTAGATGCCCTGTTGGTTATTTCCTTGTTCTAGGTGGTTGCAAGGGGAAGAAACAAGTGCTGCAGAAGGAGGCACCACCACCAATGCCCATCCAGTCTCCAAACAACAGCTGCTTTGGAAAAACATGACATTATATAGTGTGAAATATCCCTCTGGTCCGTTGGGGCCAGCTGTTCTCTCCCAGACTGTTGGCCCGCCCCAGCCTACTCCCTGCAGGGCACAGAGCAAGAGCAGAGGTGGCCTTGATACTGCACAAGCACTGTCCAACCATAGCTAAAGCCTTGCTCTGTCATCAGCACAGTTTTGGTCACGGATCTACAACACAGCACTATACAGGCCGCTGTGAAGAAAATGAACTCTGTCCCAGCTAAGCTCATTGCAACAGTTTATACCAGACAGTTTGAAGGTTTTCTGATTTATTAGTGATTTCATGTTATACTGATGAAGAAACATAATTCCTTATTACAGTGCAATTCTTTATTATAGTTCTTTCATTAGGGTTATCTGACATGTTATGAATTTCTTCTAACTTTTAGCTGTTCAGGCAGAAATATTTCCATGCCATTAGCCTGCATTTGAATTGTTAGGAAATTAGTTCATTTTCTGCTTTTTAGAAAAAAGGCTTAAAGGAGAATTGCTCATCTGTTGTGCTGAAACTTTTTGCTGTGGCACACTGGGCTACAATTGAGATCTCTGAATATCTTTTTAAGCCTTCACAGGTTTGCTTTGATTCTTGTAACATTCTCTCAGAGGCCTTTCTGCACTGTGCAATCACTTATTTTATATTTGAGGCAATTTAATGTTACTATGGGGATTGAAATACTCATTGCAAACTTCAAGTACTTAGCTATGATTTATTCATTTCTATTTTGTTGTGTTTTCTAAAATACATAATGCTAATTTCTTAGCAGTATTCTATGTCTCTGACTGCAGTTCAGTTGGTATGACGAGAATGTGATTTAAAGGCTGTATGTGTTCTAACTTTTCCTACACCTTGTGTTCATCATGCCATAGTACTTCAGAGTTGCTCATGCATTTAAGTTCCTTAGTATACCAAAGCTGCAACGATAAGGACTATAGGAAGTTTTGGGAACAAATAAATAGTTCTGCATTCATTCTGTATTTCTGTCCTGTGTAAATAGGCTTACAGACCACCACTGAGTGATGAAGATAAATCAAAGAAAGAGTTGGCTAATTTGTCTGTTACTCTCATCTGATGCAGTAGGGTTCTGGAAGGAGAAAGGAAAGGAATTAAACAATCTTTTAATTAAAATCCTACATCCAGGAAAATATGCATTCTATCTCAGCAGAGATGATGATATGCAAGTATAATTTCTGAATGGTTTTAATATTTATTTTCATTTGTTTCATTGTAGCCCATAATTTCTTTTTTTCATCCTAGGCTATTTCTTTTACTTTGACTCAAAGTTGTTGGTAAATTTAGACAGTGAATTCAAGAGTCTAAATCCCAGGGTTAAGGTCATATTAGTGATCAAATGAAAACCCTAATTCTTGTCTTGAAATCTCACTGTGTATTCACAAATGTGTCTTTTATGGTCATGAGTGCCTTGGAATGATTTCTCTTGCATCAGATATTTTAGATGCAGAACACAAATCGCAGATTAAGCCAAAACTAGCACTTACTCCTCCCTCAACAGTTTTGCTTTCTTTTCCGTTCTCTTAATTTGCTGTGGCTTCTTAAGGTATAGATGCTCCTCTTTGTAGTAACGCTACTTTGTAGTGGTGCCACTTGTGGAATTAATTCATTTTTTGTAAATGTACTTGAACCTGAAACTTTGGTGGGCAGTTAACATTTTCTCTGTGTACAAGTCTTCCATTATGCATCCTTGTAAGTGACTAAGCCAATAAATATAGCGGCTGCATTGCTTTGGTCAGTGCTTTGATTTCAGACACTCTTGCTGTTGGTGTATGATGAAAAATACAACGAAGGAGATGTTCTGCCAGCTGTTAGGGACTTTCTACAACAATATATTCAATTCCTGTCTTCTAAACACATCTTGATGCTTTGTGTGTGTGTTCATATTGGCAGTCTAGTTCAGATCACTAGTGCATTTTTTAAAGCAATTTCCCATCTTCTCAACTTCTGCTGTTTTGGTTTTACATCAGCAGTCCAGTATATGAAATGGGTTTCTTTTGTCTGAAACTAAACAGATTAGCTGCTAATAGGTGTTCAGCAGGCAAGACTAGGATAGTCCAGAAGAAAACCCTGAAAATGTACATGATGTGGTGCTAAGGTCTTTAGTGCCAATTATTCTGTTGCATTAAACAAAGGTAATGTTGCATTTTTTCACGCATGCACATAATAAAACGAATTTTGCAGGTACGTTATCTTTATGCTGAGTGATATCTCATCTCATGAAATAAAACCCAAGTAAGGGAGTGTTTATATAACTCAGAAGAGGGTATGATTTTCTGATGTTTCTCAAAAGGAGAAGCACTCTGGTCCAGAATTGCTGTCTGCCCCAGAATGATGGTCAGTACAAATGCTCCCAACATCCTCTTCAGCACCTCCTGTCAGGAGGGTGTCATTACCACAATAAAAGCTCTTATCCAGAGGTGTTGACATGTCTGAGTAGTTGGTGACATCCCTGTGTGGTCGGCAGAACATTTTCACACTATGTGTGTGACAGTTCTTGTCTTTTATGTGCTGGTATGGCTCACTGATGGCAAGTGGTTTTTGGGTTACAAGTGTTTGCATATTGTATTCTTACATACACTTACTCTTTACCTATGCCAACTGTTCTGTCAAAAAGACTGTTTGTTTTCTGTTAACTTTTTGGCACCTTTGGCACATGCTTATCCCACTCCCCTGTTTTATTTTCAATAATATGATATTAGAACTGGACATGGAAATTAAGAAATCTAGATGGAGAAATTAAGCTTATTTCATAGGACTCTTTGCTTAAGATTTTTATTTTTCTGACTTAGAAAGTTTCTCTTGGGTTTTGAAATAGTCCAGGCTGAGGACACTGCTCTGCTTTATTATAGAAAGCTAATTCAGTCTCTGGGAAAATCCAGAAACAATTTTTCTTGCTTACAAGTGTGCCAAAAATTGTATAAATTTACAAATGATTATTTTTCCCTTTTGGGGCATAACTTCAGAGTAGATTGTCAGTTTTTGCAGAACCTCATAAATCATCTTACTCTACAGTGAAAAGAATAGGTAGTCATAAAAAATAAATTAAAAAAAGCCCCACAACTTGGTCATCTGTTCAGCAGAACAGCTTTTTATGTTTTATTTACAATATATAGTTCTTGCTTTAACAGACTTGGTCTCATCTGTGAAGACATTTTCAGCATTGAGGCTTTACATGTAAATGTCAGAAGAACTTAAAACAGATGTACTATATTTCCTATTTTTAAGCATGATACAGTTCTATATTTTCTGTATGTTGTAAAAGTTGCTAGTAGAGAGAAGGCAATGATATTAAAGTTACTGGACATCCGGTATCACTGCTCAATGTAAGCAAAAGTTGCCTTTTGTATTAAATAGAGTTCTTTAGATTGAAGCTCAAACAAATGGTTGCAAATATGATACATCTTATCTTGAGTCGGTGAATGCTCTCGCTTCTACTTTTGAATCCACTCCCATACTTCTCTGAAAATGTTCCAGGGTGATTTTAACTTCTGTTAAGAGTTTAATTTCGTTGAGTGAGGTTTGTAAAGGGGCTAAGTATTTGCACCACCTTGTCCTGTTTTGCTTTTCATTTCTGTATTTGGCTACTTCACGTTCATTTTCATCAACGTAGTCACTTAATCCAGGTATTCAGATTTAAAATTCTACTTGTATAAGAATTGAAATTTGGAAGTGCAGTGCTTAGCATGCATGTATTAGCATGATTTAAAAATTTTGTATTTGGGAAAATAATTGACTGAAAGACAGCATCTGGAGAGGCTGCCAAAGCATATGGCTGTGTGCACAGTAGTTTTGTGAAGGTGTTTGTCATAAATGCAGTCATTCATCACCCTGAAGTCTGGCAAATTCAAAGGCCACCAGGTGAGCTTGCAAATGTGCTGTGACATTCTTGAAAGACATCAGAGATGACCTAGTGCCCAGTGAGTAGGAAAAGGCAAGTGCTGTGCTCATCTTCAGAAAAGGCCTAAAAATACAACATGAAGAACCACCGGCCAGTCAGCAGTACTGTGAACTGTGGGGGAAATTATGGAACAAACCATCTTGAAATACATTTTTAGACACAAGGAGGGAAGGAGTTGCCTGAAAATGCACTTTTGCCTCACTGAAATTTTTGCTTTATCAGTGAGGTTGCACCAAATCTCCTGTCTCACTGCATTCAGGAATATATTATATAAAAGTGCTGGATGCATTATGGAAACATTACTTATCCAGAAGTTAGAGGTGTGAGGTAACTGTTTTTATGATGCATGTGGTAATTTTATACTAATATGAAAGGTAATCCCTGTATTGCACATTGATTGCATCTTGGTGCACAGACCAACGGTTTTTAATTTCCGTAGGTATAGCCTTTAAATTACAAAGATGTGAAAGACAGATGTTGTCGTCTAATGATCTGATTTAAAAAATAGATTCAACTAACAAGGCAAACTACTATCAAATAAAATCAGATATTTGGGGAAAATCTCCACTCTGCATTGTATCTCGAATGGAAGTGTGCTGAGGCTTCAGTGTCTGTTACCATAGACCATGAAATGTTTATCCCTAGAGTCACTCATTGTGCCAGTACAGTAAATTAGTAAATTTAAATTCAAAAATGATGTAGCAAAAGCCAATATCTAGATCTGTCTAGTAGCAGTTAAATTTTTCTGTTTACTTGCTTAGCTTCTGCTTTTTTTGGTTGGGCAGTTACTTTCTACAACTCCTCTCTAATAAAATAAAACCTTAATGATTGTCCTTAAATGCTTATCTACTCTTAGGAAAATAAAAATTTGTTTTCAGTCATTTCTGTCATTTCTGGCTATAGACAGAGCCAATAACTAGTTCAAGTTACACTGTGCCACCTCTTGAAAACCCATTTTTTGTTGCATGAATTTACAATTGTATAACATTTTTCTCAATGATGGGTTAAGCAAGACTGTTTCCCCATTTTTTTATTTGGTTGACCTTTTTCTTTTTCCTTTCTTTAATTTCAGCGGTAACGATATGTACAGGTTGCCCAGGATAAAAATAGCTCTATCAGCAGTGGCACTTCTGTTTTCTTTGAGAAGCAGGGGTAACATAGGGAACAGCTTCTGACTTCAGAGCTGACGGAAGCTCAATCTGGATAAAGTCAAGAGGTTGCTGAAGCAATCAAAAAATGTTTTTGAGACTTTTTGATTTACTGTGCCTTTTAGTTATTCAAGTTCACGGTCCAAGTAAATCACAAATTTCTGCCAAACTCGGGGAGCTGCAGCTCCTTGTTTTGTTTTGTTTCTCTGCTTTGTGAGCTAGAAAGATGAAGTTGTCTAGTCACTTATAGTTTTGTGAAATCCAGTATGACTTAGTCTAAGTAATTGCTGAGTAAACAATGTCTACATAAGCAATGTAAAATTCAGAATGATGTTCTGGAAACAATAGTGCTTTGCATGTACTTTCCAGATGAGAAGAAATTATTTTACAATTTAGAAATTAAGTGACTGTAGTGCCTTCATGCTTCACCATGATATGTCAGAACTTCAGCATTCTTTAACCAAAGACATACTGAAATAATCTTGGTAAGATTGCAGAAATGATGAAGGAATCAATCAAGACTTGGACCTTGCTATGCCATATTGTATTAACATGCTCTTTACTTCGAAGAACATGTCTAATGCCCACAGTCTAAATGAGGAAAAACAGATGTGAACTTAGGGTTATGAAGCACAGCAGAAGACAGGAGAAATGGCAAGCACAAGTGTCACTGACATGGCATTCTCTTGTTATGGACATAGTTGTGAAAGTTCAGTGTAAATTAAAAAGAATAGGCTTAAAGAATGAGCTTTAAATTAAAGCGTGAGGGAGTCCTAGGCAGTGAGAGGAGTGAGTGCTGCTGTGGTAGAAGTAAGCAGAGAAAAGCAAATGTGAAAGAAGGGGGAAGGCTGGAGGGAACACTTGGTGCAAAATGGATATGATCTGGTCAACTCTGAACGGTTTCAGTGTGCGAAGAGTGGTTTGGTTGCTCTTTAAATCTGTCCCTGCTGCCTGGCATATGTCCCGCTCCTCCCCCAGCAGTGTGTTGGGGAGTGCTAGGCTATCATTGGGGATCCTATTTCCCAGGGACGTGAAGGAGTCCCCAGCCAAGTTCTGCACCCCATGGCCTCTGCCAGACCTTGTTTCCCCCTCCTTGCCAAGCACAGAAGTCCCCGATTTAGCTCATTCTGCAACTCCTCCAACCGTCTGGAGTTCACGCTTCCTTCAGAGCAGCAGAACTAAAGCACAAAATCTAAGAACGGGGTATATTTACATTAGTTCAGACTACTGTTGTCTTCTTTTTTTTAGATTTTAATTAATATTTGTATATCCACATATCTTCAGGAAAATAATGTTAATAAAGTTAAATGTTTAATACAGTCTTTTTTGCTATTCTGAAATAGCTACAAAGAAGCTTGTTTAAAGTCTTAAAATACTTTGGGTCTTAAACGCATTCATACTGGAAAAAAATTAAATTTTGAAATACGTAACTTGTGGAGGAGGGAACACGGTAGCGTTTAAATGATGGTATATCCTTTCTCTTTTTGGAAAAACCGAAGCACAGTGCATCTTTAATGTTGATAATTTCTCATTAAAAACTTTGACTTGCTGAAGGATTGCCTCTTTCTTTCAGATGTGTTAGAGTTCATATTAGCACTACTTTGCCCTTGTTTCTGAATTATTTTAATGACGGCAGCCGCTCCGTCAAGTTGTCTGTCAAGATGTGGGTGGCAAGCTATTATTTCACTTCATAAATCATAATTTACAGGGGTTTTTATATCCCTCTTGGGGATAAACACTTTATGCTTTGTGTTTTCAGCAGCAATATAAAATGTAATTGATACTTGAAGCAATATGTTAGAAATATGGACAGAGAAAGCCAGGAGAGAAAAATCACAAATGTTTAGTTTTTCTGTGGGTTGGTCTGCATACTGAGCATTTTTTCCATCTGATTTCATATTCTTAGCACTTCAACAGAGGATGATGATGAATTGCATTTACATGATTGCTGCCTATGGGTTACTAAAAGGATGTTTAGTTACAGACACTCGACAGAATTAACAGGGTTATTTTGTACCATTTCTCATGTTGCTAAATAAACTTATCACTTTGTACTATTGTCTTCCAGATTCATGAAAAACTGCATTATTATGAAAAACAGAACCCGGTGCCCATACTCCATGGTGCAGCAGCCTTGGCAGATGATGTAAGTATCCCCTGCTGAGATCACTGGTACCAACTCTCCCAAAAAACTGTCTGCAAGCAGAACTCTTCGTAGTGCAAACATATGAATGTAATCGTCTAAGCTGAAATCCAAAGAAGCTGCAAAGGTTTCCAAAGGTTCTGTCACCACTGGGCTTGTTGATAATATTACTTTGATTTTTGTTCACTTGCATATTATAAAAATATTGCATCTAGATAGCCTCTTGTTCTGCTTTAGTAACTAAGCAATAAAAATTACAGGTTGAAACTCTACTGGGAGGGAGAGCTGTCAACTATTAGTGTTTTGAGAAAATCAAAGACAAGAGGAATGCTTTGGAAAAATAAAGACAAATGAGATAGCAGCACTGCTGACAGAACATGAGAAACGACAAATAATATTACAGAAATGAAGCATATGAAATGACTAGGATGGAGGCTTGTTAAAAAAAATCAAAACTATTTAAGAAAAAGTACAGTAGTGATTTATTGATATTAGAGCTTTCCAAATTACCTTCATAACCAAAAAATAGATTGTAAAAGTGGTCAGCATTGATGGAGTAGTTAATTTCCTGTTACTATAATTTTTATTTTCAAGAAAAAAATCCAACCTGCCATTTCTTGCTATTTGGTTAATTCTAGGATTCAGATGAATTGTGAACACACCTGTATAAACTATGACTGAACCTGAGGT
>WEKY01015686.1:17294-44371 GCA_013390045.1 Picathartes gymnocephalus
GCCCCGCGGCGGGACGGGCTCCCGAGGCCAAGCGGGGCGAGGGCGCCGTTGCCGAGGCTGCCCGGCCCCACGCCGCCGCCAGCGGCATCGGGACCTTCCCCTGGAAAACGGAGGGCGGTCAGCCGGCGGCGCCCCGCCGAGGGGTATCCCTGGGCCCCCCGCTGCTGCTGCCGCCGCCGCCTCCGGCGCTGCTGCTGGCGGGCCCCCCGGGCAGAGCGTGCCTGCGGGCAGTGTTGGCGGACTCGCGCTTCTTCCTGGTGTGCATGTGCTTCCTGACCTTCATCCAGTCCCTCATGGTCTCCGGCTACCTGAGCAGCGTCATCACCACCATCGAGCGGAGATACAGCCTCAAGAGCTCGGAGTCGGGGCTGCTGGTCAGCTGCTTCGACATCGGGAGCCTGGTGGTGGTGGTCTTCATCAGCTACTTCGGGGGTCGCGGGCGGAGGCCGCTCTGGCTGGCCGTAGGGGGACTTTTCATCGCCCTGGGCGCTGCACTCTTCTCCTTACCTCACTTCATCTCTCCGCCGTACCAGATCCAGGAACTGAACTCCTCTGTCAGTAACGAGGGCTTGTGTGTGGCTGGCAATAGCACTGCCAAAGAGCAGTGGGACTCGTCGGCCTGCGTCAAGGACACCGGCGGAAATGACCACTCTCTTTATGTAGCTTTATTCATTTGTGCCCAAATCCTCATTGGCATGGGCTCGACACCCATCTATACCTTGGGACCAACCTACTTAGATGACAATGTCAAGAAAGAAAACGCCTCGCTTTACCTAGGTAAGGCAGCTTAAGTACCTGGGTACTTTGAATGCTGAACCTCAAATCTGTCTGAGGGGCCAGTTACAGGTACTTCGGCCTTAGTCCTGCTGTACAACATCTGTGCTAAGTTGTCCTTTTCAGATGACTTTTTGAAGTAAAATTGCCATGTTTTCCTGATTTAAAATGTTTTGTGGCATGGTGAACCGTAGTAACAGGTGAAGCTAACGCAGTGTGCCTAAAAGCAGTTGTACTCACACCCTCCTGCACGGGGGATAGAACAGGAATAGAGAAAGTCGTCTTCTCTAATGCTTTTCAGCACTTGGCAGTTGCCGGTGACTTTTTCAGAAAGCAATGTTAAAATCTGTCGTGCCCTTTCAAGTTTATTTTGCTAACACAGAAGCTTTATATTTCTAAATTCTGGTTGCTGTTGCTTTAGCCTAAAGTCTCTTTAATGGTAATGTTCAGTAAGCACTTTGAGAGATTTTTGGCATGCTTCATTTTACTTTTCCGGCATTCATTTGCCTTGAACTAGCAGTGAATTTTGACTGGCATTGATACATCATCTGGCATCTCAGTTAAAAACCCATCGATAAACCAGCATGTAAAACCCTCAGGGGTGAGTTTGGTTAGGGTAGCTCGAGGAGTACAATGAAATGTGAGTCCAATCTGGCACACGTTTTTCAGCAGGTACAGACAAGTCTGCCGGATAGTTGTACAATGGTGGGAGGAAAGGGTATCTCAGATAGCTGGGTACTAAACTTTATTGGAGTTTGATCGTGATATTTTGTGTAATGTGTAAGAAGATTGGCTGCTCCCTGACTTTGCATTAGCACCTTACATGCTTCTGTAAGAAATGAACCTCATGTACCCCTTCAAATTCTTTTCAGATAAGAAGAGGCACTTTGGATACTCAGCATTACCATTTGCAGTTCAATTTACTTTGGCTTTACTATAGCCATGGAAATAATTCCATGTAAAACACACATTTATGGAAGTTACGCACTTGTGGGGTGTGTGTGTAACTACGTTACTAAACAAAAGCAGTGATCCGGATCAGTGTTTTTATTCCTTTTGACCTGTTCTTTGGCAATTTGAGTGTTCCCTGAGCCGTTTTAAAGTCATGCACAGTCTGTGCGCAGTGTCTTAAAAAAGCCTGGGGCACTGCTGGTTTTTGGAAGGAGGGAGAGATATTCATTGCATTGCTAATCTGCATGATGAAGTATTCGACAAAGTGTTTTTTCCCTCTCTTCTGCCATCTGAAATAGGTTAAGTGGTATGGAAGTTAAGATTAACCTAGCATCGACTTTATTGGCAGTAAGAAAAAACAAAGCATCTCGTTACTGAGCTTACTAAATTGTAGTTTGGAACTTTTGCAAGGAGATGATCTCACACAGTCCTCAAAAACATGGAAAAAAGAAAAAGGAAATGTAAACGCTGTAGGTGAGGAATGAAGGGTAAAAGAGGTGAACGGTGTGAGAGGCAGAAATCTTTCTTCAACGAAGGAGAAAGCAAGGTCAGTGAGGGGAAATCCTCACTGCAGGAGAAATGATGCCTACCACTGATGCGCTTCTAGCACAGGAAATAGTAATGAAGTGACTCAGGTAACTTTAATTGCAGCAAAGTTAATAAAGGTAAAAGGCACCAGCAGCTGGGTAAACTCCATGTGATTCTGTGCCTGGCAGGTACTGAAGGCAGCTTTGATCTATACAGGGGGGACCCTGGTAGAGTCGAAGTTCATTTTTAGTGATTCAGATGAGTACACTCAGCTATAATATACATGAGAAATTTATGCCTGATTTGATTGTGACCCAGGGAGAATTAAAATGAGCACAAAGTGTGTTTAAACATTGAATAAAGTGTACCATCACCTGCATTCAGTCTTGAAGCTACTCAATGTCGTCTGCTGTTGCAAATCTTCGTATTTTCTTTTTTAAACAGTGTGGAATTCTGAGGAACGTTTTAACTTGTTAATGTTTAAATATTTGCCTCACTTTAGATTTAGGCTAGTGACTTTTTGAGGGGCAGGAATAAAATCTGAATTTTTGGGGGAGAAAGAAAAAGAGCACTGTTTGGCATGTTGATGTGAGCAAACATGTTTTTGCTGGATCTTCTCAATCGTTTGGAATGTTGCGTGTCCTTGAGGAGAGGGATTTGTGGGCAGCAGACAGCCCAGCCAGGTGCAGGGATAGGATAGAAGTGGCCTGGGCATGGCTCTGCAGGCCTGCCACCTCACATCCTGTGTTATGCAATGCCTGGTTCTCCATGCGGTGTGATTCTGTTATTGGCGGAAACTATGCAAGTGATGTCAAAATGTAAAAATGTGTGTCTGTGTGTAGGCATGAGCTAACAAAAAGTCTAGGAGTGGGCCATGGCAGTGAGGTTTTAAAAAATACAAGAAAGCCTAGTGAAACAGATCCATGTGTTTGAGTGAGGACAACTAATTAGTAAAAAAAGTATCCTCTAACACAAAAATGTTTGTTTATAATCGTGCTATATTTTTTTGCATTCTACTTTTTTTCCAAAGGAAAATAAATATCTGTAAGTGGGCACCTGATAAAAGGTTCGCTGAGCTGCGGAACTGATGAGCTTTTTGACACTGCAAGTGTGCCCACTAATAGTAGGTCAGTAAAGCACCCCTTGAGTATCACTAATCCTGATTCTGCAAAAACTCACCTTATGTGGCTGTGGAAGCGATCTTATTTATTTTCCGAGTTAATCCAGCTCAGGGCTCGAGTGGCGATAGCATATCCTCTTAAGTGTAGGCATGCGAGCTCAATGTGGACAGCTGTTTTAACATTCCTGGCTGGAAGTCCTCCTCTCAAAAAACATATTTGATGGTTGTACATAGTCTCTTGGCTGCCTACACTTAAGTCCATCTGTCAGAATGGCACGGTGCCAGTTTACAAGGTGCTGTGTCATTTTTAGTAGGACAAAGGTGCCAAACAGGGATATGTATTTGGGCTGCCTGCATAGCAGTGTGTGAGCTCTTCTGTGGAATGTTTCTTCCGTGTGAAGCAGTGCCACCTCCGAGTCCTCCCACCCCTTAAACTTGACAATACTTTGATGCCCCGATGCTAACTTTGAGAAATGTGTGACATCAGGCTTGGAAACAAATCGTGATTGTAACAGGTGCTTAGGAAATGTAAGAACCGGTTCCCTTAATCACTGATAATCCAAAAGGGAAGTTGCACACTATGTAAAAACTGGGCAGTCACTAAGTGGTCTTTGTCTTCTCCAAAGTCTCCCTTCTGTGCTCAGCTGTACCATGGCATGTCTGTTGTCAGCTGCCTGATATATGCAGGTTCTTCTTTTAAGTTTTTATCCAATTAAATTAATTGCAATTCAAGCTGAAGTTGAATTGGACTTCCTCAGTCTTGCTTTGTACTCTTGATGGTGTTTCTGCTACTTGGCAAATTCTAGCACTTAAAACACTGTGATTTTTCTAAACAGTGAGGGGTTTTTTGTAGGGATCCAACAGTTTGTCTTGAATGTGAGTTTGCCTTGTGATTATATCAGGATTTTAAGAGCAGTTCTTTAAGTGTGGCACATAGAAGTGGCATTATAGTGCCTGAATAACTGTTTAATATTTTTCTTCTTTTACAAGTGGATATTGTACAAAAAAAGGAATTTACCTAAAAATTCTTGCATAGAGAGTCAGTATTAGGTTTTACAGTAATATTGCATTAATGAAAATATTCTAGCATTCAGGAATGGCTTTTACCAGTACCCTCCCAAAATGACTAGTGGACAAATCAGGCATTGTGCTGAGGGTGTTTTATTTCCGGAATACTACAGGCTGGTTAGGATATGATATGAGAAAAATGTCTCGGTTTAATTTCATGCAGACTGTACTTAGGTTTTGGAACAAACTTAATTATGAAATGCAAAGATAAAGGTTTTGTGAGATAATGGCTGAAAAATTGGATAAACCTGTGCAAATGGGCTTGGTACAGAAAATGGCTGAAAGCCAGGGGAGTAAAATAATTTCATAACGTGGAAAAAGAATAAATATTTAGACAAGTTTCAAAAATATTTTGGACTCCTACTTTGTTTTCATGAGGATTGTTTATGGGTTGCTGTTTCTAGCATTAGGTAAACCATTTCACTGTGACTGTATTCTGTCTGGAAAACACTTCCTTACCAGTGTTTTACAGATGGATGTTTTGTGTACCCTTCGTTTCTTTGTTACAGACTTCCTCGAAGTCTTTATATATGTATGATGAATGTATTTATTGTATTTCTAATTAAATCTACCCCTCTATCCACATCCCACTTGAAAGGAGAGGGCTGGAGGAGAAGCGTCCCGTACTCCATCAGAAACCTACCACCTCTGCCTGCTGGGTCCCAGGGCATAGACCAGCTGCTAAACAAGCTAGGTCTCTGTAACGTGTCATTGCTTGGACGTTGGCACAGGAAGCACTGGATTTTTGTGCCACTCTGATCCATTTTGGTCTGGCTGCTTCTGGGGTTACGGATGTCACTGGGTGATAGGAACTGGAGACCGCTGAGGGCATCAGGTCCTCTGTGTGGATGCTACAAGTTCTTTGAGGTTTCTGAGACAGTATCAACTTTCTAACTGAGCAGGAGGGACCAGCATTTAATTCTATTCTCACCATTCAGCTTGTGACCACTTTTGATTTACTTTTGGAATATGCTTCCTGCTTCCTGATATCCAGAAAGGCTAGTTTCCTACAGGGTTTTCTCAGCATTGATCCCTATAGTTGGTAAACCCTACAGAAATAGTACATTTATTTTTACAGCATGCCTGTGATGAGGCAGATTTTTTGAATCAAAAATTGAAGCAATGGGGTGTGTTCACCAGTATTTTTTATTGCTTGCTTTATTTTCCTTGTAAAGGGGAAGTGTGCTGAGCTTATTTCTCGAATACATGATTTTACTTTATCTGAGAGAAGGCCACATTTTGTTTTTTCCAGAGGCAAGCACTAAGACTTGATCCAACATCAGTATGTTTTTGCACAAACCTAGAGTGCATCAGGCACAGCTGGGCAAGGGAGGGGATTGTCCTCCCTCTGCTCTGCACTGAGGTGGCCTCACCTTGAATACTGTGTGCAGTGTTGGGCAGCACGATATAAGAAAGGCATTAAGCTGTTAGAAAGCATCCAAAGGATGGCAGTGAAAATGGTGAAGGGCCTTGAGGGGAAGATGTATGAGGAGTGTTTGAGGTCACTGTGTCTGTTAAGCCTGAAGAAGCAGAGGCTGAGGGGAGATACCATTGCATCTACAACTTTTGTGAGGGGAAGAAGAGGGGCAGGCACTGATCTCTGTGGTGACCGGTGACAGAACCCAAGGAAATGGCCTGAAATTTTGTCAGGGGAGGTTTAAGCTGGATATTAGAAAAAAAGGTGCTTCACTCAGAGGGTGGTTGGGCACTGGAACAGGCTCCTCAGAGAAGTGGTCACAGCACCAGCCGGACAGAGTTCAAGAAGTGTTTGGCCAGTGCTTTCATGCATATGCTGTGACTCTTGGGGATGGTGCTGTGCAGGGCCAGGAGGTGGACTTGATGATCATTGTGGGTCCCTTCCAACTCAGCATATTCTGTGATTCCATGATTCTGTGAAACACCCACTTGTTTTGTTTGCACACTTGGCTGGGCAGCACTAGCAGAAGGCTGAGCTCGCTGTGCTCTCAGCTGGGGGTAGCAAGCATCTTGGGATGCAGGTGAAGTGACTGCAGCTCTGTTTGTGCATATGGATTGTACTGCTTTCTCACACAGATGATTTAACACTCAGAGAGTGCAGTATTGGGCTTTTCTGGCATTCTGTAGCATCTTTTTTTTTGTTAAAATGCTGATCAGGCAGCTGGCACAGTGCCTGCACGGTTGCTAATAATTACTTATAGTAGCTCTGTACAGTTTTATTGTCCTTTCCTGTAACTGAGGCAATAGATAGATTTTACTTCTCCACTTTAGTTTCCTACTTCGTTGGTGGATTGATACTTCTTTTTCATACTGTAACCCTAGATACCACTTTCTTAAGCATTTAGAGAAGCTGGGTGGTGTTTTTGTCTGTTTAAGCAATGTGTACATACAGGGAGTTCAGTGAAGAGTGTGGGGCAGCCTTTGCTCTGAAGCTTTCCGCCTGTAGGATTTAGTGTTGTGAATGATGTATCTTTACTTGCTCTGCCAGTGTTGTGTCCCTTAGGGATGCTTTCTGCATCTCTCCAGTTGTGTCTTTGCCATGAACTATGGCATTGTTCACAAGCAGTTGTATTGACAAAGCATCACTTCCAGTAACTAGCAAAATGCACTTTACACTTCTTAGGACCAAGAAGAGACTTAGGTACATGCTTCCTGATTGTCTCTTACTCTTTGTATTAAAGGACAAAACCTTGGTTGGATCCAGGGTTCTGAAACTCACTGAATTCCCAGGCCCATTTGTTTCCCTTGCTTAGCATTTGTCACAATGGTTAACATTTTGTTTCCGAGGTTGACAGCGCCCTTTTCACCCACTTGAGTTTGGGAATAGTATTTTCTTGGAGAGCAGCTCCCTTCTCTGTCAAGCTCTGCTGCGAGGCTGGTTTGTGCAGACAAGTGTCTCTACCTGCTCTGGTCCCAGAGCAGCTTGGAAACCTAGACATAAAAGTGGCCTTTAAGTAACAGCTTGTTTGTAGCTTTTGCCAGGAACTGAAGGCTTGGGATCTAGTGTCTGATTACCTGGGGGCTGGAAACTTTAGCTGTCTGCTGGATACCCTGACTTTTCTAAAGGGTCACTGTAACTACTCCTGTTGCAGGTGGATTAGAGATGCTTTGTGTTTCATCCATTTTCCCTTAACTTTCATTCAGCGGCTGCCTCACCTGGGAGCACTTAATTGCTGTGAAAGTGCTTATGCAGTCAAAAGAGAGGAGACTGGATTTCTCTGTACTGTCGTTCAAAGATACATGGGTTTCTGTCTTGGTTGTGCAGGAAATACAGGTAATTTTATAAATGAGTCTCAGCCTTCTGTTTCATCCTGAAGGGCAGCATCTAAAATTCAGATTTTTAAAGTAGATGAATGGAATTTATCTGTGGTTTTTAAAAGAACAGAAAACTAACTCATCTTCATGTTTTAATCCTATGAAGTCCTTTTTACCCTGATAGCACTTTAAAACCCCTGCTTCTTGAGAAGAATGAACTCTGTTTTCCTTTGCTGTTGTTTTTACGTGCCTTTCCTATTTATTTTGAAAACAGTTGAGAAGCTACCATGCAAAAATGGCACATACTTCAGCTGGTCCCCTCTGGCAGTTTTTGCTGCTCTTGACTGGAAGGTCAAAGTAAGCACTAGCTCTGACTTGGCTGCTCTTGAATGGGGCAGTGCCACATGAACTCTGAGGGCAGGGCAAGCTGGTCACCTCCCTTCGTGTGAATTGTCACCAGAGCTGTCAGAATTTCAGCTCCAAGTCCAGGGGTGTTTCTGCAACCCCCTCAGCAGCTACAGGGATGCTGGGACTCATTAGGGCTGTAATCAGAAAGCTGTGAAATGGCACAATTGGAAGAGGGAAAGCTCTGTACAGGGAGCAAACTGTTGTCTTTCTGATTCCTGACGTCCATGCTTTTATCCAAGCACCGTGGTCCTTTTACTTGAACTCAGTTGGACAATCTGGGCACATGGCCTGGAGCTAGCAAACTTAAGACAGCAGACAGCTTTGCAGTGTGCATGCAGGCTGATTTCACCTGAGTCAGCCAAATCTATACTCCAGCTCCTTCCAAGTGCCCAGAAAAAAATAGGACATTTCCTGTGATGGGAACAAATATACCAGTGCTCAGCAGTATGGAGATGTATGGGCTCTGTCCCGCTCTGCTGCTGAGCAGCTGGGAGTTGGGGCATCTGTTGTGCTGTCACAAGGCCAGAAATTTAGACACTGCACAGCATTGACAAGAGAGCTAACAAAACCTGGGGCTTTCAACCACTCCTCTTTTCTGCCACAAGGAATTTGTTCTTACCTGAGAAATCAGAAAGTGCAGACACAGAAATTTGAGTGTTATTTTATGCTGCCATTAGACCCAGTAATCTAATCAGAAAATATTAACTCTCATGTAGGTAAACAGTTTACTTGACAGCAAAGACAAATTACACCAGTGAAAAACATCATGCTCTGGTATGAATTACATTTTGTGGTGAGTTTGAAGGAGATACAGTCAGAAAAAACCCCATGTATGTTTTTCCTTGTAGTGTGAACAAGCAAGTGGATGAATTGTCACATGAAATGCTTGCAAAGCAGTACTGGATGTCCACTAATTGTATGCTTCTGTGCTGTTCATCTTTGACTCTCTTCCCCATTTTCAGTACAGGTTTCTTTTCAGCAGCTTGCTTCCTTTTCATTAGCTTGCCAGGATTTTTTTTTAGTGTTTCCACTTCTTTCCTTGCTTATATTGACATTAACACTTTACTTGCATTGCACTATGCACAGTAGGACCTCAGTCTGGTGATTGTCCTCTGCACCTTTTATCTTTGATGTTTACTGGATTAGAATGAAATCCTCAAGAGTGTCTCAGCGGTGATTTTCTTAAAATCCAGCTGCTCTGAAATCAGCTGTCAGCTCTTCAATTTTTTGAATTTAGCAAGCTTTTATAAATTAGCAAGAACTTTTCATGTTTTCCTGTTTTCAGTCAACTTCTAAGTGACAAAAATTAAATCCTGTCAGGGTTCCCCTGTGATTGCACCCTTTTCTTTCTGTATTAATTAAGCTATCCTCTAGAATCAGAGTATTTCAGATAATGCATATATTAGCTGAGTGTATCTTCTGATATCTTCTGATTTGCTATTTTATACTTAAGTTGTAGTTTACCCCAGTGTTTGTCCTGGCTTTCTTCACAGCTCTTGACTTCAGGTGTCACGTAGATACTGAAAGGTGCTGGTGTGCTCCTGAGGTCAAGTGCTTTCAATCACACCTTGGTTCCTACTCCTTTTTTCATTCTCTGCTTAGATTAAAATCTGAATACCCAAGTGCCCCAGAAGTCATTTCAAGTAATGTATTTTTGTAGATAACCCAGAGTAGACAGGGAAATAGTTGTGAGCTCTGCTGTGGTGGCTGCTAACCTGTGATTACTTAAACAGAATATTTCAAGCAAGCCTCATTTGCATCTACAAGTATCTAAAGGAAGTACTCTGGAAGATATCTGACATTGCTGTGTGTTAAGCTCTCCCTGTACTTGAAGAGAAATTGCTGTATTCAGCTGAGCTGTTGACTCAGTAGATTTTGCTTTGTGTAAGACAACTGAAAACACTATCTTTCCCATCTAAGGTTCCAAAGGAATCAGCTCATAGGCTCAGAGGTCCAACCCATGTGAAATACATGAGCAGAATAACGTGTGGATGCTGGTTAGGTGGGAACTTTCAGTTGAAATAGCCCTAGGGAAAAATGAAGGAGGAGGTTAAGTGCCAACAGCATGGGACTGTCAGTGCCTCTTTTGTGTGGTCCAGGGCAGTGTGGGACAAAGCCAGAATGGACTCTGCTCAGGAGGCACCTGCCAGGGACAGTACCTGGAGTCCATGGGAAGGGCTGAAGATGCTGCTGTAAGTGTCTGTGAAGTACAGGAAAATCCCTAACAAGGCTGGGGAATTTTGGCAATGCAGAGAACAGAGAAGCTTTGCTTCTGGCAGGCTTTTCTTCCTCACAGAACAACATTTTCCACTTTTGCCCAAAGTACCTCTCCATGCCATTCATTGGTGCCTGCCATTTCAGTAGCTGGAGTTTCAAAAGTAGTAGCAAAACAGTTTTTCATTTTGTGATTTTTTAATCTAAATTTATATTTCTGCTTGTTAATTCATCCCAATGAGGGGAAAAAGAGATTTAATGAGGAGTGTAACCTTCTAGAGTGCAAATAGCTTCAGTAATAATCCTCCAGTTTAAACAAAGTAAAATATTGGTTACATAATATTAGAGTCTGTAATTTTTGTAAATATGATGGGCAGTGTATATCAACTTGATTTAATACAGCTGTCTAGTGACAGAAATAGTGAAGGTATCCCTAGGGAATTTTTATAGTCACAGGAGAAAATAGCACATGAGCTTTTTGAGTCTGTGGTATAGTAGTGCTGATGCACATCAATGTAGGCATTTATCTGGTAAGTTATATAATTGGCCTAAAATAAGAATTTCAAAAAACTGTTTCTTCTACTAATAGCGTGACCTAGGGAAAGAAGTGAGATTTTGGGGTTATCTGAAACAAATAACTGTTAGTTTGTTACCACACCTGCATTGTATTACTGGAGGAATATTAGTCCTGTTACACAATGGGAGTAAAAAGACTCTGAACTCAGCACTACATTGTTGTAATAAAATGCCGTACTGTAAATAATTTTTCAAAAGAATAGCAGAGGACTGAATTGATACTTGAAGGAAGAGCTGTACTCTAAATTATAGTTCCTAAGTAGCTATTGCACTATTTTGATATGTAGAAGTTCTATATAGTCATTGACCTCAGTGACTGAACAGTTTAATGAGAATATGATTATAATATCAAGGATAGAGCTGGCTGGTGTGAATTTCTTTGACTGCAGAAGCAAAGTAGGCAGTAGTATCCGTGTGTTTACTCCTATGGCTTCTCCAGAACCTCTGGGAGGAGGAAGATGAGCACTTTTCGGAGTGCCCTCTGCATTTAGGAGTATCTCTGTGACTCAGCCTATGGAGAAGTATAAAAAAAACCCCACTCATTGGCTTTTGCTTCTCTTCTTACTTGATGTTTGTTAGCAATTGATTCTTGCTTAGATGAGGTCATTTATTGTTCTTGTTGAGTTTATGATTAAATGCACTAGATTTGGACACTCAGAAGCAAGTAGGACATAGACAGCAAATAGGGGTCCATGTGGCCTTGAAAGGCAAAATAAGAAGAGTGGTTAAGGCTACTGCCCCCGTGCATTTGTGATAATTAAAAGAAGATCAGCCTTCTATGAGAAATGAGGTAAAACTGATGGACTGATATTGGCCAGGCCAGCCAATGGGAAAGAATTTGAAAAGGGCTTTTAAATCTGGTGAGTCAGAAGCCTTCAGTACATATATGCCTTCTCAGCTTCACTGAGGATAAGAGATTCAATTAAGCAGAGAAAAATGGAGGAATGTATGAACTAACATAATTTTAAAAGCTCCTACACTGTCATTAGAGCAGCTATTACTCCTTTCTGTAACTATTAATAAATTTTAAGTATTTGGGTAAGGTGAAAGAGAGCTGTGTGTGATCAGATAGATCTATAATTGACTTCCTTTCATGCTTATTCCCCTCTTCATCCTCCCCCACATCCCCACACTCCAAATTTAAATCCTGCAGGAAGAAGAGCTTACCATGGGTCTGATGCAGTGCCACACTTTCAAAAAAATTCCATGTTTTGATTTGTAGATTTGTATTGTGTGTTTATAATTAACCTTGAGTATTATGGAGACTGAGGAAGGGATCTATCATGTGTTGTAGTTTCAGGATATGTGAGAAATGACATCTATTGGTTTGCCCAAGTTGGCATACTGCAATCTTTTACTAACTGCTGGGTCTAGGCTGACCGTTTTCATCTAGGAGGAGTAGATGAAACTGGTGCAGACAGTGAGAGGACTGATGAGTGGTTGTGGTAGAAGAGTTTGATAGCTGTAAGGTTTATGTTAGCAGGTAGGTATCCTACTCTATGAGCCAGCTACTTTTTGTTTGAATTGTGCCTGACAGGGAAGTAAATGGTGCAATATATTAGGAAGGTAGTACATTTCCCTTGTCTAGTTTAATAAGATGCTCAGATCAATTATTTTGTGGTTTGAACATTAAGATTTCTCCAAAATACAACTGCGGGGCTAAGCAACTCTTCTAGTGCTGGATTTATCCCAGTTTTCATGGCCTGTTTGGAGATATTAAAAGAATTAGTAGCATAACATCAGAAAAGAAGGGGTAATGTAACCCTTGTGACTGTGTCAGTCTCTGGATGCTTTTAGGACTGCTGTCTGCTGCTTTTCTATTGAATAAGGATACAGAGTGTGAGGAGCAACATGATTATTTTTATGTACAGAGGGCCAAAGAGTGATACAACAATTCTGCCCTTAATTTAGTCTGCTACTGCTAATTTAGTCTGCACTCCTGCTAAAAAGACTTCTTGACGTTCTTGCTTTTTTCCCCTAATTTTCTTGAGTAACAAAATGGTGTGGAGCTCAGGGAACTGGCAGCTGGTGGTTTTCTGATGTGTGAGATTTGACTTGAAGAATATGTGTGGGTGTGATACAACCCCTTGGTGATGTGCTGTATACTGTCGTTATATATCATGCCAAAATAGACAGTAATCCTCTTATGTGGGATTGTTAAGTAAGTAATAATAGAGCACAAGTTAGTGCCATCAGTTCTGAGATTTTTTTTTTGATAAATATAATTGTTATTCATATCTCCTAGATTCTTTAGTACTTCTGAATCTTTATATTAAATAAGCCCTTCTTCTAAGTTCTGCAGATGTTCATATTTCACAGTAGTGATGTCAATTGCTATCAAGACTTTCCTATTCATCTTTCTAATTGATGCTCTTGCTTTAAAAAGGCCACAGAGATTTAGAGTTTTATTATTTCCTAATGCGAAAACTTCAGATGAAGAAAAATTTGAAGATCATTTAGTCTGCATAAAACATTTCAGTTGTCTTACAAGGCACCCTGAAAAGATCTGAAGCAATCAGAGTTACTGTCTGCAGGCTGTTCATCCCATTTAGAAAACATGAAGTTGGCTGCTCTGCAGCAGGGCAGACACGATAAGCTGTGCTGGAGGAGAGAAGCAATTAGCTCGACAGAAAGCACAGTCAGAGCAGAAAGGGAGGTCTGGAGGCGTTTAATTAATACTAATGCTTTTGTGCTTACGAGGACCGGAGTCATCGAATGTTACTTAACAGTGTCTTGCTCTTGTGGTTCTCAAACCTGGCATCTAATGAACATTAGATTTAGTAAAGCTTTCCAGAAAAGTTAATAAATTACAACTAACTGTGGCACATTCCCCATGAAGGTAATGAGGTACACCTGAGTGGGAGCAGGGTCTGATCTGTAAAGCATTTTCATTTTTAAACAGATAACAAGGCCTCTTGGGATTTTTGTACCATATTTGTTTAAGTAATCTGAAATAATGGGAAGGCGTATCATTTATTAAACATTTTTCAAGTCACTAAACCAATTAGGGAGAAATAAACCTTTTCTTTTTCCATTGTGGAAACAGGTATCATGTTTGGGCAGCTATCATTTTTATTAATCTGAGTTTGATGGCAGAACTACTTTTGACGGAAAAGTGTTTAGCCATCAATATATGCTTATAGCTTGACACTTCGAGATGCATTTTGCTATTTAATTCTCAATTTTTATTCATTTCAACTTCCATTCATTCTTGGGTGGAAAATACAAGTAAAATCCCATTTGGTTGAAGGTCACCTCTCTATGTAACTCTTGCTTCTGTTTTCTTCTAGTACATCATTCAAGACATACCTAGACTCTGGTATGCTTGAGAGGATTACTTTTTCCATTTGCTCCTCCTGAGAATACCAGCGCTGTGGCGTCAGACTAACGAGTTTTTATATTTATAAATGTTTCCCTGATGGGCTTCAGCAGTGTGTGTTAATAAAAGGATCATCTCTTTGATGATTTACTCTCTGTGCAGGGGCACCAATATAATCCAGTTTGAGTTGTGATCTACAAACTTCAGTTTTGTTTAGATATTGCCTGTGTTTAGATAATCCTGCGTCACCTCTTCTTTTAATGGTTATCTGTATAAACAGCTTTATTATTCCATTTTGGGAGCAAACTTCCACATCACATTGCAGTTAATAGAGTGGTTTATCACACTGATTGCCTGTTAGTGCAGTTTTTGTGTGATTAAGGTATTTTTACTGCACATTACCGTATCGCCCAGGACTTGCATAACAAGGTAATTAATCTATACTATCTCTAAGGAATAAATCAAAAGCACTGGATTAGGGTCACAGCCTTCGATAATTATTTATGTTACAAGAAGAAAGCTGAACAGAAATGCTTGGATTTTCCCATTGTGATGGATTTTAAGTGCGTAGCTTTTTGTTTCCTTAGTCTTCTGGGACTCTCCAGCTGAACATTGTTACTGCTGAGGTAATAGCCTACATGTCTGGTACACAGAATCATGGAATCATTTAGATTGGAAAAGACCTTTAAGATCGAGCCCAGCCTTAGCTGAGCACTGCAGTGCTAGTTTAGCGTTAGCTTGGATCTAGAGGCTGTTTTCCCTGAGGGCTGTCCCTTAGCTTTTGTCAGCAGCAGATGTGTTTCCGTGTGATGTTCTGCCTGGAGGGGGGTCTCTGACCGCACTGCTCCTTTCCCTGTACTGTGGGTGCCTGCTGTTGCCCTTCCCTGCTGCTGCCTTCAAGGGTGTTGTGACTGGCACGGAGCACACCTCCAGCTGCTCTGACATGGCTGGCAGGGCCAGGTTCCTGCCAGGTCTGCAGCTTGTCTGTGTCTGCCGCCTTTCATGGGATGGAGGGGGGCAGCCAGGGCAGCCGGGGAGCGGGTGGCTCTCGGAACCACCCAGGGCAGCAGCCTGCACACATGGGAGTGAAATCCTACGCAGCATCTGAGCCACAGAAGAGGCAGCTGCCACAAACATCTCAATTCTTAACAACTGCCTGAAACTTTCATTCCTTTAGTCAGAGACTTTCTTGAAATGAGACATGTTTAGCTGAATAGTTCATGTATTCTTAGTAGTATTTTGGAAGAGAGGATTTTTCTTCAATATATTTGGTACAATGACTTCCTCATTGCATGTCTTTCAGTGGAATATTTTCTCTAAAAGATTTTTCTATTACTGCGACTGTTTGAAACTCCCACAGTGTAGCTAACAGTTACATTATCTATTGATAAGCTTCTTACACACTTGTAAATACCAATTTTCAGGGTTATGTTGTAAAGAATTGTAATACAGTATTCATAAATATGGTGCTTGTGTAGAATAGAAGCCAAATATAAAAGCCATTTGGTCTTACACAGTATTAAGTATTGAAAATAAGCAGTAAAGTGAGAAATGAAGAAAGGATAATAGGGATTGGTCACTCCTGATAATAGACATGCTCTCTTTCTCGCCTTTGCAGTAGGAGTTGCTCTCCCTGCATTTTGAACAGACAAGCAGACATCTCCCTGGGATGCTGCCAAACTCACCTTGTTCTTCCTTACCTCAAACATTTAATTTTCTTTTCTTAGAACCAGGAGAAATTATGTTCATGCTAAAGTGTTTGTAATCTGCTTTTGGATACTACAATGATGAATCTGATCTAAAAAAAAACCAGTGTGGAAGAACCTTTGAGATCAAGTGCTGTTCTTTCCTAAGTAGCCCATGGGGAGATGGAAGTTATAATCCAATAAGGTATTTCTTTTGATTCCAAATACATTATTCTTACAATGAAAGGTCAAAGAATTTTCATTTAGAAATGAATAGAATAGGAAGACAGAGTAATGCATTCTATTTTTAAGAAATGGCAATAAATGGAAGTAGGGGATCCTGCAGAAATGTTACCTGAAAAAGCTGTGTGAAGGCACAAGGCAGGATACCACCATACACCAGTGCTAAAGGGAGCCAGTGTTGAACCCCACCAGTGGGGAAGGGCTTGTATTCAAGCCTGGCTTTTCTTTCCCCTCATAAATAAAGCTGATAAGTCTCTGCAGACATCAGTATCTCCGTTGTCACAGGGCTACCTGTGCACATGCTTTTAGCTTGGTTTTATTTTATTTATTATAAATGCAGGAGGGGGAATAGCTCCATTCTTTAAGATGAAGACTTGGTGTTTTGGCCTTCCTTTACCTCTTCCCTGGCCACAGATACCTGAAGTTGTATTATTTGAGTGATGACCTGGCCTGTGGCACAGGAGGACCTCTGGGAAGCTGTGCAGTGGTGCCATACCAGTGGAGGACTTTGGAAAGGAAATTAAACAAACCAATCAATAGTAATAGCTAAAATATTTTAGAATTGTTGCAAATGTTTGTTTCCTGGAAGAAAATCTCTACAGAAATGAAAGCCGTCTAGTTTTTCTTTTCTTTTGAGTGGAATAAAGTAGCAACAGTAAACACAACACATAAAATGTATGACTCAGGTGAGCTTACTGTACAGCTGGGTGCTAAATAGTTCCACTAATCCATGCTCCTGTTTTCCATCTAAGAGTCTTCAGGATATTCCTGAAACTGGACAATAAGGAGGAGAAGGCTGTTTTCTAGTTTTGTTTCTTCCTGTGACAATTTGAAGACATTTCACTGATTTCTGTGAGGGGTTTTTTCCTATATCACATCAATGCAAAGGAGAACATCATGTCATCTAAGCTTTTTACTTTTTGTTTTCTTTTAGAACTATGCAAATAGTTTTTCAGTGTGTCTTCTGAGTCAGTCCTATAATTGAAACATTACATATTTTCTGTGATTTTGTGAAAAAAACCCAAAATTACTGCGTCAAATAAAATATTTTCTCTATGGACATTTGTAAAAGTACAACAGAAGTGAATGGATGTATTCACAAAAAATGGCTAGGAAAGGCCGTGTCCATCAGCTCTGTGCTAAATATCCTGAAAAGCCTGGGGTGGTACCTCTGAATTGTTCCTCCACTGGAAAAGGAGATGCATGCTGTTAGAGTTACCTACACAGTTTCACAGGTATGAAAGTGAGAAGTAACATTTTAGTTTGGTTATTCAGGTGTGTTAGTTACCACTGTCTGATTCTTCTGCTGCATCCCTGCTGGTGTTGTCACTGCACTGTTTTGATCTTTCACTTGCTAATCTTTTCCCAACAGTTTTAGTGTTTGAAAAGCATAATGCTGTGTTACTATCATTTGTCTGTTCTGAAAGAAACATTTGCTGGAGTGGTTTATTTTATGAGTTAGCAGATGGTGATTTAAATGCGCTTGAACCAGCAAGAGCCTTGGTTCTGTAAGCATGTCTCTGGCTCAGAAAATCTCCACAAAGCACTTAAAAAGTGATGAGCAAAGTAGCTATGGTGTTTGGGAGCACAAATGTAGCAGCCATTATATGTTTAAGAAGGGTTTACACCTTTGGGGGTTAGAATTGGCCTCTAGGCAAGGAAATGTTACTCCAGTGTAACATGTGGTGACCTCAGGCATGCAGCAGGTGAGCTGCTTGGTGGAAAAGGAAGTTACCATGAGAGATCTCAAAGCTGAATTTACTGTGCCATGTTTTCAGTGTTTCAAGTCCTATGTTCTGTGTATGAGTGCTGCCATGATATACTTCATAAAAGCAGTTGAAGAACTTCACCCGCTTAAGAGGTTACAGGACATGAAGGTCTGTGTGTCTCAAAAGTTCTGCAAAGACCCTTTTTTAACTTGTTCTGTTTTTTTCTGAGCCATTTGTGGTCTGAATATAGTTTCAACACTGATGGCAGAAGTAGACTTGTAATCTTGGGATGTTTTTTAAAATTTATTAGAGACTTGTAATTTAGTGATAAGAATGTGTTAGATACAATTATCTGTGTAATGATATAAATGTATGGATCCTAGCATGTTCTTTTAGCATATATAAATAATTTATATAACATCTTTATTTTAAGGGAATGTGATAGAGATACTTTTGTTCTTTCGGCAATTTTTTTTGTAAATTGTGTTTTTATTTACAGAGTTTGTTAGAAGCAAGTGTGATTTAAACGGTGATTGAAAATTTAAGAGCCTTCTTGCTAGTGTTGCATTTTACTCTTTTAACTTTCACATTATAACCAGTCATTTTACAAGAGACAAATGAAGGCTTGCACTGCACCTTCAAATACGTGTGTTTAATAAATATTTGTGAGTGCTCTGTTGAAACTCAGTCTGTACTGTCATAAATTAATCTCATGACAATATAGTTTCTTAAAATGATCACTACAATGGATGGCAAGTACAGTTAGGTATAACATGCAGTATAGAAATGTATTACATGCTTTATATTTGCTCTTTGAAGGAGTACTAAGTGTTTCAGTTTGTGGTGATGGACATTTTTATTCTTTGTCTATGAGCTGTGGGCTTCCACTTGTTATGTTAGCAAATTCATCAGTATAAATCTGGACGTGTAGTTAAGGATCCAAGAGTGTGTGAAGACATATCTCTTCTGTCACATGCTTTAGAAGGGTCCCATAGAGTAGAAAGATGCCAGATCAATTTTCATTAGATTTGGAAAAGCTCTGACAGCAACAGAGACCACTGGTAACCCTTGAAATCATGGTTATTCCAAGCAACTCCAGTATCATTCCTTGAGGATCTACCTGTTAATCTCTCTTTCTCTCTGTCAGAATAATTTAATAACTGAGGTTAAAATTTCCCAAGGAGACCAAGGAGGTCAAGGGACCTGACTTCCAGTGAATTTCAGTGGGATTTAGGGCTCAAATTGAATTTTCTTGGCAAACATAAGATGAGAGTTTCAATAAATTGCTTTTTTTGTGGTAAATTGATTGAAAGCCGTGATAGTTTGCAGATTGTGTACATAAGTGTAATCTTCCAGTTGAATCTTCCTAGTATAAATAACTGAAAACATGTTCCCTGTGAGAATGGATGCAAATGGACAAAGATACTAGAAAGAAAAGGTCACTGAGTTGCTTGAGTTAGCAAAATCTATGTCAGGAAATACATTTTATTTTCGTTGGTACTTTATACCTTATTTCCTAAGCCTGCCTGAGGAGTGTCTGTGTGTTCAGTACCAGCTCCAGTTCAGTTTTTCTGGGGAGCCCTTGCTCTTTGGTGTTGCCAGAGTCACCCTGGCAGAGAGGGATGCCCAAGGGTGGCTCAGGACAGCCTCGAGGTTCTGTGGCTGCTGCAGCCAGTACCGAGGCCGCCGTTCATGCTGGGACTATCTCTGCTGAATGCTCAGATGGTGCATCTGTGGAATGGCAAAGTGCACCTTAGCGCAGGGTAAGGCCTTTGGAGACGTCTTGAGGCAGCATAGCCAGGAAGGAAAGGTGAAAGGGCTTCTTGTCTTTTGGCATCCTTCTTTGCAAAGGATGAGGTCTGCAAAATCTGCTGTGTTAGAGACAAAAAGAGAATTGGTGGGATAATTTCATGCTTTGTTGGGCCAGAAAGGACTGTTATGTTCATTTACTCTGACATCTGTGTTCAATCGGATTTCATTACAGTGTTATCCCTATCCAAAGCTCTATTTATGTAAAACCATATAGCTTAAAACAAAGCACTCACAATTGGAGAGAATCTGCCATGTCCTTAGGAATACAATAGATAATAACTGTCTTGTTAAAAAAGTTACTGCCATGAAAGTGTGTCTAAAGTTGGCGGAAGGTCATTTCTATGTAGCCTCTAGCCACTACATTTTTCATGTCTGTGAAAGCATCTTTTATTATTGAAGAATAAGAATATTCTTAATAATCTGTTAATCTCAGTAGTTGAGAAACAAAGGTGTCATGTCTAATTCTACTCACAGAAGAAAGAAAAAGGCAGAATGAACAATCTTTATTTTTAAAAATTGCAGGCTAAATGAAAGGATATTGGTGTTTTTTCTCTAAAACATGTCAGCTGAATAATTAAATTACCTAATTAGTGAAAGTAACTTCAGCTGATTAGAAAATTTTCAGATTTTGTAAGTCAATCATATATGGTGTTTTGAAATATCTTGGAAGGATCCCTGTAATATAAATAGTTTTCTCTTGGAAATGCCAACACTGCAAGTTAGTAATACTTCTGTATTTTATTAACATATTAGCATATCTTACTGTAACTGGGAATGAGCTGCAAATGGAGTTGTAAATCACGGTGACAATTTATATCTTAAAAAGAAAGCCAAATGTAGCTATAATATTACCATTTGTAATAGGACAGCCTTTTGTTAGCGTCATTTTTTAAAGCCACGTGTTTAAACGATGCCATTTAGTAGCACTGATAAAAATGTTGTGATGGCCTTGCTCTGGCAAATTATGATACAATTAAATCTTGATTATAGGTATATGTTGATTTAGGGTTTTTTTGTGTAGAGAAAATTATTTGGTTTTGATCACGTTGAAATAATTTAACTTGTATTATTTTGATCTTTATGTAGGACTACAGATTACCATTTTAAAAAATAATCTTTTTTTACTTGACACATAGACAAAATCAAACCAAAGCAAACTGTGTAAAAGACATTACTTATAATGTCAAACCAAATTATTTTCACAATTTAAATTTTATTATTGGCATTGCATGTCAATATCTACCTTTCCCCATGAGGCATATATTTGTTTCTTTCAGAACCTGGCTAAAATGGTCTAAGAAAATATATTTATAGAGCCATATTTATTTATCGAATCAGTTTGTTACTAACAAATGGTGTCTGTGGTGATTTTCTGTACAAAACAAAAATATAAATTAATTTCCTGCCTTTCGGTTTCTTACGAAACTGTATTCACAACTTTTTTTCTGTGACTTTCTGCAATTTCAGTTTCATTTTTTCTGATTTTCTTGAATATCTTTGACAATTCATGTCCCTTTATCAGGTTTAGGAGGATCTTTTCAGGGATCTGCAGCAGCAGCTCTGTGCTTCTGTATCCTATTTCATGGGGCTGTGTCAGGAGTGTCAGGGCCGTTTGAGAACGATTTGTTTCTCCATGGGGCACCCATTAGCTCCTTAACCATGGGGAAGGAAGGATTTGCTGGGGCACTGCTTGATGACATTTTTCCATAGCTGGATGAAGAGATTCAGTTTGGTACTGCTGCAAGAAACTCTTTTGTCCTCAGGCAGAACATGGAGTTGAATGAGCTCTCATGTCTATGTTATGATCCCTTTATGGAAAACAGAAGAGAGATCCTTACACAGAACCTAAAGCTCAGGGTTTCTTTCCAGAATCGAACATTTCAGCATAATTCCAGCTTCATGAAAGTGCCCAAACAATGTTATTCCTATGAAGATAAAGACTCTATTTTGAAGCTTTGGAGGTTTTCATAAAATAGTGGTGTTGTCTGTTAGCTAAAATAAATGATCTCTATTTATAGCTGTTACACATGGATGGAAATGTTTTTCACACTCTTTGACTTGTAATAAATAATATTTTCAATATTGTTTTAAATATGCCTATACAGCTCTGCATTTCACTTTGCCAGTTGTTTAATATATTTTTTATTGAAGCTATTGCAGCTTTCAGCCTTTCAGAATGTAGGAAAACAACTTTTTAGCAATACAATAGATGTTAAAACTCACAGGGTCATCTGCAAATTACTGGAATAATGTGCTTTTGCTTACAGGCAGATTTTCAGTCAGATATGAGTAATGAAATGTAATTACTGTTGTTTTGGTTGAAAGATGAAAATGTAAGTGCAGTTTCCAAAGAAAACAAGAAATGCTGTGTGACTTGCCCTTCTTTGCAGTCTATTAGCAAGAGGTAGTGAAGGAAAAACGATCACCTGCATTTTCAATAATTAACCTATGCCTCCTAGGCAGAAGCCAATTTTTGAAAGGAAATTAATTCTGAGGGAATATGATTGAAGTAATTTCCCCCTTTACTTCTTTGTGCTGTTGCTAGTGGGACAAAGCAAAAATGAATATATATGTAAGTGCTCTTACTATGAGCACCTAACCTTCCCTTTCAGTAGATATTTGGTCTATTTCCACTGCTTCCTCACATTTTCTTTTCTAGGCACAAAGGACCTGGCTTTGAATAATGATGAATTATAAAAGAATGCTTGTCAAACCTGCTTCTGAAAAACAGATACTTGTGTGCCGTTAGCCGGTTTGTGCACAGTAACTGGTAAAGCCCACATCCATAGACATTGGGTATTTAGTGCATATAGATTTTGCTAAGGAATTGGTACTTATTCCTGGTTCTTCTGATTGTTCTTAATGGCATCATCTTAACATCTGGTTCTGTGCCTGATAAATTGCACCAGGCTCTTCCCTGCTTTTCTTCTGGGAGTGGGTGCATTCTCCCAGCTCAGAGAGATGAGAGGACCTGAGTAATATATTCCTGTTGGCTTGTCCTCGTAGACTACTTGAACATGATGTAAAACAAATTAAAAATATAATACAAAAATTCTGAATACTTTTCTGGGTTCTGCTGGTCTGGTAGCGATGGACCTTTCCAGCTGTGATTTTAAATTTGATCTCTTTTTATTTTCCCATTTTCTTATTTGAGATCTCCCTGTTGAGGTCCACTTGAAGGCTAAAGCTCAACTTTCACAATTTGATATTTTTCAGTTATGATAGTCTGAAGAAAAGGGGATGACGTGCGAGTGAACAGCCGTGCCCCACTCTAGTTAGGCTAGAGACATGAAAATCAGTTTTAAGAAGCTGAGATTAAGAGTCTATAAGCACGTGCCTAGGGATAATGCCTTGTGAAAATTAAATGTGTGTATGTAGCCTGCCAAACCATTAAAAAACCCCCAAAGCCAAGTAATTAAAAGGCAGAGATGAGATACTCCTATTTGACGTGACCTTATGGAAAGAATGCCAATGAGTCAAGAGGCTGCTTTAGTATCTTAAAGACAGTCAACAGCTTCAATGTCCTTTTAGTAGGAACACCACTGAGTATTAGTACAGAAGTGCCAAATCCTGCCTGCTTCATGACAGAAGTCACACTGGCTTCAAGAATACTCCTAATGTGAATGTTAAATTCACTACTGTGGATTTAGCTCCCAGTCTCTGAATGAATGGGAAATAATACAGTGAAATTATCTAACCAGTTATTACTTAAAGGTTTTAAAAATAATTTGGAGTAGTAGCTTGCTTAAAATTTAGTTAATAATAGTTATATTCAGTAGATAATTTTCTGTATGGAAGTGTACACTACTTCTATGACATTTCATTGTTCTGGTCTTTGGAGTAATCAGAACTTTGGGATGCTGACAGACTAAGAATTCAGAAGGAACCAAGGAGTCACTCAGTAGGGGTTAACACGAGTGGTCAGTGTGTCTGTCTAGTTGCCTTACTATTCACAAAAGAAAGCATTTTTAAGAAACATGCTCTTTTGAAAAGTCAGAGTTTGTGAATTCATGTCTAGTCAACTTCTTGGGATATGTTATCTTGTGTTTATAATGCAACACACCAACATAAAGTTAAAAAACTTGAAGATGTGGAGCGTTTTTTGAGAGCTGATTTTCAGAAAGTAACAGCCAAGAGCAGAGTTGTGCCTTCTGTTGCATCTTCAGACATTCTGACTCTGTTCAGCACAAGTAGTGTGTGTATCTGTCTGAGAGCTAAATTTCAATAACAATACTTTTCCATATCAAAATTTCCTCTGTATGGAAAAAAACCACTGTGTTTTAAGAAAGACAGTTTTGATCACTGTTACTCACACATTTAAGCAGTTCTTGACACTATTATTTTAAAAAAATCCCAGACATCTATTTAGGTAACCAATGCCTTTGACTTCATGCAAAGAATATCAGAACGTCTTTGTTTTCAATTTAGATTCTGATCATGCAAGTATAGATATGTTTATCTTTGGTCATGCAAACAATTCACTTTAGTGGGGACTATCCATATACTTAGAGTGAGTTGTATGTGCTTTTGGAATACCATCACCTGAAGGTTCTTGTGTTAGAATTGGTTTAAGAACTTAAAAAGCTGATAAAACCTGATTTGCCTAATTATCTGAGCTAAGAATTTCCGTGTGCATGGTGTCTAAATTCAGTTAGCCACACTGATAGGAAATTGCACTCAGAAATTGCAGTCATTTTCACTAATCTTTTACAACAGATGTCTTCTTCATATTTACTTGATAACCGCAAGTCATTCTTGGTAATATTATCAGCAAATACTTATTTAGAGGTGAAGATAAAGAGAGAAAAGACAGATTTTGATGAAAACCCATAAGTAATATATGTGTGTTCCAAGCAAAATAGTTGTCTAAAGACAGTCTCCAATTGCCTCTGAGATTTCTACTTCCACAGTTCTCAGATTTTCGGAATAAAGAAATAAAGACTCTCATTTTAAGCACTGGAGTAGTTTTCCTTGGGGCAATCATTTCTTTAGCCAAGTATCTGTAAAGCTGAATTACCATGGTACAAGTATAAGCCCTTCTTTGGTATTTTCAGTGTTTCGGATTTTGAATGCACACACCTGGTAGCGTAACGAAAAGACAAGTACTGAATCTGTGAAAGTTTGGTGTAAGTTGAATTGCTTTGTAGGCACTATGGCTCTACAGCATAGCAGTCACTTGGGGCAGTATTGCAGTGACAATGTATACAAGAAGTACAGTTTGGGACAGACAGCCTATTTTAGCTTGTTTTCTTTGGGCTTACTTTCCTGAGTTTTTATGGATGTAGTAGAATTGAATCCAGTGAAAATAATTATAATGTTTCAGAACATAACCACAAATGGTGAGTACAAAGCATGAAGCAGCCTAGCTGTTTGAATCAGAGAATGATATCTGTTTTAATACAAATTATATCTTAGTTATAAAGCTGTAAGAGAAAAGTGAAAATCCAACGCTTTTTATCTGGTGTTGGCAAGTCACTTAAATGAAATTGAAACATATTTTATTCAATTTAATTTCCAGCATTTTTAATGGAGTGTTAAGCTGGACCATTCGTATTCTTTTTCATGGTAGGCATGTAAAATTATGCTTTAGTTATAAAGCATAAATTTGTCTTCCAGGTCTGTGGAATCTGCTTGTTAAAACAGTGACAAATATATTCTATGCAAAGATCAAGAGAGGCTACTGAAGTAGTTTTGTTGCTCTGTTTATTGTTTTGAGTGGAAGACTGGATCTGAGAGACTATTAAAGTCATGGTAATACTAATACGTTTTGAAAGGAAGTGATTTAAAGATGTGAACTGGACATTATTGTCTGAACTGCAGTAATGCTCAAAGCATTGTTTTTTCCTGAGCAAAAAATCACATTAAAGAAAAAATCCTAAAGCATATATAGATATGTTTGATTGTGTGTTCGTGATGAAAAGAAGGAAGCGAACTGGTTTCCTGACTTAAAAGCTTTTGAGAAGGCTGCCTGGCTTCTGCTCACAACTCAGTTTTGTGTCCTCAGGCTCAAAAGGGTGGTTAAACCTTAGGTTTTTTGGAGTAGCTTCTGTGTGAGTGAAATTAGACAGGATGAAGTAAATACACCTTTATGAATTAGAGCAGTGTTTCTTTGAAAGCTCCTTGATGCTTGATCCTTGCTATCCCATCACAGTGCTGAGACATGAGAGAAGCAGGGGAGAGCTGGGACCTGTTCCCCTTTGAAACTTCTGCCTATCAGCTTTGCTCAGTGGGGAAATCAAAACCTCCTCTATACCCTTGGGAAATAACAGCGCTGCTCATTCTCCAGTGACAGCACAGTACAGCTTTCCAAGGAAATGTGCTGCTGGTAGCACTGGAGAGGATGCTATGGTACTGTAGCATGGTGATGCTTCTTTTGCTTGCAAAATCCCAGGTGATAATCCTGAGGCTATTTTTTTTAACCTATAGCCCTTTAAATTTGACACATAAATATTCAAGATTATATAAAGCTCATCTTGCATTTCTGTTAAAGCTCAGTCCTCAGGTTGTAAACAAGTAATCTGTAAACACAGGACTTTTCTTGCAAATTCACATCAGTGTTTTCTTTTTGTTGTTGTTTTGATTCTTCTTTGTGCTGTTCTTTTGTGAGAGCGTTGTCCAGCAGATAGGAAACTGAATTATTGCTTCAATTAAGTAAATTGCACTTCTAGACTACCTACTCCTACAACTATAGGGGATTCATTTTGTCTTCTGTATCTCTGTTTTCCAACCAATACCCTCATGCTAATGACAGTTCAAATTTTGGAATAAAAACTTGAAATCTGTAGATATAAAAGGATTATAATTCTGTACCACTAAAATGTATCCTGCAAAATCTATTAAAATTGCTGTACTATTCTGAGAGTAGCAAACATGCATATACATACTTGTATACATATACATAAAATACCTTCAGAATGCACCCTGTAGCTTTTGCAGGATTTTGCAAATTCTAAACTTCCATTGAAAATAGAATAAAGGTCAAATTTTGCTTGTCTTACACATGTATGAATGAACAGTTGTACTATGGTGATGTGCTGCCAAGATTTGGACAATGGGGTCTTTCAGAAATGTTCCTCCTCCTCTAGTGATAAACTCTGTGTGGTGACATGTGTGCACACACAGAGATGGCAGGGACTGAGCAATATATGCCTTTGTTTTTCCTTTTTTAACCAAAGTGTGTTTTTTAGAACCCAGAAGCCAACCTGGTGTAGCTCAATAATGTATAGTTTCTGTTTATCTACACACAATATGTGACTTGTGACTTTAATTGGTACTAGCATGGCTAATATAAAGAGGCACAGTCAGAGGGTTGACATATGCATTTGAGAGTGCCACAGAGACATATGTTATATATTCCCATACAGAGAGCCTACTGAAGATGTCTTTTGGTGTGATTAGAAGAGGAAAAGGACATTCGCAATATTTTTATAACCTCTGTC
>WEKY01015688.1:0-13675 GCA_013390045.1 Picathartes gymnocephalus
AGCTGGTGGAGAGCCACAGGGTACCTTTGGGCCTGCCTGGTACCAAGGCTCAGCTCTCTGGAGTGTTGCTGCAGCTGCTTCTGCCTTTTTCCAGTTTCATGTTTCTGGTTATATTTTGGGCATATCCTGAAGCTTTTCATAGCATTCAGGAGAAGAAAAAGCATAAGCTAAAGTTAACTAAATCCATCCCTGTAGAAACAGTTAGAGAAAGTGGAGCTGTGGTTTTTAGCCCGAATGTTACTGTGCTAGGCATAATAGCTGGCTTGGTCAATTTGTACATATATTCATCTTTTTCTTCAAATAGTGCTTTTAAAAGAGGCATTTCTGCTGTCTGTGTAAGCTCAGGTTTTCTGTGCCTTCATAACACAGTTAAGTTTACCACATTTTATTCCTGCTAGCCTTGCAAAGAGGGGCTGAGTCAGACTGTATTTGTTCTTGTGCCTCATCAGCAGAAATGTTACCAACTTTCTAGTTTTGTTGTATTTGTGAAAATGCAATGAAAGTAATGGGGTTGCACTGGTATCAAGAGGGTTTAATTTGGTTTGTGTTATTAGCCTTGATTGAGACATGAGAAAGAAATAATCCAGTTACTCTTCCACTGTACAAGGATGGGTTTTTAAGGCTGACAGAAAAGAAATGTATATCTTTTCACTTATAAACCAAGTCTATTTAACCTGTTAGTCTGAAGTTACAGCAAACCCAAGTCATGACAATGGTGGTTGTGCAGAAGGATTGTTGTTTCTCCCTCCTTATGGAGGTGATGTATAGTTGTACTTGATCAACTCTTCTCTCTTCTTCTTTGCTGTCTGTATGCCTTGGGTAGAGGAACACATAGACAGAATCCTTGGGTTATAAATATAAAGCCATTCCCATATGGCAGTAAATTTAATTTATATTGCCATATATTGCTCCAGTTCCTGGCAGCACCAGTGACTCTGGTACCTGGCACCCCCTCCTTGGAGCAAAGGCACTGCAAGGTCTGAGGAACTGGAAATTCAGTTCTCTGGTAGATCATGGGCATTGTGGCCACCCCTGTAAACTGGAACACAGCTTAACTAGCAGATAAATATATAAACCCATGTCTTCTGCATACCTGAACAACAGAGTGTTTATAATTCTTTCTTTTGTGATACAGAGAATTCTTTCCTAGTTACTGTTTCTATACTTACCAGATTACATGTAAAAAACATAAAATCCTTTATATTATCCATAAACATAATAACAAATGCTACACTACATAACTTAGACTTAGTCAATAATTCTAGACTTAGCCTGAGGGGTTGAAGAGAAAATTATTCCTGTTACAAATTTTAATTGTGCCATAAACCCTGGGAAATAGCTATTGATCTTCAGCATCTGGCATCAGAAATGTCGCCTGCATTTTCTGGTTATTTAGTTTGTCAGTAGCATTGTCATATAGGATAAAAATAAAAAATGTCATAGGAGATGAAGCTGTACCATATGCAAATGAGAATATTTTGGTTTGTTTATGTACTAAAAATATTTTATTGCTGAAGAGTTTTTTGTTTCTCACCAGATTTTTTTAGCTATCTCCAGAGAAATTTGCATTTGAGATGCAAGAAAGCAAATTCTAATTCTATCAAAGACTCTTTCTCACCGTGGGATGCTGTAATGTGTACAGTGTGTTTCTTGTCTTAGAGGTACATTTAAAATTGAAATTCAATTAACTTCTCTGTTGTAGAAGAATTATAATTTCAAGGGCCAGATGAGACAAAGGCTGGAATCTTATTTCTGCATTTTTTTCCCTTAAACCAGGGCTGTTAGATGATGATTGTTAGTGTAAAAAATTTAAGTCTGGCTTAAAATAGTCACCTTGGAATTCTGATCTGTGCTGAAATCAGTGGCTCCTCAGCAAAGTGAGCTCTTATTCAGATGTTGCAGAATAGAAGGAAAAGCTTTTTAAGAAGTTGGAATTCAGAGCAGGATGTACTGAGAACAGAACTAGAAATGCAGACCACCTTTCTAATCCACTTGGCCTAGAGCCAGGTTTGCTGGATGGTCTGCATGCAGTTCATGAGGTTTGATTGTAGGTGATCCCCAAACTGAGTTGTTTTAGGTGGCTGGGAATACAGGCTGTACCCCAGTAAAACTCGAGTGCAGGTGTCCTTGTAGGCACAGCAGCATAAAGCTCCCTTTCTTTCCCCATATCCACAACGGTCCTTGAGGAGACACTGCTTTGAGGCAGATGAGAGGTTGTCTTCCCTGTCCAGGAGTATTGGAGCTACATAGGGAAGATGGGTTGGAGAGCTCCAAAGAACTGGCCCTCGGAAGGACAGTTGAGGGCAGCTCACCACGGTGACAGAAATAACAGAGGCTCTCTGAGTGCTGAGCAGGTGCCTGGGGGACCAAAAGCACTCTGTGCTTTCCCTCCAAATGTCTGAAGCAAGGAGGGAATTTCTGTAGTCCTGAGACAAATGAGTGCTCTTGGGGCAATGCAGAGATACAGTGAACCCAGTCTTAGTGCCAAGCACTGTGTTGATGCATTGATATTAAAAGGAAGGATGTTTGTAAAGCTATACCGTGGGCATAGAAAGAGACTCCCAAGAGCACCCTTGACAAATATTCTACTTCTCTCCCAATTATAGCAAGGGATGAAAGCACCTCTGTGCCTTCCTGCTTGGTAGTTTTACTTAAATTCTCATCTTCTTATCCTCACCCTGTGGTGATCCATGTGATACCATACATGACATCTGACGTTTCTCAAGCTTTGTGTACGTGACTGTGACCTTTTATTGAAGACGTAAACTCAGCAAAGTAGGACAAAGCTGACTTCAGAGGGGCAGCTTGTGGTGGCTGTTGCCAACTCTTCGGCAGGAAATTTCTCCCTCTGAGAGGATCTGCCAGTGGTGTATTGATGCTTGAACCCTCCTGGCTGGCTTTGCTCAGCTTGGCTTTGAACACAAGGGACAGAAACAGATACCATTGAGGCTTGCAGGCATTTGAGGTGGCCAAGCTGACAGGTTGCACTCCAGCAGGTAAATGGAAGCCTATTAAGAGCACACAGAGACAAAATGTGTTGTGTGAGCGTCAGGTGTTTTTTGGGATGGACCTCAGTGAGGCAGACAGCTGTGGCTGTTCCAAGGACACGGAGCAATCATGCGGTTTGTGAAGGATTTCTGCGGCAAGTTCTGACTTAAATGTTTTCATGTAGGACTGAAATGTCTAAGTCAAAGCTTGCATCTGCATTCACTTTACAGAGCAGGACCGAGGTGGCATCTCCATCTGACTGCAGAGCCCTCTCAGCAAAATTTAAAACACTGCACCATCCCCAATTTTGTGTTCTCTGAAGAGCCCTAGCACTACTTGAATAATACTTTGTCTGCTTTCATTTTCTAAAAAGAGTGAAATGTATGAAATGTGTGCAGTTTTCACAGAGAAAAAGAATCGTTGAAATGCCCAGTTCTCTCTCTCTAAAAGCTTCCAACAGCTTCTGAACCCAGCCCTGCACTTACCCTTTAGCCGTTTAATTTAGGCCTTGTACTCCAGGAAAGTTCTGCCATTTATATGTTCCACCATTTATTTTGACAAAGGGAAGCTCAATACCTTGAAAAATGTAAGCTCTAATTTTTATATACTTGGATTTTTCTGTCTATTGTTTCTGGCTGGCAGGTCAGATTTGTACTGCTGCCGTATGCAGCAACTTAAAATTCATGCTGGTGTGTCACTGCAGTTACTACACTCCAGCCACCACACCAGAAAACTATTAACTTTCAGTTAATGATAACAGAAAATGTTTTATAATAAACTGTGAAATAACCTAATCATCTGCAAAAAGTGTAAAGATTTTATATTAAAAAGCAATTAAACTTTGGGATTTTTGTTTGTTTCTTTTTAACAAATTGTAAGACATGCAATTAATTGGCTTTTGCTTTGAAGGGAATTTGTGCTTGCTATAGCATGGTGTCTGCTCTAACAATAGATGTCTGCCACTGAATTTTGGGATGTTTATGTGCAGGGAGAGGCCCTTCTTGGCAGGAAGAGAGGGAAGTGGCATCTTGCACCCATTAAAGCTGGGTGCTGTGTTGTACTCTGCAGACTCAAGGCCACAGATGGGCTAAGAAAGGAGGACTTATCTCAATTTTTGGTTGAACAACAGATTTTCTCTGTGGGCTTGGATTGCCCCTTGTCTTGCTTTGTGCAAATCACCTGGTTCACTTTTTACCTTGCAGTCTGATTTGAGATGAGCAGCAGGAGCTGCCTGTTCTCTGCAGGCAGCACAGGGTTAAACTGTCAATAGTTCTCAAGTGCCTTTATCTTAGGAAGGTAAATACGACATCATAAGGACTACTGACAAGTACTTTTGTGGGTTTAATTGGCTCATTTCTAACAGTGGAAGAGAGTGTTCAAATGAAATGGAAAAAGCCAAGGTCTTCTGTGCAAAAGGAAGCTTTTCTAAATGGTGGGGTTTGAATGAGCTAAGCTAAAAATTAAGAGGATGAGTAAAACTCTGACCCTGACAGGGAAGTGAAAGGTTGGGAAAGAATGAGGAGTAAAATGAACGTGATAATTTGCCCAGAAAACATTTGTGCTGCACTTGTGGTCAGTTAGGAAACCTGGCAGCACCAGCCACTTCCCTCTGCACTGATGGAAGCCTCAAATCAGGGAGGAGGTTTCCCCCTTCCCCAGGGTGTTCCTTGTGTCAAGACAGACTTTTCCAACACCCACTTGGCCATACATCCAAAACGCTGTAGGCACTGTACTAATAATAGGGTTATAAAACAGGTTGGAATGCAAGTCTGGATGTAATTATTTATGTTCCCTCCATCCCATGCCGTGTGGAAGATTCAGGGCAGGTTTCTGGGTGAGGGAGGGATTAGTTCCTTCAGTGCCCTGTGTCCAGCAGTGAACACTTCTCCTTTTATCTTGTGCTTTAAAGTTCAGTGTCAAAAGTAGCTCTCAGCATGCTCCAGAGGTGATCCAGAAGTGAAAGGTTCCCTATAATATCACTTCAGTGTTGTTTCCTATTGTGCTTTACGACATTTCCAACTCCTTTTATAATAATAAAATATCTGTTTGCTTCATAGATGAATTCTTGAGTATTTGCAGGGGTTGTTTTGGGAGGGTTTTGGTGGGGTTGGTTGGCTGGATTTTTTTTCTTTTTTTTTTTTTTTAATGAAGATGGAAATTTATCTAGCACAATGATTTTTTATTTGTTTGACTAATGGAAATACTAAGTATTTTAAGATCTCAAACATCTTGGGAAAAAAAATCTAGCCCCCTAAGTTTACTTTAATCAAATACTATCCCAACCGTAGTCGTTCTTAAGTGTAAAAAAAATTTGGCTTGGAAATGCAGTGTATTGTTTTGTTTATTCTGATATGATTGCATTTTGTATTTTCAAGGTATTCTGTACCCTCCAGGGTTGGCATTGGGTGTCTTGGAGTCAGCCATCAGCAGGTGCTGACATCTAGCTCTGCTGAAGGTGGCTCTTCACTTCCTTCAGGGACATCTCAAGGGTCCATAAGGCAGTGTTTCACTCACCACTGCACTCTTCAGCTGAAGATCAGAGGTGGCAGGTTCCACATCTGGAAATGCTGTCCCAGAGCTGCGTGGTGGTGCAGGCACAGGAGTTCATTGCTCTGAGGCACTTGGAGGCCTGCTGATGCTGGGTGGGCAGCTGTGTGTGCACAGGCAGGACAGGGCTCTGGCTTTGCCTGCTGCTGTTTTCCAGACACCAGGAACCCTCAGCACTCTGCCCACCCCGGGCTCTTCCCAGAGATCTGGACAGAGACAAATGAGCAGAGCGGCAAGGGAGGGCTGTACAACACCTCGTTGCACATGTTCTGTGCTTACACACACAAGAGCAGTGCTTAAAGTTCACTGTTGTTTACACACTTAGCTTACTACTGAGTTCACCTTGAAAAAACTTAGGATTTGTGTTTTCTTGTCTTTCCAGTACATGGTTGTACTCCTAAGTTAGTGGTACCTCCACAGGCAATAGTCATATTTTTTCTCCAGCCATCCACCTTGGTCAACAAACCTTTCCTGAACAGAGTCTGCAAAGGTGGAAGAGGTGGGTTTTTTTTTTTTTTTCCCCTTTAGAACTACCCAAAAAACAAGAGAAAAATCAGACTGATGCTGAGACCAAAAGGAGTCTTAGTGTCTAGATACACATAGCCTCAGGGTATTGTGTTCCCTGGTTTCTTTTATTTATGTAAAATTGTAACGTTATTCCTGTCTATTCCTTTGTCTTTAATGCAGACCAAAAGGAAACATTTTACTGGATTTAAGGTCTGTGTCCCAGTTCTGCAGTGTGGATGATTCCTGCTGTGCTGCAAATGAATGAGGATAAGGTCCAGCAAAACCTGGCTTTTGTCTGTCTGTCTGCTGTTGAGTTTAAGAAACTTGGATTATTCCTTTTTTTTTTTTTTACCTCTAGTTTGGTGTCAGCTGCAGCCATTTGAACTCGATCGTATCTTTTATTGCAATTACAGCAAAGCTAAAAGATGCAGGAAAGAAAAATCACCTTCATATTTCGAAAGAGATGTTTTTTTAAAAAAAGAAAATAAAATGAGTTTTCTGTTGTCTCAGAAACAGATGTTTGTTTAAACCCAATCATGAACTTGTACTCGGATTTAATTTATTGTTTAATTTTGTACCAGTCTTTAGTAAATAAACTGCTTTGGGAGCAAGTGAATCGGAGTTTTCTATATGCTGAAATCTTGGAATGAAGCTTCTTTCAGCAGAGTTCAGCATCCCAGGAAAAGGAACAAAATTGCTGATGAAGCAGGCTCATGTATATAAATATTTGTCAGGGCTTTAAAAACACAGCAACCTCAGCTTGCAGCACAACTTTGGTAAAGTCTGAGTAATTGAGTTAAGTCCAAATAAAATCTCAGTCTTCAAAACTCAGGCTTTTAAAAAGTTGAGTTTGTGTTGTTTTACTATTTTTTTTTTTTAATGACTGTGGGACTCTGGCTGTGTTCAGGCATTTCCTCCTCGCTGCCTCTGAGTACAGACAGGTCCTAAATGGAGACGATGAAACCCAGCTGGTATCTTTAAATTATTTCTGACCAGATGTGAAATAGCCCACTGAAATTTTGTGATGGTCATCTTGTTTGCCTTTATGGAAATTCTTAGCTGATAAGCAAACACAAATCTTTGAGAGTGAAGGTTTGAACTGAATCCAAGCTTTAAAACTTTTCCTGACTTGCAGTAATATACTTCAACAGATTATAGGTATTATAAGCACAAACATACATGTTTGTTTTTCTTAAATTTCTGCTAAGTCTAACAAGTTCATCCTGACAATATCCTGTCTGAGTTCTTCCTCTTAAAGATTGCAATAAAATTGTCTGCATTTCATTTAATTCACTTTATCTTGTATATATTTTTCATTCAGAGTTAGAAGAGGGAGTATCCAGTCCAACCACTGTCCCGTGTCTGGCTTTCCAGGGAAACAAACAAACAAAAAAATTTAAAAAATTGACTGCCTTAATCCTGAAATACATTATTAAATACAAAATTTAGGACTGAAATACTCATTTGAAAAAGGCAAGTTACTGTTGATTATATATATGAAAAAAAGGTCCTGTTTATCCTGTTGGAATGCTTCTGTTTGACAAGCTGTTTATAGCAAGCTTTTTTTTTTTTTCCTTGTTTTCTGTGTTTTTTTAATGGCATTTATGGGCTAAAAGTTATAATTGGCCATGTTTTTTGTTTTGTCTTGGTTTGACTTTGGTATTTGTTTTGGGAAGTCAACGCTTAGGTTTTTGAATATGCACATCTGTTGTGAAGATGGAAAACTGATAGAGGCATGATTGCTTACTGTAATAGGAGAAAATTATAATCCTGTATTCTGTGGAGCAGAATAGGAGCAGAATGCTGAGATAGCCCATTTGAAAAAGCAGAATTTTAAGTGTTCCTGGGTTGTTCAGTTATCATCTGTAAACCCCGTAACTGTGAGGCATTGCAGCCATTTTAAATTACTGGTGTATAGATGTTTAAATTATACCAAGTATAAAGATAAGCATTTCTATTATGCTTCCGAATTTGGAGATCATCAGTAACTTCCTATTCTTCATAAAGTTCAATTTCATGCAAGAGTAACTGATGTTGTCTGCTGCAGTCAGTGATGCTGGGACTCTGCAGAGCTCTTGGGTGGTGAGGGAGAACAAGTCAAAGAAAAATAATTTAGAATAGCCTATGGTTGATTTACTAAGGCCATTGTGACAGTCTATCCATATCATGTTATTAAACACAAACATTATCATATTAGTCATTTTATGTATCATTATAACTGTATAATTACTGTATTTTATATACCTGGCTTTGTGCCCATTAGCTTTTAGTCTTAAATCATTAAAGGCAGATTTTAACTTCCACATGAATATGAATGCACTTTTTTCTTGATAAGGTCAGTCTTTTTTAAAAAAAGCTCAACATCCTGCAGATGTTGCCTTTACCCATTATTAAAGTTTCCCTTTCTCCAGTCAAAACTTAATATTTGTAGACAGTTTGTTGTCTTTTTATAATTAACTGAAATTAGGACATAGTGAAAATGTGTTTTTAACTACTTTAATAGTTCAATTTGAAATTATTGTCTTCTTTCCCATAATGAATCAAATTTCTAATGATTCTTCCTGCTTACTAATTTGCATTGCTGTCTGGCTGCCTTGCATTTAATCAGTGAGAGTAAACTGCTAATAGATCACCAGGATCTGCTGTCAGGAGCAGCAGTGCAGCAGTGTGAGTGCTGACAGGATATGGAAATACCTGGAAATGATGGGTTCAGTGCATTGGGGAGTCCATCCCTTGTCAGAAACACAATGACTGGCACATCAAAATCTTCAAGCAGAAGATGCAGTAACCCAGATCTGTAATGGGGTGTTGTGCTTATCCAGGGACCCCCCTGCTTCTGCCTGGCTTGGAATGCTGCTCTTGTCCTGCAGTCTACCTGTAAGCATTACAAATATGTTTATTTTGGTAGTAAGTGCTTACAGAAATGCCTGGTTTTGTACTGCTGCTGGCTTCCATTTACTGCACTAACACAGGGTTGTGAGTTGGGTTGCAATGCTCTGCATGGTTAACTGCAAAAATGACATTTGCAGCTAGTTCTGAAAAAACCCAGCTGGGAGTTGGACACTTCCTTTGGTAATGATTTCGTACTTACAGAAATAACAATAAAATGTTTTTTCTGGAGTAAGGATTTTTATCCTCTCCGTGCATTTCAGATACAGAACAAAAGGCTTAATGAATGTGTAGAAAAGAGAGAGAAGAAAAATTGATGATAACTAAGGTCTCTGTGTGATTGCATGGCATTTGCTGTCCACTTGGGCTCTTATGACTGTGAAACATGGTGAACTATAAATATTTGGAATAGTCTGAAGTTTCCAAGTTCAATAGTACAAGGAGAAAAATATTAAGAGCTGCTAATACTTATTCGGCTGGTTTATTTTCCAGAATTGAATACTTGGGGGAGGAGAGATTGTAGCATTTGGATGATCATAGAACCATGGGCAGGTTTGGGTTGGAAGGAACCTTAAAGCTCATCCCATTCCATGGGACACCTTCCCCCAGACCAGGCTGCTCCAAGCCCTGTCCAACCTGCCTTTGAACCCTTCACTCCATCCCCATCCAGACCTGTGCAGCTCTCTTTGGCTGCCACACCACCAGTGAAGAAAGAAATTTGGGTGTTTTCACCCATGTGGTTTTACCCTTTTAACTAAGTCTCAGACAAATGAATGAAAAATGACTCCTTTGCTATTTCCATTGTTGCACGTATCACACAAATGACAAAGCCTTAGCTTGTCATTATTTCTTACAGTTTAATCTTGCTGTTAGCAATATCAGGGTGTAAAAAATATGCAAGCATATTGCAGTCTTACTCTTCAGGTTTTTTTCCCCGTTTGTTTCTAGCAGATCCCCAGCACTATTTGAAGTTTGAAATATGTTTTTTAAATCTGTCTGATAGGAATGTTGGTGTGGCCTTTCCTTCCTAACTTTTGAGCCAGCCTGGCTGTTTGTTGTGTTGGAGGGAGGGAAGAGAGAGGGGACTTTGTCAAAGAAGCTTCGTAACCTGATTATAGAGATGATTGTTGTACACTGCCTGCATTAGGGAAGCGTTAAACACTCATTAGGGCTCTGAAGTGTTATTCATTATGAACCTGGCTGCAGCTGGCATTCAACTTTTATCTTGCATGTTTTGATACAGTAATAAAAGTGTAAATTACAAATGGAAAGATCCTAAGAGCAAGAATAGCAAACAAATCAGTATTTTACAGTCCCTTTCACGGAAAGAATATTTTTGTTCTCTTTCCGTGTTCAGAGACAGAAGCTAATCCTACCCAAGGCACTTTTTAAAGTGCTCACAGAAGAAATTATTCCATAGGGACTCAACCTGGGGTTACAGCTCAGAGCTGATGTGACACCGTATATTAAAGTGGTGAAGCTCCACTGAGCCGCAGTCGAGTGGCACCTGTCTGTTGGGAGGACAGGTGCCTGATTGAGAGGATTCTTTTCTAAATCTGAGCCTGAGGTGACACATCTGGATCCTAACAGGGATGTCAGTGATCTGTTGTCACGTTAGTAATGCATCAGGGCCCTGAAGCCATGCTCCAAAGTGTCCCTGCAGGATCCCACACTCAGCTCTGGCTCCCAGGATGTTGCATGTTTGTGGCTGGATTGAAATCCGGCAAGTCTGTGAAAATGAAAACCCTTTTTTCACCCTCCTCCAGTTTTTCCCCTTGAGCTGTGCTTCATGTCAGGTTCAAGATTATTTCAGGTTCTGTAAGTACTGCAAGGAGTGAACTGCTCCGTGTTCTTTTAACAATGCAGGGATCTACTAAGCCTCCTAAAACACTGCCAGTGCTGACATACACCTTGTAAATGTAAAGTTAACTACAAATCCCAGCATCTCAAGGCTGTTTTTATTCTAACACCTACTTGGCTGTTCAAAGGTCACCATGGGCTGTGCCTCTCTTGAGAAAAGTGTTGCGTGCTGGGTACACAACATTACACAGAGTTTTATTCAAGAGGTGCTGATAACAGACTTGATTTGCTGGTTTGCTGGATGCTGGATCATGTTTCCTGCTTTGCAGGCCCTTCAGGGTAAAAATTGGTCTCATTTTCTTCAATTTAAATGTTAATGATCCTCTTTTTCTCAAAGGAAAGAGAAATATGCACAATCACTCTGAAAATAGAGACATATTCTCCTGACAATCCTAGTAATAACTTTTTGTCTGAAAATCCCTTTAAATACTGGTTTTACTACTTGGCGTTGAGCTGTTGAACTATTTCTTATGTAGAAAACTTTTAAAAGGCATTGATCAGAGTTTAAGATTCCAGACCCAATTTGCCAATATATGTACTTATATGAACACAGTAAAATGAATAAAAATAGTTTACTTTTGTTGTTGGCAGGTTCTTTTCCTAGCTGTGTAATAGTTACGGAAGCTCCCAAGTGCCTTACAAATTTTTGGTGTGTAAATGTCAATACTTTATCAAACGTTCAGTCAAGTTTTATCATATGCTTTATTTTGAAAACTTTATCCATCTGGGTTTATATAATAGCACGTTTTAGAACCTGTACTTAAAATATGTGCCAAGTCTGCTTAAAACCCACGTGCCACTACAATAGTAAGCAATGCTGAGCTTGATTTCCAGCTAAGTATGTATTTGGAGCAGAATCAGGCACAGGTGGTACAAACTGGTGGGTAGAGGAGAAGAAATGTGTGGTTGGGGGATCACAGGACATCGTGGCTGGTTCCTCAGCACTGCCTGGAGTTAAGAAAGCAGTGTGAGGGCAGTGCAACTGTGAAACCATGACAGGGACCTGCAGAGCTCTGGGTGCTGCCCCACCGGGAGCAGGGGAGGCCGGGTTTGCCTGCTCCTTCTGAGTGGTTGTGATTACCAGGCTCTGCCCAGTGCATTACAACCAAACGCAGTTGCAGGGGTGGTGCTGGAGGAGAATGCTCATGGACTCCAGGGGTGTTGTAAAATCTTCATAGCAGCCTGGACAGGCTCTCTACATTAACAGAGCTGATGAGAAATTAAGGATTGTGTTCTACAAAGTATTGAGAAAAGTACTGCTTTTTCTATTTCAGGTGGCTGTTAGTGCCTCCTTTTTTCTTTCCCTTTTTCTTTTCTCCCCCTGCCCCCAGAAAACAGGGTCAGTTTGTGGTCTGCAGAGCTGCATTCCCAGCACCCATCCCCTCTTGTCACATACATGTAATGAAGAACAGAAAAGTTATCAGGAGTCATGCTGGATAAATTTAGATGAATGTTAATATGAATACAAATAATTTACCCTGTCAGGGTACTCCTGTGCCTTTCATGTCTGTCCCAGTTTTTATGTTGCAACTTTGTGTTTATTTTGCAAGGCAGAGGGAGGATTTTCCCTCTCTCTGAAGTGGTTTGTAAAGTTCAGTCATTTTAAGTTATGTGCTAATTCACTAAACAGTCTCATGTCTACCGTCTCATATAAAGTAGTGTAAAGAAAGTTGATTGCTCTAAATAAAGGCGATGTGGATATTACAGGAAATGCTTTGTACATTTGAACCTAGGAAAATACATCTGCTTTCATTTTAAATGAAGTTGTTTCTGTTTGTTAGCAGCTGAGGTTGCCACTAATTTTTATTTTGTTGTACAAATATTCTTAATAGGCCAAGGTGCTAAAACAGCTATAATTACATCACCACATTTGCTGTTTGGAATATTGTTTATTGGCTTTGGATTAGGTGTCTTAATTACTTGATTGCGGTATTTTGGATTTGGGTAAATATCTCTTCATTTTTATGGCATTCCAAGTATGATTAATATCTGCAAAACATATTGAAGTCATTAGGCTTTAGTGTTCAAAATTGTTCTTTTTTTTGTCAAGATGGAAGAAAGTGTCAATAAGAAAATAATTTTCATTTCAAATGAGTGCTCATAAATATGTAAAAATTAAAAAGTGATGAATTGTTTTTATGAATTTTAATGGCTGGCATGGTGCTGCATTATGCCAAGGGAACGAGTGGCATAAATTACAGTAGTCTATTAATCCATATCATTTTTGTAGCTCATTTCACATGTGCTGGTTGTGCCTGTGTGCATCCTAGACAAGTTGTTGTCGCACACATTGTGAGTCTTTCCCCACAACATTGAAACTCATCCACACTAAACTGGAGTGTGGTGGCAATTTTAATAGTGCTGATCAAAGCTGTAGCACTTTTTTGTACAGCTTGAGGAGGGGAGATTTGCTCTGTCTGCTAAGGGGTGTAAGAGAAAGGATGTAGCAAGTACTGATGCATCTTAATGCTATGTTGGCATTACTGTGGTTTGCTGCTGCCTTTTAACTACATCAAATTATTCACTAAGTTAAATAAATGTTAATGTGGAAAGTAACCAAGTAAATTTATATGTTTTGTTCTGCATCTGCCTTGCTGAAAGGGATGTAGGTAAAGTTGAGAAAATGGTATTAATGCTCTATATAAAGTTATTTTGCATCTGTGATAGGGATAGAGCATTGTACATGGTAACAGGGTGAGTTAGGGGATGACACAAAGTGTCTAACACCATTTGTAATAGACACCAGCAGACAGGAATTCAGTGTCTTCCTCTAAAATCTCAGATCAGAGCAAATTGTGGTGTTCATGGCAGAACAGGATGGTGGGTATAGGCAGGCAGGTGTTAAATGGAAAGGTCACAGTTGTACCTGTCTTAAAAAAAAAAA
>WEKY01015688.1:13703-39149 GCA_013390045.1 Picathartes gymnocephalus
AAGTGTATATATATATATATAATCTCCATTCCAGGGTGGCTGTGGTTTCAGAAATAGTCAGAAGGCTTTGGGAAGCCCCAGGTGCCCAGCTGGGGAGGTAATTATGGCTGGTCAGCTGCAGTGACTCTCTCCAGCACTGCAGCAGGAGCAGGTTCAAAGCAGAGTCCTGCTGAGCTTCAGCTGGAGAGGTGCTCGTGGGGAGACAGCAGAGACGGGGGAAGCTGGAATGAGGCAGTGACTTACAACTGGCAGAGGTGTTTGCAACCTGGTGGCCACAGACTTGGAGTCAGTGGACCTTTCCAAGGATTTTTGAGGGTAATAAATAAAAACAAAACTGTCAGATGGCCTGAATTTGCTATACTGGGGTCTGAACTGGTAGGAGAAAACTTGTAGGGTCAGTAAACTGTAAAAGCACTTAGAGCTTAAGTGCCCAGACCCATCCTCTGTGAGATTTGCAGCAAGATTAATTACTAATAACTGATTGAATGCTAGATTACTTCCCTACCAACACTTTAATTAACTGCAACTAAAATTGTCCGTTTGGATTGAACTTGATACTGATGGCTTCCCGCAAAGTTTTACCACTTTGTAAAGATACTGTGCCTTTTTGATTAAAAAAATAACTTCCCTGTGAAAAAGAAAGACGAGAAAAATTCTTTGTCCCGCTGCTTTTTATTTTATCTATCTTTAATGGGGAAATTAACCTTTGAAAGGTATCCAACTTTTGCAGAAAGCAGAAGCTCCATTCTCTGGTGTATTCAAATATGCACAAATGGGCACTGCAGAGCAGGGAGCTGGAAATCAAACATCCTGTCACAGCTATAAAAGGTTATCACACACTGTTGTACAAGACCTTTGCAGAAGTTATTTTATTAAAGTATTAACTCAAGACAGTATTTAAGATTATTTCTAACTTCAAAGGTAGTTAAAATAATATATTAGAAGTTGAGTCTAAGCACTGATCTATGGATTTAGATTGGTAAGCTGCTGAAATCAGAAGACTCAACAAGTTCACTAACTTTAGTTATCCCTGAAGATAAACCTTAATAATTTTTACAACTTTGAGAAAATGCAGTCTGTGATTTTTGGTTGATTTAAATAAAATTATGTCCTCAGATACATTCCTTTTGGCAAAAACCCTCATCATTTCCCTCCCCTCCTGCCTATGCAATGCAGTGTTGAGCAGCAACACAGGAACATTTCAAGAAGTGGAATTCACATCTAGATCCGAGGCTGGTTCATCTGGCAGCAGGCAGTGTGAAGGTCCCAGGTTACTCAGTGTTTGTGTACGTGTCTCCACATCATTTCACATGACATGATGACAACATGCCTCTCAAAACAAATTTGTTTCACTGGAATGCAAATTCACGTGGTAACAGGAAACAGTGGTGCCCAGGAGCAATGCTGGTACATAACTAACTGCAAATATTTTCCAAGTATAATTTTTCCTTTAGGTATGTTCATAGACAAACATGTCTTTTGCTGTAGAAAAACTTTCAGCAATCTGTTGGTTGGTCATATAAAAATAGATGTGTTTTCATTCTAGATGTCCATTCAGCAGACACTTAGAAGTCAGTGGCCTAAAGGCATTTGTTTCTTCCTGCAGCAATTTTCAAGATATGCCCTTGATTCTTTAATATGTCTTCTATCAGGATTCCAGCTCATTCCTTATATCAGAACAGGTCTTCCTCCTTGTCCTCTTAATTTCCTTTATGCAAATTTTACCCCATAGAAAAATAGCAAATACACAAAAGAGTCAAATAAAACAACTCTACGAAGAAAATATGTTCACAAATGAAAAATTTAAATAGATTTTAGAAGTGAGACTGTTATTTTCATTACACTTGTGCCTATTTTTGTTTCCTGAAATGGCTAGGACTAATATCAAAGGTTACATGTGGTATCAGTAGGCTTGTGGGGTTTGTTTTTAGGAAAGAAAAAGCTCTGCAGCTTGGAGATAAAATATAATGTAGTAGTTGCTAAGGTAACTGCATGCTTTTGTGAATAGTGGAACAAATTAGGTGAGCAAAACATCTTTAAATTGTCAATAGGCAGGTTAGAGCAGCCCTCAGCTGCTGAGGTTTAACCTCTTTGGACCGGCCAGGGATGCCAAGGCATGAAGAGAAGGAGGAGGATGATGATCCTGAGCTCCCTGTGATGCTCATAATCCAGAGAAAACTGTCCCCTCCCAGGGAAGCAGAGGTTGCTGCTGGGTCTTCACAGGGCCTGTGAGCTGGGGTGAGCCTGGCTTGTGCGTGAGGATAAAAGCTGTTTGCTTTTGTTCCATCCGGAGTGATAGAAGGGCTGTGTTTGGCAGGTGCCATCGATGCGCTGTCGGGTCTCTGCCCCCAGCAGCACCTGCTCGCTGGCTCCAGGGACAGTTCAGAGGGAAGAGGAGCTGGGTGATCCTGCTCCAAGGGATGGGACCCCACGTCCTGTCACACCTGCTGCCCAGGGACCCCTGTGTGCCCCAGGTCCTCCATGAGGGGTGGCCAGTGCTGCTTTTTAGCTTATCCTGGTGGTGGTGCTTGACCGAGAGCACTCCTAAAAATGAAATAGGGTTGGTCCCCTTTGGAGACCCCCACACACCCCACACTCCTCTGAGAGCTCACAGCAGCTGGGTGTGTGTGCAATTCCCTTTGCTTAACCTCACACCCTGGCAGCTCTGAGTAGATGGAGCCCAGGCCGCCCCCTGGATTTAACCAGCTAACCTCTCTGCCAATGCTGGTGACCAGAAAGGCATGTTTTGGAAAGGTCTGGAACATAAATTGTACAGAATGAAAGCCTGATGCTGTTATGTGATTACTTTAAAGAGTGATGGCTCGGGGCTCCAGTCAAAATGTGCCCTGCATCTACAGAGAGGTACATAAGATTTTATTTTGGAGGAGAGCTTACTGAATTCCTGGCATTACTAGAGGCTAAAGACTAAAAATGAGAGCAGTAAGGGTGGCAAATACCTTAATGGCTCCAAATCTTTTAACAATAAAAATGATTGTCCTCACTGCCATTCAGAGCAGGGATTATTTTCCCAGGAGAAAGTCAAACAATCCAGGTATGTCTTGATGTCAGTGATTTTATGTGCCCATATTTCTGGGCTGAAAAAAGAGGGGTTTTTTTATTTCCTTACCCTAGATTTCCTGTTGTTTGGTACTTTCCTTCCACTACCAGAAGTTTTGAGTAAGCTGTAGCTCCAGCACCAAACACAGCCCATGGTTTGTCATGTGAAGCAACTTTTGCATGTGAAACTAGGGCCAGGACATACCTGTAGAGCTGCACCTCTTTTGGGTTAGATTTAGCCCAGCTGGAACACAGAATATCTTTACTTGGGAGATCAGGTGCAGCCGTGGGTCAGATTTATAGTTAAAAAAAAAAAAGTACAGAGTTACTTCATTTTAAGTCAATAACAGTATTTACCAATTAGCCATGAGTAACCAGTTGAAGGATTTTATTTGGCTTGTTACAATTTTGATTCCCAGTTGGAAACAAAAATGCAGCTTGTAATTTTTTAGGGGATTTAGTTGGTTGGTGGTTGTTTTTGGTTTTTGTTTTGTTTTGTTTTGTTTTGTTTTGTTTTCCCCCATGGAAACTCCTGCAATTGCTCTTACTTGAATAATTTTAAAGAGTAATTTTTTCAGCACGTGGAAATTTTGACTATTAGGTTTTGTGTTTAATTGTGTAAATTAACCTTCAAAATAAGACTTTGTGCTGTAGGACACTGTTCGTTGAATCTGCCTAATCAATTCAGGAGGTTGGAATAAATAAAAATGGACTTTAAATTGGGAAATGAGGCATAGACAGCACTACATGGAGTTTGGGTTTGCTGGTCTGCACATGGGATCTAAAATATTCTGCAGAGTGCAACTCCATAGATAGGAAGAAATATATTTTAGAATTAGGTAGGTAGCATTTTATACAGAATTATTTGGTCTTTGAGTATCGACTGTCCAGATGAATGAAATCTGTTTGTCCCAGCTCAGAAATCTCCTCCTTTTCATTCCTTCTAGCTCAGTGATTACCAGGATCTCATTTTGGAGATGCTTTCAAATCCAACCACCTGTGCTCGGAATTGGACCAGGGGATTCTTAAAGATTTTATAAAAGTGACAATTACATTGGTCTGACATTGCTTGCATCCTTTCCCGTGGTGTTTTCCACTTCACCTAACTAAATTTCCGTGTCTCTTCAAGCTACTTGCAGTCAGAATTGCTTTTTACAGTGAGATTTGAGAGTAAGAAGGAGAGTAAGAAGGGCTGCCTCATGCAGCCCGATCAGTTTTCATCCTCGCTTTCCCAAAAGTGAGGAGATGCTGAGAGCTTTCCCTCAGAGGGCAGGGCTTTGGACATGGTATTAGAAATACAGGCAGATCAAGGAACAAAACCCAGTTTCCTGCATCTCTCATGGTTTGTTTTTTTAGGTGGTAAAAGCTAATTACATACACTTCAAAATTGCACATCCTGTGTCTCTGTGCTTTGCAGCATGCACTTCCAAACAGCATTATTAGAGTGGGGAGATAAATGTAGTCATAAAATATGCAGCTTTATAAATATATTATTGTTTGCTCTCTCTTTTAAAACACATTAATCCAGAGAATTTACTTTCATGACATCCCTCTTCTCCCAGTGAGAACATTGATTTCTCCTCTCTAGGCCTCCCTTAACAGTGATGGTTTTCTTTCTTTGCAGTCCCTGCTTCCCCTAGTTGTTTTGCTGTTCAGATGGGCTCAGTTTCTTTCTGGAGATCTCTTAATTACTATGAGCCTTTAGTTATTCTGCGCTTCCAGCAAAGTCTCTTGAAAGGATAAATGGTGTCAGTTCATGGCAAACACCAACACCTGCATAAGTTCTGCCACCTTTTGGATGAATGGTGATTATTTCTCAGAAGAAATCTCAAAGATTTATTGAAAAAGTGTTCTTGTTCTTGGCCTCTGCCAGGAATATACAGACTGCTAATAGCTATCAATCTGAAACAAATTTGGGGCCTATCCATAAACCACACTTTTGACCCATTAAACAGAGTGGATGATTTTACATATTTAAAGGAAAAAATATCCTCTCTATAGACCGTGAACTTTACTCAGAAGAATTGGACTAAAATAAAAATTTCCTTTTTTCTTCTTTTCAGCCTTAAAAGTCTGTTTGCAATCTGTCAGTGGAAGAAGTGAAGGAGTTGACCAAACACTGGAGTTTAGACGTGATAACAAAAACTAATATTCTGGTTTTCATCTACTTTGTTGAATCAAGGAAATAAAACAGGTGGAGCAAACCCACCACCACTGAAAGTGTGACAGAAAGATCTTATACTGTGGTGATAAATATAAAATATGTGGGTGTAGGATGGATGGAACAGGGAAGTTTTTCCATGCCTGGTGACAAGGGGCTGCCATAGTGAGGAGAAAGTGTGACAGAGGTGTGTATCCTTCCCGGTGTGTGCAGTTCCTAAAACTGCAGCAAGGTATTGGCTCTCTGCTTTGGTTTTCCCATGAAGAAGGTCTCAGCTCCTCAGGTCTTTGACATTCTTTGGATCAGGCAGATTTTTTTGCTTGTAAACAGTAGAAGAAAAGGGAAAAAAAATTTCTCATGACCATAGGCATGATAATCACAGTGGCAAATAGAAAAAAAAAATCAATTGTAAGATAATTCAGACTTGTTGTGGATTTTAATCACAAAGAGAATCATGGCCGGTTTTGACTAACAATAAAAACAAATTCAACAGGCAATTTTGTGTTGCTATCAAATGGAACAAATTCTGGGGAAAAAAGCCTTCAGCCTATTACCTGTGTTTCTGAAATTCATAACAGTAATTATAGTTGCAAGGGTTTTGATGCAGTGGTAAGTGTACAGTGGATCTTAATACATTTGTCTAGGGCATTCAGCTGGCTGAATACTGGGTATGTCACTGAAATACACCTCTAATTGTGAGGCAACTTTCTTACAATGAGAAAGGGAAGATTTCTTTCTGATGTATGGAAAAGCAGTGTGGTATTTTGTGTGCTTCTTAGAAATAAGAACATAATACTGGAGGAAGAACTTCTTTATAATATGGACCGTGGGCAGGATTTCAGAGGATTTAAGAGTAACTGTGTCATTTCACACGTGGCTATAAAAGTGGTATTTTCTAACAATGTTTCAGATGGAGCCATAGTATTTTTGAAAGGTTGAAGCATGGGGAAAGTTGAATTTGTTCTTGAATATAATGTACTGAAAAAGCGATGCTCTTGGTGTCTAAATTGGCTGCTAGTTAGTTTTAGATTAAAGTGCATAAACTCCTTCTCTCGTCATAAGGAGGTTCAGATGCTTTAAAAGCAATTCTGTTTCTGGAGTGATATTGGTAAGTACAATGTATTCCTTGGAATAATTAGATAATGGGAATAATTTGGCAGTGCTGAATTATTTACAGGCTGGTATTCTCAGTCAGAGATATACTGCTAAGATAAATTTAAAAACAGCCAAATAACTTGTGCTGATAATAAATGACATAACTGAAGTCATTGTCCAGAAGATGTTAAGTGTTTGCAAACAAGGGTTGGCTCTTGTTTACCACACCTTATGAATTGGAATCTGAAGCTGGATTCAGGTGGACATGTGCTTTGAATGCAAGAGTGGAGCGTTTGAGGAAAAGCTCTTGTAGAGTGATTGTTATTGTGGGCATGTGTTGAGGATTTGTGATGCAAATATGTGGAGTGTGGGGCTGAGATTAGAATCAAACCCGTGACTAAATGGCCAAAAGCTGAGATACTGCAGATCTAAGAGTCATGAACCTGCTGTCTTATGGGGCTTTTATTTGCTTGCAGTCCTGGGATTTTAAAACTGTTCTCATACCTGTGAATTGCTGGCTGGAAAGCAGAAAGCATGGAGCCAAATGTAGAGCAGGGCAGGACTGCAAGGCCTTTGAGGAGTCAGAGATGACAGATTTAAGATGCAACTGTGATGCTGCTTGCATTAATGTCGGTATATTGCTGATACTGTGGGATATGTATGAAGCTCAGAGAGCTTTTGGTTGATAATGGAAGCCAAACAGATTTGATGGGCAGAGAGTATTAACTGCTAGGATATCTAGCTAATACACTTAATAAACAATATGGTTGTACAAAGGGAATAGCTCTTTTAAAGAAAAATTCCTGTGGATAATTTAAAGGAGAACAATCTTAGCATAAAAGGATGTGTTACTATTTAAAATGCTTTATTAAATTCAGGATCTTCTCATACTGCTAAAAATTCAGAGAAGCCCTTTTGACCTTCCACTGTTTAACTGCTGTCAGTGGCAGAGTCATTACATTCATAAGCAGTTTTGCAGCGCATCTCACAATACATCACCTATTTATATTAATACCTTTGTGCCTCAACCTGAGTCGCAGCTCTTTTCTATTTAAACATTCACTTATGAGTGGCCTAGAGAAAAGCTAATGAAATGCAGATTTCATTAGCCACAGTGGAACATGTAATTTGACTACTGAAATTAATGCTAGTGCTCACTTAAACCCACACCTCTGGCCACAGGAATTGAACGTGTTTGATCTCTGAGAGTGCTTCACGAGCATAATTGGCTGATGGATTGGGGGGAGCATCCTGAGGTGGGTGGCACTGTGGGTACCAGGTGAGAGGAGCACCTTCCTGAGGACTCAGATTCCTTCCCGCTTTCTGCTGTGGTCCTTGGCACTGGGTCACACAGAATCACAGAACGGTTTGGGTGGGACAGGAGCTTAAAGATGATCTTATTCCAACCCCCTGCCATGGGCAGGGACACCTTCCGCTTGAGCAGGTTGTTCACACCCCCAAGCAGGTGAAGGCTCACATCAGGCACTGTCGGAGCATGCTGCTCCCAGCAGGGCTGCACACCCAGCAGTGCCCAGCTGGGGACACACAGTTACGTGTCAGGTGAACACAGGGGCTGCAAAACACGATTTGAAGGGCTGAGAGGGAAAGCAAAGTCACACTGCTTTTGGTTTTCCTTTACAAAATGTCAGGAGTAGTATTTAGGAATAACCTAAATGTGGCCTTCTGATAGGAATAGCAATCATTGTTTAAATACTGATACAGGTAAAAAATAGTTACATTTTAGAATGTGTTCTTTTGTAGCATTATTTTTTTATTGTTCTCTGGACAATGCAGATCTCCTTCAAAGATGCATCTAAGCCCATGTGGCAGTCCTTGCTCATTTGTCTTTTATATTTCTACCTTCCAGCAGAAAGAGGCTTAAGTCCTAAATCAATGTTCTGTCTCCTTCTGACTTGCCTTCAGATTTGTGCATTTTTAGTTCATTTAGTCCTTTGTAATGGAATGGATTTGTGTGGTGAGGCTCTCTGAAGGTCCAGCATTTTTCTGTTTGGCATTAGCCATGGAGAACGTGCCGTTTGCAGAGGCAAAGGAGCCCAACAGCAGGTGGAGCAATGAACTATTTACAGCACTGGATCATGATATCGCATGTGCTTCTCTATTTGTAGTTGCTCCTTCTCCTTTTCCTCACTTTGTTCAGATGAATTGTCAAATAAAAAAAAAAGTAGCCTTTCTATTTGGAAGATTAATTGGGTTATTTCAGTCTCAGGAAAGTTGCCAGCTTGTGTAAAAATGGAAGGAGAGGGGACACAAATTCTAACAGCTATTGATTAATAACAGATGTATATTCAGCGGGATGGAAGATAAACTGCTCTTTCCAGGGATCTGATGGATAGGTGCTGGCTTCTCAGTTTCCTGGGGAACACTGCAGGCACCTCTGTTGGGCTGCTGAGGGTGTTACCTAATGAATTTCCATTGATTGCATGATAGCAAGCATTGATCAGGTCTCTGCTGCCAGTCAAGCCCCTGCCTCTGCTAGCCTTCCTCCTGTAGCAAATAACAGCTTCTAAAGACTGCTTTTGCCTGTTCCTTTTCTTTTATGTTATTTCTTTGTGCTATTAAGGCCTGACTTGAAATGATGTACATTCCTAGAAAAGATCAAATCCTAGAAAAAGCAGCCCAATGAGCATGCTGTCTTTATCAATTACTTTGTTTAATGTGTAAAGTGTCCAGCAGAGTGTATAATCCAGTATTTTGGTCAATTAGTAAATCAATATAATCCAAAACAGATTTATAAACTGCACACAGACAACCTGGGGAACGGGGTCTTTAAAGCCGATAGCATCAGCCAGCATGTCTGAAGTTATAATGACAAAAGGACTGGGAAGAGGGAGTAGCTAAATGCTGGATTGCTTTGTAATGCCAGTGTGAATAAAAGGCTGCTTTCACACACAACGTGAGGAAAAAGCATCCTGGCCTGCTGTAGGGCTTTTGTGCCTGTGTGTGAGTTAGCTGTGTGTGGATAGGTGGCTACCTCTGCTAGAGAGAGTCCAGGGAAAATATAAAAAAGCAAAAGAAGAGGTTGATAGAAGAAGCAGTAGGGAACTTCATGAAACAGTAATTCCTAATCCACTTGCAGAGGTATCCTGAAGTGTTGCAAATGCTCTCTGCACATCATGCTCCGTAGAAGTAGTTCAGGTTTTTGTTCTCCTCTGTCATTTGCATTGTGCTTTCTGTCTTGTAAAATTAGTGGTTGACATTGTTTTTCGTGGATTTGAGCTGTGTTGGTCTTTGGATGAAATCTGGATGTATTTTTAAAGATTCCCTGTCCCACCTGATCCCTGCAAGTGTCCTGGTATTTCTCTTGAATTTCACACTGGGAATCATAGACACCTGCATTTCAGTTCTGCTGCAGACTTACTCATGTGAAGGCCACAGCACATGGAGTTCACTGAACTGTCAAGAACTCTATAGTATTGTCCAGCTGGAGATGAATTTTTTGGTGGGTTGACAGGCATTTTTCTGGTTGTTATCAGCAGCAATCAAACTAAAATGAGTCTCCCTCTGCCCAGAGCAAGTACTGCGCTTTTTTTTGGTTTGGTGAGCATCACCAGCAATACCTAGTGGCCTACCCTTGCAATTTGAAAAAATGTATAAAGGACAAATTTTATCAAGATAGTAAATAGCTGTTTGAAATCCAGCTTTTTACCATTTGGTGTGGGTTGTGTGTGGCATTTTTACTTCATCCCTTTGGAGTTTTTTGCTGTTACACACATGAAAACTGTGCTGCTGAGTCACTTATACTCCAGAAGACAGGCATTAAAAAAAACCCACCTGCTCAACCTCTAACTGAATTTTTGACCAAAATCCCACCAGCATCACTTCTGGCAATTGTCTTTCACCAGGTATTTCTACAGCAGGTGACTGAATTGCAATGCTCCCTTACTGAAGGATGCCTGGATAAAGGGAAAAGACCACAGAAAGTGAATCTGTTTTATGATAAATTGTACTTTTTGTCTTTCATCCTGTCAGTCAAATTAAAATTGCATAAGCATTGGTATTAGTTTCTACATTTTAGCAACTATACAGCTGAAGGAAATGCCTGCAAGCAGAGAGAAGTTAATTTAATGAAATATTTGAACATACTCCTTATCCTCCTCATGATGCCCCTTAGATGTGCGTACTGGGGACTTCTTGCTGGGAATGGACTTCCCTTCTGCTGCCAGAGAGAAGTTGACTGGAATACCCATAACCATCAAATTCCTGAAAATTTCCTCTTAGTGAAAGTCAGGAACTTCTCCTTATATGTGAAAATTTATATGGAATTACATGTAATCAGTTGTATTAATTTATGACACATCACAACCTGCATGGGATATCTTTTTTTTTTTTTTTCCTGAACATGGGATCATTTAGGTTGGAAAAGGCCTCTAAAACCATCAAGTCCACACTACACCATGTCCCTGAGTGTCACAATGCTGCCAACTACAGCAGGATACCATCTGAAAGAATCTCCTTTTTACCTGGAAGCTGAGGAAATAATGGTTGCTGGAGTTGAGTCATAGAGATAAATATTAATGGAATATCTCCTGTAAGCCATTATAAAGTGTCCTGGTTTGAAGGACAGGTCTCTGCTAGGGAAGGCAGGAGCCTCCCTTGGAATGAAGAATGTGAGCCCCTCCCCTCCGNGCCATTGGAAGTTCAGTCATATTTCCCTCATTAGCTGGGAGCTCTTTTGTCATTTGTGCAGTAACTCACACTTCTGGAGGAATCTAACTTTTTCAGTGACAATTTCAAGGAATCTCTGTGTCATGTGGTCTTCTGTAACTCACTTCTTAAGGAAATATCTCTCTCAGTCAGTTCCCAAATTCTAAACTATATTTAAGATGTGTAAGTCACATACACCATCATGCTTTAGAAAACACTGTGGATGTTCTAAAACTTCTGGGCAATTTCCAGGCCTGTACAGAGAAGTGGCATTATTCATGTGAGAAAATCATTGGTTTATTCACCTTGTGTTTTGGGACTTAACTCTTTGGATGCCTCCTGAGAGCTTTCCTTGGGAGCATCCTCCTGGCTAGTGGCTCCAGCCTCTGCTGGATCTGCTGGCAGACCTTCAGGTTCTCTGCACTGTTTTTCCCTCCTCAGTACAACCATACCTGCACTTTGAAGTTCCATCCTGTCAACTCAAGACATTGTCTTCTGATGTCTTACAAAGAAATAATAATGAAAATACAAAGGTCTTACTGATTCCAGCTCCTCGGGCTAAACCACCTGCTCTCTGCAATTACCCGAGGTTTTCCATTACTGGGATTTTCCCATACCACTGCACTTCAAAGGAAAGATATTAAATGTTGCTCTTTTTAATGATTAATTGTAACATTGTATAATGCAGTTTCTGGCTTTTCTTGTCTTGCTCAGAGCTTCATGTAACTTTGCCCGTTAATTCATGTAGAAGTTTTTATTTGATTTGAGTTTTTCAGAAAATGCCACAGTAACAAAGGCCAAGTAAGTGTTTCCATCCAGTCTGAGCAAAAATCTGTCCTGAATTTGAGTGTTTTCTAGAGGGATTATTATTTATTATTATTATTTTTAACCCTGGGAGATGTCTTGTTTTGTAACAAATAATCTGTAGTATTTCTTCTGCTTTTTGGAGAATGTAAGCAGAATTTATTTGCTCACAGTTCAGACTCTCCTTCAGGGTGCTTCACCAAAATGCACTTTGTGGTATGATTGTAGGGGCGTTGGACTAGACCTCTGAGGGTTTCTTCCAACCCAGACTGTTCTATGATTCTGTTCTGTCTGTATCCTGGACCCTTTGTTTTATTCACGCATGATAAGGGACAACCTCTAGGCTTAGAAAAGGCAGGATTGTGGTTTTTTTTTTTTTCACTCTGCAACATCGGAAATAATATTAAAGAAAGCAATAAAACTGTATTATTTGATCGGTACAAGTAAACAAAGAATATAAAAAAAGGAAGGGTGACAATAAGAATATAGAGAGAAATCAGCAGAAAAGTTACAGGTTCATAAAAAAACCCAAACCGTATCAGTGTTAACAAGTAAAACTCCACTTCAAAAATCTTTGTGGTCTTTTTACATCATAAAATCTCATTCAAAGCTGATTAAATAGAGATAAGATCAGCCATAGAATAACTGTGTGCAGACCTGAATCCAGCTGACTGCATTTCTGCCTTTCATTCACTCATCACCAAGAAACGGGTCCAACTTTCACTTAGCCATAGCAAGTTCAGATTTTAGGGGTAATTTTTCCACCATTCGGGAGAAGGGACTTAACTGATGAAATGCAAGAGGAAATCCAGACTTAGATTATAACCTGCCTTGCCACCAAATGTCATAAATATATGGACAAAAGATAAATGTGCAGTTTTTATAAGTCTGCAGTGGAACTTTATCTCAAAAATAACATAAACCTGAGTGCTGAATAACAAAACTGACAAGTTCTTGGGTTTGTTTTTCTTGTGGTACTCACATTTCCATTTTAATTCTTCTGTTAAAACAACCTCTATTGTTATGATTAAAACTTTTTTATTTAATAGATAATTTTGATTTGTAACATTTCTTAAGCAATTTGTAACAATCTTAGTGATATACTAGAAAGTGTGAATTTTTAAAAAAGTGATTCAGGATGTCTTTTGTAGCTCTAAAGTAGCATGGCTTAATTTACAATAAAAATCAATTTAAAAAATCCTCTGGAGACATAAAGGTAGAAGTTTTTTCTGACGTTGGCATAAACATGTTTTTCATTTGCCTCTAGATTTTAGTATTAATTTTGATGGCAGTAAACTAAACCCAGATATTTCTGCTAATACACTGAACCTATGCAAAGCATAAGGCTGTCTGTTAGAATTTTTCAGATTATCCCATTGAGTTCTGCCACTGCCCACTACAGCAGCATTTTGCAGCACACAAGGCTTTCACTCTAAATAAACATCTTCCTGAAGTGTAGCACTTTGGGATGCTTTGTGGAGCTTTGTGTTTCCCAGGGTTTATACTCTGCTTCAGTCTCCTCTCTTTGGCCATTATGGGAGAGGTTATCTTCATGCAGATGATGTTAAGGCTCCTGTGTACAGTTTTCTGTGGCACTCACAACTTTTAGAGAACAGTTTACTTCTGGAAGGTTGAGTTTGTCGTCTTTAGGATAATTTTGTGTGTGTTGAAATAATCTCCTCCAGGGTTGGGCCATGCTGGCCCTACCTGGTGCTTTAAAATCCTCATAATTTTTCCCAGAAACAGTTTCTGCTATTACAGCATGGCACTGTTGGTTTGGGTTTACCCAGGGATGTAGAGAAGCACTCTACACCTCAAACCCATTAGGAATTAAGTCAGATTTGCTATTTCTTCCCAAGATGATGATATGTGGTAGCCTTAAGATATTGCAGGAGTGAACCTGAGCTGTCTGAGCCTGAGCACCTCCTCACTGGTGGGAGATTTGTAGGAGATTTTAGTGTGTGACTTGATGAGCTTTCACTTTCCCCTCTGTTTTTTCTTATTCGAGTAACTTCATTACTCTCTTTGTGACAAATTAAATTAAGAATTTTTGCCCACACCAGGCTTCTAATGGTGCCTAAAAATAATTTCAAGACCAACAGCATAATGTCTTTCAGTAGTTGTTAAATATGACTGAACTGACAAGGCTAAAATAAGAATCAGGCCAATTAAACCTCTCTTTGAGGATAGTGGTGCCTGTAATTAGAGATGCTCAGGAAATGTCTTTCCTTGCTCCCCACCAGTCCCCACCCTTTTTCTCCCACAGGATGATGGAAGTAAAGGGAGAGAGCACCCACCTCGAGCATTACAGTGCTCACATGGGAATCTTCAGCAGTTTCCCCAGAATGTGAAAGCTCATAGTGAGGTTTTGAGAATGCATTTCTGAGAAATGTCTTGCTTTTATTTTTTTTTCTTATGAACCAGTGCTTTCTGAGAAAAAAAAAAGCAATCAACCAACCAACCAAGTGAACAAACAAAAAACAAACAAAAGCTCCCCAGAACCCCAAATAAAAAAAATCTCAAAAAAAAATCTCAATAATGCACTATTTGTGGTGGTGGAGAGGGGATATTTAATTGTTCTATTCAGAGAATTGAAGACCTGTGATTTGGAAGTGTGGCATTAACAATGCTGCAGGACTGCCAATCTATTGTCTCAGCAGTCTGCAGGAGTCCTACTTTAAAAATGAGTGATTGACATCTTTCAAAAATGTTTATTTCTCATTAAATAGGTGAGAAATTATATTATGAACTTCACTGTGGGTAGACCATCATCTTCACCTGCAGCTCAACGTGGAACACACTGTAAATTTGGGTCAGGAGCCTACTTAAAATAGAGAAAATAAAGAAGTAAAATAAATAGAGAACCTGAGAAAGCTGTGCGTGGCAAGAGGGAGATACCTGCAATGAACTTTTGTGTCTGTGTCATCCTCAGTTTGCCAATTTTTTTTCTAATAGGTAAAAATCTACCGCATGCCATAAGATGGTTGTAAAAAAATTAGTTGTTATTCTTTTCAAATATATCTACATTCCTCTGTCATCTAGGTTGTCATGACAGTAGGCTGTTGTTTTAATGAGACTTCAGATTAATGCAGATTTATAAAATGCAGATTATGACCACCAAGGAGATATTTCTTACTCTTTACCAGGCCTTTCAATCCTTCACTGTTTGAATCCTTTATCTTAACCAATTTCTACCTTAAGGATTGTAATTTTCTCTGTGCATGGAGAATTGCAAACCTTGTCCATTTCAAAGATGTTTAGCTTTTGTCTGTTTTGGTGTTGCTTGGTTTCATCCTGACTTTGGGATACGTGAGGTGTGTGTTGTAAAACTCTTGAATATGATGCTAAAGGTAGGAAATAATATAAGACTTTGTCTTCAAAAATAAATTCCTATTTGTGATGTGTTGAAGCTTGCACTGAGCATTTCTCAGTTCTCTTTGTTCAGCAGTGGGCATGTGGTACAGTTGTATAATGTAAATTTAGCAGGATAATTTTATTAAAAAAAAAAAGAAACTTTGCACTGACTTTGCTCAGTGTGAACAGATTCCAAAGTCTTCAAGGTTTTGTTGGTCCTAGACTTTGTATGTCACAGCAGTTTCTAGTGTCTTGAATGTGGCTTAATTGGCTCCCAGATGTGAGAACAAAATGGACCCTTTTTTCGTTTATCTGTAGAGAACGTGGACATGTGCAATTACATCGTTGGAGTGTATTGATTTGGAACCCTATAGACAGATTCTTTTTTGTTTTATTAGGGTTTTCTTTTTACAATCAGCGAGAATTTTGTATGGAATGTGTTGGGAATCCAGTGGGGATGTATATTTCCTGTTCACTCAGAGGTCCAAAACCCAGTGTGACATTGTCTTTGCAGTAAATTGTATTTTCCCTGAATTTTCTGCATTACAGACTGAGGAGCTGGATCAAAACCTGGTGCTCACAGCAGCAATGCCTGCATGATACATTGTCATCTATTGATAATATTTTTTAGCATGGCACCTAACTAAGGGGAACACCTTACAAAAGGTTGCAGAATAAAAAAGAGGGGCGTTTTGATATGACTAAATTAGTAACTCAAGTTTATTGATCTAAATGGGTTTCTCAGCATTTGTGTGCTTTTTTTCTTTAAACTCCTATTCCATATCCCCTCAATTTAATTGCTAATGTGAAATTTAGCTCTGGGGACAATTTTTAACAGCCATCATGAGCAAGAATGTCATTCCAGAAGTGGTACCTGGTATTACTGTCTTTTCACGGTGGCATTAGTAAAATAGTCTTAATGGGGCAAATATATTTGCAACTCAATATCCCCTTCACCCAATCAGCTGCTACTAAAATTCTCCTTACATGTTTGAATATTCTTTCCTTAATGAAAATTCATGGGAACAGAGGAGAGGTGAGTGGTGGTGATACAAAATAATAGGTGCCATGAGGAACAAGTGTGTTTTATGAACTTGTGTCACACAAAGCCTTGGGAAATCCTATACACATGAACACCTTCACAAATTATGTTTATCTTATACATGCACAGAAGCAAACTACAATTTTCTAGTCTTCAGGGTGTCTGCAAGTGGGTCAGTCTGTTCTTGCTGATTCAGTCTGTGCTAACAAATACATCAGTAACCCTCTAGACTTTGCAGGGTTACTTTGGATAGATAGAGTTTTATGAAGTTTCTTGTTGAGACATGAAAGCAGATGACATTCAGGTGATTTTACTCTTCAGTGTGATGTGAATTTCTTACTTGTTCAGGAAAAGTAAGTGAAAGGACTAGTCAGAGTGTCACAGAAGTGATTAAATTCTTCTTTCAGGTTCTCCTGATACAGGAAGGGAAGGAAACCATAGTTTCAGAAAGAAAGTAAACCTCAATTACCTCTGAGTAAAACTGGCAATTTCCTTTTTACCTCTTTCCCCAGAGAAAAAGTGTTAGAACCATATTCTGTAGAATGGATCAGTCAAGAAAAAGAAAAAAAAGACCCAAAAAACGAGGGATTTAAATATTTAAGTTGGTTATATGAGCCTTAATTACAGCATTGTATTGGATGCTTTCCAGCATTAGAAGGAACATCCCCCATGCCCCCTCTCACCTCTGCAACTCAGGAGCCTGCAGAGAACAATATCCCATCACTTTCAATTGCAGTTATATCTTCTAGTGCAATTCCTTCACTTTAAGGAGTTTTTTTCACTTTCTATCTTCACATTTCATCTCACAGAGGGGTGATCACTCTGCATTACTGTCGGGGGTGCATTTGGTGAGGTTTTCAGGTATCAGAAGTATATTTGAGATTTTTCAGGTTAGTTATAAGCTGTGGCATTTCAAGCAAGGAGACAGAAGGAAAACCATGCAGCGATGAGTAATTTGCCATTTCCCAATAACCTTCCAAGCAGAACTGAGTGGGTTTTGCCTGGCTTTCACAATTGCTTTGAAGAGCATTCAAATGTACCTCTCATGTTGAAACAGTCTTGTACTTGGGTTTCCCACACACCAGCCAGTAGTGTGTCCTAAGCAGTCCTCTGCAGGGCATTCCCAGACTCATATTGGGAGAATTTCGTGGTTGAACCACTCCTGTTTCTTCCCTGCAGCTGCCAAACCAGTTGTTTTAGCTATTGGCTTTCCCTTTTAATCTTTGCTGCCTTGGTTACTCACATGTGCTAAAGAATGAATGTTATTAACTCAGATGATGACAGAAGCAATGAACACAAACTTGTTTAAACTGGGCATGTGATTTTAAATTTTTAAGAGGAATCTTCAAGTGGGAGCAAGTTCTTCACCAACAGTATTGTAGGTTCTGTTAGGTCCTCAATACAATTTAAAAGTAGCACTTCTATATTTTCTTCTCAATCCTGTGTCAGAGAAAGGCTCCTCTGAATTGATATAAATCTACTACAAATAGGGAAACAGGACCTGCAGGAGCCATGAAATATGTGTCATCTGCCTTTGGACAAAGCTATGGAGGGATGCAGTTGATGTCTGATAAGTACTACAAGTTTTCCCATGTGCCATAGCCCACAAAAAAATCCCAGTGGAAATGTGAGACCTGTAGTAGAAGACCAACTGGCACGATGGTATTGCACATTAAAATGCCATAAGACAAGAGCAGGGGATATGAAAAACATGGACATTATGCTGGTTCTTTGCAATAGAAGCACATTGTTAAATAATATTCCAGTGGTCCTAGGAATGGATTGTGATGAGAAAGGACAAAGTAGAAACATCAGTTCTGGGTGCCACTCTTGAGACAAACATTTCATCCCCATGGCATTGACCATATCTACATAGTTTGAAGTCTAATTCTTAATGAAAAATCCCTTAGGCTCCCTGCAGCTGTGGGAAAGTTTCTCATTATGTTCTGCAGGGCTTAATTTTGCATGCAGGGCTGTTCATGTTTTTAGTTCACAGGGAAAAAAATAAAAGCCTTACTGATGAGAGATGTTGGAGAAAAAAGACTGCTGGTGAAAATACACTGAGCAAGAGCTATCAATCCTTGTTTAGGGGAGAAGACATGGAAGTTTCAGTGTGATTTAGATGGCAAAGGAAGCTGCCATTCATTTGAATGTTGTTGGAGGGCTTCCTTTCCCTCTTAGTCCTCACACTCTGTCTTGGTGCTTGGGGGGCTTATTGTCTTCCCATTTGGAAATCAGTGTAGTAGATGTGGTCCTTACTGGATGCTTTCTGTTTAAGGGGTGGGGGAAGCTTTTTTTAGTTTGAGCTTACCATTATTTTCTTATTTTCAGCATCTCTTCTATATTTGTATTTGTGAGTTGGCTTTGGCTCAGCTGTCTTCAGTGATGGCTGGGTAGAACTGCTGGTATAGGAACCCAAATCTAAGGATCTCAGAAGTAAAAATATTTGATCAAACTTTTGGGTTTGATAAGACTCTCCTTATAGTCTCTTTGTCTTGTAAATGATATAATTAACTTAGGTTGCACGATCAGATTGCTTTATCATTCTTTAAAAATCACGGTAAAATAACAGACTTTAGCAATCACAGAAGTAATGGAGGAATGCATTAATAACAGTAATTCCTATAGTATTATTTTTTAAAATTTGTTAATTAATTTGAAGTGTTGGACACTGTTTTGCTAAGCTTAAGTATTAAATGGAGAACTTATCCTTTGAAAATCAGTATTGGTGAATACTAAGAGTTGTAATAAAAAAAAAGAAATATGGTACAACCTCAATACAGAGGTAAAAAGAATAAGGCCAAGGCAGTCAGCTCTTGAAGATCTATTTCTGCTGTTATACTAAGCATGAGACAGAGTTTTAGTGCAATTTAAAAATAATTAATTTTAAATAAATACATAATGGCAGCATAATCAATGCAAATCTACGTAAATAGGTAGTCATGGTGAATTAGAATGTAGTACTACTGAATGGAGTGCTCAAGATTTCATTAACAAGAAAGACTGAAGAACCTGTTTACTAAGAAAAATATCCTTTAACCTATACCAGTTGCTTTAGGTTGTTAATTTGAGAAGCTGATCATTTTGCACCATTAATCATAATAATTAGAGACAGATTTAGTGAGCTTTAGTGCCGTTTTCAACTAGATTAATAGTTGTGTAATCCAGTCTTTATTAATATAAATGAAGTAAATTAGAAGCATGACATTATAAAGAGGAGGAAGAAACTTCAGGAACTTTCCTGGATCATCCCAAAACTCCATTAATTTACCATGACAGGTTGTTCTTCAATAGTTTACTTGGTTTTATTTCAGTCTCTTTTTCCTCCTGCACTAACAGTGCTGCCATTCACCCCGGAGAAGAATGTGTGTAATGATCTCTAAACCATGTTTGCAGTTACTGAATATCCACAGATTTTGGTATTTGGGTGGAGATGGGAGTAGGGAACTTACCAGCCATGGGAAGTTGTGCCTTTGCATTTACCACATATTCTTATCTGTGAGATCGTGTTCTTCGTTCACCTGGAGGCTCTGAGCCAGGATTGCCAGCATAAGCAGGATTTCGTGCGTCAGGAGACTCCCACCCCACAGTTTGTGGTGGCAGCAGTTTCTGTGTGAGCGTTGCCATGCAGGGGTTTCAAACAGGAAATCCCATGGACAGCGAGGTTCTCCGTGCTGCTTCTCTCAGGTAGGGAGGAGGGAGTGTTCCTTCTGCTGCCTCTGACTCTGTGTGGCCGTACTTCAGAGAGGAGTTGTGAGTGACGGAGTGGAGTGTGGAGGAGAGAGGTTTTCCCCAGCTCTGAATTTTTCATTTCTTTCCCGAGCCAGGTGCCTTCAGGCATCTGTGTTTTCCCACTCTGGGGTTCACAGGACAGATTAATGCTGACTTGTAACAGTGTCCCACTGGTGCTGTCCCCTCCCTGGGGTTCTGCCATCAGTCACAGGTTCTGTGAATGCTCCTGTGCCTGGGAAATGCAGATTTCCAGGGATTTTATTTAACTTGTGTGCTGAAGCACCTCCTTTTTGAGCCATGTGTGTAGTTAAGGGGAAAACCTCAGATTTATTTAGGATTGGCATCAGTTTCTCATTATAAACCTAGTGCTTCAGCACTTCCAGAAATCAGAGGTTCTCCTGATGAACTGCTTGAGCCTTGTTGATTCCATGCCAACTTCTTTCTTTTAAAATAACTTTTTAAGAATTAGGAAGAAAGTAATGAGAGTTTTGCATGGTTAAAAGACTCCCGATAGCTGAAAACATCTATGAATTAAAAATCTCCATGTGCGTTCAGCAACTGGAGGAAATCTGCATGTGTGTTCATGCTTTCCTTGTCCTCCACCAAAACCCACTAACCAAACTGATCCACAGATTCCCAAGAGTCACCAGCAATTTCTTCCTGAGAATTTTTTTCCTTTTAAAAGTAACCCTTCTTTCCTCCTGAAATGGAAGGCTTGTTTTTAACAGGGCAGTTCTTGACCTTCGTTCACCTTTTTGTTTTGGATACACTGGCTTAGCTTTGTATTGAAAATCACATTGCAAATCTAAATAGTCATGGAAAACTTCAGAGCTCCCAGCGAGGAAAGCAACAGTTGCTGTATTCCTGTTGGGTTTTGAACAGCAGCCCCTTACAACGCAAAACACCAGGCAGCAGTTGTGAAGAAGGTAATTTCCTATCCAATCCAGGCTCCTGGTTACAAATCACCTGACAGAAAGATCATGAAGAAGTAGCTGTGGGACCGGTTATTCCACAGCTTCTTTCCAGTGAGCAAGTTGAGAAATAGGACCTGCTTTCCAGTGGAAGCTCCTTAGGGTAGGTGGTTTCAGTTTTGCCTCCCTTGATTTAAGACAAGCCTGTTTGCATGTGGGAAGGGAATTCTCTTGGAGCGTGCCTTCACATGCAATTTCTCATACCTTTTTGGATCATCTTAAAAGAAATCTATACCTGTAGTTGACCTACTTAATCCGTGCAATTATTCCACTTTGCTTGGGTGTATGCACATCATGTTCTTGTCTCGGTATTTTTTTTTTCCCCAGTTTTTGGCAGTCATTTTATTCCTTGTTAAAAATACCATTTGGTTGTTAATGGGAACTTAAGTTGAGTATTTCTATTGTTAAAATTACTGGCCAGAAGAATGGAGGCAGGAACCAGACAGTGCTTTGCAAAATCACAGTCCATTCACTGCTTTCTCAGAAATCCTGCTGGATTCATTTAGGTGTTTTTAATAGCGATGAGTAAGGCAACTGGAGCCCTGCTGAAAGCAAGTGAAATGTCAGGCATTGTTGGTTCTAGTTAAAAATGCACCCATTTCTCAACAGAGCTTGATGCTGCAACATCTCTTTATCTATCAATCTGCTAAGAGATTTCCAAGAGCTGATGGGTATCTTGTGCCTAATTGTCATCTTTTGTGTGATGCCAAATTTACTCATGTCTTCCTTCCTTCCTGGCTGTAAAGCTGTAATACTCTTTAATGCTCCAGTGTCTGCAGCCTACATAAATTAAGTGCTTCTGGGTCAGATTGCCTGTCAGTGGGGTGTATGTAGAGAGGATTCAGCTCTATAAAACCCTTTTTGCTCTGTAATCCAGCAGAACTTGGTAACCAGCTAAAATTGAGGGATATAAGTAGTTTTCCTGGAGACACTGAGTCATTTGGTGTTTCTTTCTGGCTTAGTACTGGTACTGTTAACATACTGTGTTATCTGTTCCTTAATCAATATAATTAAACATCAGCAAATCTCTTTAATCAGACTTTAATTTGACTTGATCAGGCTTAGTTTTGATGAAATTTACTCTTCTCAGTTGTGGTGAAATGCTTACTAACACAGGAAAGAATTACAATTTATGTGCCTGTTGTTATTAAGGATATACAGGTTACTATGCTAGTGGAACAACAAGAAATGATTACTGATAAAATTAAAATTAAATAGAGAAAATTTTCACCTAGATATAGTAAACTTTTAGCAATATTAACATATGCAGATTACTATACAGTATCTGATACTATTTAGTGCTTTGGTTGTAATACTTCCGACCCTGATGTTTGGCTTTACATTTTTCTTGTACATGTTGCTTTTGTGGAGTTGCTCTAATAAATTCTTTCCTATGTTTTCCAAAGTAATGCCTTGCCCCTTGGCTATCATAGGGAAACAGCTGTGATTTAAGACATCAGCTTTGCTATTAACATCAAGTGGCTGCATAGCAGCCATGAATCATCTTTATGGATGTGTTCTGACTAAATCATAGGACTCATTAGGTGTGGATGGATGGATATCTGAGAAAGTGATATAGGTAATAGGTTGTCTTCTAAGATAATGAAAAAGTTTTCACCTTCACTTTTCTTTATATTCTTGCCTTGGAAATGGTGGCTTCAATGCAAAGCTCTCTGACGTGCAGCTGACAATGAGTCTGGCCCTGTAAATCCATGCACAAAGGACTCATTCATGTGGTTGAATGGTGATTATTCACAACTGGGGCTTCTGTAGCAGAGTATTTTATCAAACAAGAAAAAATTAAGTTTGGGTTCTTTTTTCAAGCTGGAAGTTCTCTGGCATCTGATGGCCAAGAAAGGATTGTCCCTAGTGTTCTCAGAGGAAGGTGGGGCGATATACTGGAATCAATTGCACAGGAATGTGCAGGAAACAAATCTTCCTAATTTCTTTTTTGCCAAAACAGCCATTTAAATAGCAAGCATTCCTTCTACACATGACCTCTGTGGGAGAGTATTTAATCTTTCCTGTATAATTTATTTATATCAAGGAAATTATTTTATTCTTCTACAGAAGGAGCAAAGATATAAGGAAATTGCCCCTTGGACAAGTCATATCTCTTTACCCAGAAAATATAATTCACCCCCCAAACGAGCTGGGCTAATCTGCTCTTCTTGATAATGTTTTGCTATAATCAGATTTTTCATAGTTGCTCTCTAAGTACTAATTTTTTTGATCAAGCTTTCAATTTATTTGCTGCAAAGAATGGTTACTTAACAACAAAAACCCACCAAAAAAATAGCGTGAACATTAACTGCCCTAAGACACGAACTCATTAGAAGCACACAGTCAGATTGATTGGACTGATAGGGATGGTGATGATAATAATAATTGCATTACAGCAGTGCCGTAGGATCATAGCTGTAAATGAAGTTCTCATTTGTGTAGGTACAAAACTAAGATCCTCTCCAGCTCAACAAGAAGTGAAATGAGAAGCAGTGAGAGCTTGAATAGAAATCTTCCCTTCCTTTTTGTTTACTAAAAAAATTACTTAAAAAAAAAAAAGACCTGTCTGCATCCCAGCCAGATATAGAATCATTTAAATAAAGACCCCTATGTTCATTAAGTCCAACCATTAACCCAGTCCTGCCAAGTCCATCAATATGCCAAATTCTGTTCTTTAGCACCTTCAAAAGAAGCAAAACATCTGTTGAGCATTCATATGAAACACTGCCATACAGGAGTATGGCACGTTCTGCCCTCTGTTTGTGGTAAGCAGTTAATAAAGAAATGAAATAATGAATGATGCAGGTTCCATCTGCAGTAATGCAGGTAGTGGTGGTAATAAGCAGGGAGCACAAATGCCTGTTTGAAGGATGAATTGAGGTTTGTACCAAGCTATTGCTTTTACAGTCAAGCAGATGTCATGGGCTTGCTTTACAGGATATTATGATATATGAAACCAAAGGCTTCTGAGCAGCAAAAATTACTCCTGTCAATTCATCTTTGTGTATGGCACTTTGATATATCATTCACAGCTTAATTATATTGTCATAGTAGAGAGATTAAAACAAAAGCCAGGTTGACTCTTGCTTAAAGCTCTCTCTGACATAATGCTCGTAGGTGAAGGGGGAAGAAATCCATAAGATCTATATAAAATTCCATTATAATGTATTGTGCCATCAATAAGAGGTGCCTTCCATCCAGTTTCACATTGTGCAGTTGGGGAGATATTCATCAGCTATCACTCACTGCAGGAGCACAATCAGCCAACATCAGACATCCATGGGGAAAAGCCAGAGGGTGGGAATTGTCCTTTGGAAAAGCTTTGGAGTGGCTAGGGTGTGGGATGTGCCAAACCCCATTGGAATTAGGTCAATTGTACCACAGCAAAATCCTTTGGTGCAGGTTTGTGGGTGTGACTGTGAGAAGTGTCTGCTAATTCCATCTGGGAAGGCCTGGCTGTCCCGTTCACCAGCACGGAGATGGTCACCTCTCTCCAGAGGAAACTCTTGGGTGGTGGCACCCAGGGCCCCTTCAGCTGCCATCCCTGGCCAAGGGGCAGGAGGGGAGAAAGAGTTCTTCAGATCTCGAGCTGGCCTCAGTTTGTTACCAAGGAGATGTATGGTTTTTGGGTTTGCCTGTTAACTGGCGGGTTACACATGAAAAAACAAACTGTGTAATCAAAATAAATTGCACTCTGTTGTTTAGGCATGCAGCTTCTGAGGTTTAATTGTTATCAACTACATTGATAAAAGCAAAACCCCAAGGAGAATTTTCTGTGTTCTCAGACTGTGTTACTCTTTGTATATTTTACCTTCATCTAATAAGTTCCTCTTGTGTGAAGCTGTTGGTTAAAGTGAATTGCATATGGATTCCTAATAGAGATCTACACTTCATCCAAAAAATCAACGCAGTTAAATTAGGTTGAAATTTTTCAAGATGTTGTGTTTGGCATATTGTTCCTGCACCTTATGTTTCTGGATGATGCTGTAATGCATATACAAATTAAATACGATATTAATGATTACTGCCAGGTGCTGAAAAAAAAAAGTAAATTACTAGACAAGTAAATGTAAATTAAGATAAAGGTGCTTAAACAGTTTATTGTATTATTTGCTGCTCGTGTTTTATATACATTGATTCAAACGATTGGGTTGAGGCATGCACTTAATTTATTTAATGACTTCCTGCAGTAGCTGTGATTTTGCCCATGGGTGGCTTTCAGAGTCACAGCTTGGAAGGCAGAGAAAGGTTGTTTATCTTTTAACTCCAGGATGAGAAGTTAAAGGTGTGGACAGGCAGAGGTGCTGGTGATGATGCCAAGTGGTGTCTGCTCAGTAAAAATGGCTAATGAGGAAATTTTTCTTTGCAAGTGTTCACTCTCAAGCACTGTGGAATTTTTTCTGTGGATGCAAAAGGTTGGGCTGCTCCCATATTCATCTGCCTGAGGATGTGGCACATGCTGACAGCACAATTCAGATATATGTGAGCAAGTAGATTAATGAAGCATCAGGAAAAGTTCAGACATACAGTCTGTACTTCGCCACTAAAAGATTAGATTGGCC
>WEKY01015690.1:0-43876 GCA_013390045.1 Picathartes gymnocephalus
AAAAAAAAAAAAAAGAACAAGTATATCTTGATGTTTTACTCTCTGTGGGAAATCCTCAGTCAAGTGCCCTTGTTAGATTTGATATATTTCATAATTGGGTTTAAGTCAAGTCCCTCCAGACTCTATATTCTTGGTAAGGATTGAATGGATTCCTCTCTTGCTTTGTTATTTTCACTTTCTTCTGTGTAATACTAATCACCAAAACCTGCACCACATACAAACTCAGCAAGGAACTTCCAGCATAGTAGTATTGTGCTTCCTGCATTCCTGATATACATGCTGCTGTTATCCTCTAGCAAGAATACTGCTGATTGTTTCAGCCTCATGGGTGGGAGCCTCTTGGGATTTGGGCATAGACCTTGCTATCTCCTTCCATGGGAAGGATAAACTGGTTTATATTTTTCACTGGGAAATCTCTTTTGCCAAACAGCGGTGCTGTGTTGCCATCTCTTAGCTGCACAGGGTAGTGAAAGGCCTTTCCAGCTCTGGAGCCTGGTTTGGTCTAGTCCATACCGTGAGGTAGATTTACTCCAAATCACCAGCCCTTTGTCAGCCTCCACTCATCAGCCACTCAGAAATTACTCCCGAGCTAGGAAAAATTAGAAGAATAAACATCTTTTACTGTAGTAGAACATTAACAGAACATTTGTTAACTGCCATTGTAGAAGCAGATGGAAAGAAACAAGAGAAAATCACAGCTATTTTAGTTCTACAAGACAAGGCTGTCTCTTTCAAGCTGAAGGGCTCTTGGGACACTTGTTTCTAGCAACATGACCAGAGTTTGAGATCCGGCCTTTGCCCCACACATTACTTTGGTAGAATTGGACATTTTACACCAGTTCTTTCTCTCCTATGTTCACCTGGGATTCAGGTCTTCTACCCCACAGTTCACAGACTTGATACCTACTCCCACCTCTTCCAAAGGATTATCCAAACTAGGAGGGCTCATGTCTCTTGGGATTGTCTTGGCAGAACCCACTTCCACCCAGCCAGCCAGGACAAAACTTCCTAACAATCAAGCTGCTATTTCAGAATAAATCAAATGCCCATTTGAAAGAAATGGTGTTTGGGAGTTAACAGGCAAAGTTTGAGCAGACTTTCAACCTCCATTTTACAGAGGAAAATAAAATTACTACTGTGATGTATGAGTGTACAAAGGTGAGCTGAGAATTCTGTCCTTTGCTGAGCCTTGACTGAGACTAGATCCAGTGGTAAGCAAACAGATTTGAGGAGATAGTGGAATGGGGTAAATTGCTCTCATCTCTGTTTGGAAGGGTGTCATCCCTGCAAGATTTTAAATTCCCATTAAATATTGCATAAAATCAGTTAGAAGGAATGAGAGTAATGTGTTTCAAACACAGCTATTTTTTACATTATTACCTGTTCTTTTTCATGGGAAAGCTAATTTATTTCTCAAAATGTTTAATTAAGTGTCACCCTCAATGATTCCTGGTCAGTTTTATACACTCAGTCTTGTAAATTGAAAGGTAGGTTTCAGAGGAAACTGAAATTGAAAATAAATATTTGCATTTACATGCCAATATTAGAGCTGAAAAACTCATTTTCTGCTGACATAGTCATGCTGCTGATATGTTTGGGCCATGTATTAGCTTTTAGAGGCATACAATGTTTTGGCTTCTTGTCCAAAATGGAGTGTTAGGTGGAGGAGTATAAAATCTATCCCAGGTACTAGCCCTTTTTAAGTAATCTTTTACCCAGGGACATTAGTATGTCCTTGTCTTTCCTAGAAATGTTGTCTGAATCCCATTTACCTTTATTTCAGATGTATCCTATTTTTGAAATATGTTCATTTTGCATGTCAGCAGTAACTCAGGTTGTTTTCTTCCTCTCTTTTTTTCAGTGGGTTAATTCCCTAGGTGTTGCACATATCCTTGTTAGCCCAAGCAAATGCATGACTTTTGTACTATTTGGTTCCTTTGGACTTTCTGTTCTTCAATCCTCAGATCACACAGTGTTTTCTTGTAATACACCAGTGCCAACAAAGTCTCTTAATTTTGGGTTATCAGCACATGCAATTAGTGCAGACTTACTTCATGACCTCAGCACACCAAGTGAGGTGTTGCCCACAATTGATTCCAAATGCATTCCTGATCAACTCCATTTATTATCACCTAATTACATGATAGTTCCTCTTTTGGAACAACTGCTTATTACAGGGGAGGGGTGTGTTGGGGTTTTTTTGGCATTTTTTGATTAAGCCTTTATCCACTTAAAAATGTTTATGGTAATTTTCTATTTCATGCCTTGTAGTTAATTTTTTTAACACTGTATCATACCTTTAGTTGAAATAACACAGAACAACTATTTCAAAAGAGTTAAAGAAAGAGAAAAGAATGATGGTACAATTCTAGCATAAGGTAAAGGCCGGAACTAACCTTGCTGCATATTTCTTTTCTATAACATTGTGGACTGCTCTGGGAAGTGCCTGTGTGGAGTTAGGCTGCTGTCTTTGGAGATCCCTGGTGCTGGTACCTCCTGAGAGTCCCTGCACCTGGACTGATTGCAGGAGAGCTGTCAAGGCTTTCATCCCTGCTTTGATAACGGGCAGAGGAGGGAAAATACAGGGAAGTCTTTTGTTCTTGGGGCTTCTGTAGGAAGCCAATGTCAGTGGGAAAGTGTATGATCTGAAATAAGACTTTCTCTTTGTAGGAACTAAAGAAATGGCAAATCACATTGCCAGATTAAATCCTGCTACTAGCCAAGTGGGTTTTGTTGGGACTTTTTCTGGTTTTGGATTTTTGTTTCAACCAGGTTCTTCAAGTAGGATCTTGCAGGTAAGCACCATCATCCCACCATAGAAGTGGGAGGCGCAGCAGATGTCTATCACAACTCTAATTAGCCCATTGCTTTAATTTGCTCGCTTTTTTTTCCTTTGGCTTGCCTTTCTGTGAAGCAGCTTGTAGTTGCAAAATTCTGTAACGTGGGAGTTCAGAGGTTCCCCTTTAACAAATATGAGCCATTTCATGATTATTTTTTTTTTAAATGCAGGATCCTGTTACATTGATTCATTGACATTGTCTTATATAAAACAGCAGTTTGAAAAAAATACTAGCAAAATAAAGCATCAAGCACAGCGCCCTAGGGAACATCAGATGTTCCTTGTTGTGTCTCTGTAGCAGAACCTTCAGGGCTTGCCAACTGTTCCCTACCTCTGAGGTTTTATTTAAGCTGTTTTAGGGCATGTTTATTTCTAGCAAATCAGAACAATTAGCATAAAAAAACGCCTGATTCTCCGTGCTGAAAGCTTTTGAAGTTGGTACAAGTTGACCCCCTAGTTACCCCTGTCTGCTTCATTGTGGAGACTGGTATATGAGTCTAATTTATGAGACATATGGGAAAGGCTTTCTTCTCTAAGTTGATTCATAAAGTTGATTTGTAAAGCTGATGGGCATTTCAGCAAATACGAGCAACTTAAAATCTTAGTTGCAGGATGGAGTTTTAAATAAAATGGTGGGAAGAAGCATGAATGATTTAACAAGAATTCATTTGATTTTGGCAATGCAAGGTTATTGGACAGCTGTTGTATCAGCCAAAGCAATAATTACTGCATGACTTATGTTTTTTATGAAATCTATCCCTTACCTTTGACTTCTATCTTAAATAAGGGGAGAAGCAGAGTGTGCTGCATTAGGAAGGGTACATTCAGTGTCCCCTCCAGAGCATGTGAGTGCTGCATGGAATCACAGAATGGTCTTGGATGGAAGGGATTTTTAAAGGTCATCCAGTCCAACCCCTCAGCAATGAGCAGGGACATCTTCAACAAGATCAGGTTCCCCAGAGCCCTGTCCTACCTGACCTTGAACGTTTCCAGGGATGGGCCATTTACCACCTCTCTGGGCAACCTGTTCCCATGTTTCAGGACACATAATGTAAAAACTTTTTTTGATATATGTAGTCTGAATGTACCCTGTTTTGGTTTAAAACCCCTGCCTCTTGTCCTATCACAACAGGCTAAACAGTCTGTCCTCACCTCTCTTACAAATCAGCTTTAAGTACTGCAAGGCTGCTGTAAGGTCTCCCCGGCGCCTTCCCTTCTCCAGGCTGAACAACCCCAGCTCTCTCAGCCTGTCTCCACTGGGAAAGTTTCAACCTTCTCATCAGGTCATGGCTTCCCCGTGCTGAGAGGCATCGAGGGAACTGAGCCTCTTCAGTCTGGCACAGGGGAACTAAAGGCCAATGTAATTGCAGCGGGCACCTCCTTGAAGGAAACTTGGAAAAGCGGTGGAGTTAAATTCTTCTCCCTGGTGGCAGATGGTAAAAGAAGGGGTAACAGCTGCCAGTTGCAGTTTGGGAAGTTCAGAGTGGACATTAAGAAAAATTTCAGTGCTGCATTAGAACAAGTGTTACCTTTCTTTTGAAAGTTCTGCAAAATAAGCCTGCAGCTGGCCTAGTGCCGAAGGTTTATGAAATAATTTTGTTTGGAGGGGACCTCCAGCGTCATCTATTCCGGACCTTTTGCTTAGAGCAGATCCAGCAAGGGCATGTTGCCGAGGGTCTTCCCAAGTTTTGAATGTGTTCAGGGATGGAGAACCCAACTGCTCTCAGCAACGTGTGTCAGTATTTCCTCATCCTGATATTGCCCATGTTCCAACTTGTCTGTTGACTCATCACGGTGTATTTGTGAGAGAAGTCTGACTTCAGCTTCTCTACACCTTCCCTTTATTCCTTAGAGAGCTGTCGACAGCAATTAAGTGTCCCCTTAGTGTTGTTTTCTCGAGGCTGAAGAAACCCAGTTCTCACAGCTGTTCTCCTCTTCTGTAGCAGCCCTCTGACAGCCTTGGTTGCCTTTCACTGAACATGCTCTGGGACGTCTGTCCGTCCTGTACTGGGGAGCCCCAGATAGGGCACGATACCCTAAATGCAGCCTCATAAGGGCAGAACAGAGGGTATGGGTCTCGTCCCTCTGCCTGATGGCTGCAGATCTGATAATGTGGCCCAAAACAGGGTTGGCTTTGGATGCCACAAGGGCACTCTGCTGACTTGTGCTCAATTGGGGCTGGACTGTGATAGTCCCAACTTTCAGAGAGGTTGAATAAGGTATTTCGAAAACTTGCCAGCCTCTGTCCTAGGTGGGAGAGAATTGTTGTCTGAGACTAAATTTCAGAAGTGCTCTTACCTTATTGAGGTGACACTGTCAGGCCTTCAGGGATAAATGTTGTACCCTGAGCTTTTAGGTAGCACAAGTATTGTTCTATGTTTCTGCTGTTCTAGGTTTGGAGGGGTTTTTTAGCAAGTATTACTACTTTGTGATTCCTTGCACTTGTGAATGCCTGAGAACCTGAAAACTGTGGAAGAAATTGCTTCCTCCTGGATCTAGCCTGCCCAGTACTCTATTTTTCATATCTGATGGGGAAAATTGTCTCACCAAATGTGAATAGGATGACATTCATTAAGGCTTTCATAGATCAGATGATTAAAAGTTACACTGCTTTGTAAGGAAACAGCATCTCTGTGGCTTGATAAAGTACTTATATGTATAAAATAATTTTCTCTTATTTTGTTAAGGTGTTTCTGTATCACAAAGTTAATAGCAGAAAATGATATATTAGGTGATTTAATTCATCTTTTGCCCTATGAAGTGTCTTAGCACTGCTGTGCTGTTATTCTGAGCCTCACCCATGTTTGTTTGAATGAATAGCAGACTGTGTTTTGGAGATCATGGTCTGGATACTTCTGAGCTGTTTGAGTCTTCTTAGCCCATGGATTTTGCTGTACTATTATAAAAACCTGACCTGAAGAAAAAAACCTGACTCTTATATACTAACTTCATATTCTGATACATTGTAGATTATTTAACCAGCTCATCTACTAGATCTGATATAAAAGTCAAAGTTAAAATGATTTTCATTATTTGAAGGAGGAGACCTTTTTGTGTGTACCTGTACTTCACTTGAAAAACTTTAGCTGTACTAGAACCATGTGAGATATCTATGTAAAGAAATAAGGGGTATCACCTTACTCCACAATGAACAGCACAGAAGGGAAGATAATCCTCAAGAAGCTGGAGTTTGACTGCCTATATGGTGAGACAGGTATGGGTATAACCTTGTATTTTAGCAGCACAAGATCTAGCACAGCAGGGTTTTTTATACCTGTGATTGCTGCTTGTGGGACAGACTGTGTTTCCCTTTCATTAGCTCTTGTAAAATTATCAGAAACCCTCCTTCAGTCTTCTCTTTGTGTGTTTGCTTTGGGGATTTAGAGTATGACAGAATTCACATTTGGCAGGGACATTCTGTCAGATCAAAAGGATGCAGCTGGAAATATGAAGGTCAAAGAAAATGATCAAATATGTAGATTTAGTTAGGGCAATTGGAGTGCTCGCTGGTGGTGAGGGAGAGAAGGTCACTGGTATTGCTTGACTCTTGCCTTAGTTGGGGTCCTATCAGTTTGTCTGATACAAAAGCATTTGCTGGACAGGGAATTAAACTGTGTGGAGCAGGAACAGAAATAGAAAGAATATTTTAAAAGCAGAGAGAGCAGCAAAGGTCAGCTTGACTCTGCACCTAAATTTGGCAGCTGGGTGCAGAGCTCAGTGTGTCAGACATCTGAAGAACTCATTTGTTTGCAGAGTTACCTGAGCTTTTGATTGACAGTGTTACCTGATGCGTTCCTTTGCTGCTTGTGTTCACTTTCAATGCACAGCATGCTATTTTTACACTTTTAAACACAGATGAAAGGTTCTGTGGCTTTATAATAAGAGACTAATGGAAACTTTAAACAAAACTTTAAAAAAGAGAAAAATCTCCTTAACAGGACAAAAAAAAAGGCATTATGATTTCTAACTGGTCTTCAGCTGAGAATTCACTATAAAAATTTTTTGAAGTCTGAGATGTATCTGTGGATAGTAGATGGTAAAGATTTTTGTCAATGTTTATATGTGTCTTTTAAAGGTCAAGAAATGTCATAAGAAAAGATTGAAAGCACTTCATGTAAATTGTTCCTGGAACATAGCCAAGAGGCTTTTATATTCTGGCTTCAATTTTTTTTTTTAAGAGCTGTAGGAAGTAAAGCCAGTTTTTCTCTGCTCCAGGAATGTGGAGAGAGGCAAAAACCAAGGTAATGAAAAAGGACTTGGTGGCACATATCAGTTTAACTTTAGGTAGAATGCTTATGCCTTCATGATAAAGGGATTCTGTTCATTTTTTACTCAAGATGACAACATGACACCAACCAGCTGAGGAGGTTGAAAATGTTTTTGGGTATAACTAAACCATGATTTGGTGCCTCTGACATCCACTGTAATATTGGGTAATTAAAACAAAAGGTCTGAATCTTTCACACTTGCAATAAAATCTGAAGTGTAAAGCTGACACACACGAGAGTTAGAGAGAGCAGCAATAAATTTTGTTGCACCGATTCCTTACCTGGGTATCCCTTCTGGTATTTAACTTTGTTCATGCATTTATTTACGTCCTTGGTTCTCTGGGCATGTTGCCTTTTTTAGACTGCCTGTTTCTGGTGTTTTTGGTCAACATCCAGCCGCAGAAGCAACACCTCATTGGATGGTTCTGCCATGATACCAGTGCCTTGTCAGGAGAGCTCTGAAAGAAAATCATTGGGAAAAAAAATCATCCTCTTTCTCTGAAACTAAATTGAAAGTAAATTCTATAGGTCTTCTCTTTTCACAGCAGAAAGTCTGACTCAAAAGGACTGTATAGGTATTTGGGGTGTGGTAAACAAATTACATTGGAGCCTTGATTTTGGGATTTCAGAGCTCGTATTCTGAAGAAAAAAAATGATCACTTACCTTGCAGCCAAACCAAAGCATTCAGCAACACCCAAGGAATCCCAAGTGTAGAAAGTGAACTAGAAGTTGACTTCTAGACTATGGGTTTGTTTGCTAGACCTGGGACACTGGAGAGGAAGGCAAGGAGGGGAGGATATGGACTTAAAGAAAATTGATAATTAAGGTTAATAGGCCTTGTAATGAATGAGGGAATATCTGTCAGCCTTGAGAAATGCATGAGCCCCAGAATACTCCTCTCATCAGAAAGCTTGTGCAGGTGTAACAAGTTCTTCACATTGTTGTCTGGAATTTTCCATGAAAGAGAAAGGGACTGGAAGAGGAGAAGATGAGGTTTCCTCCTCTGCCCCTATCCCCATACCGATACTTCTGACTGTCAGTGCTGGTACTTCTGCTGATACAGAGAAATTTGGAGCTTGTAAGAGGCCTTCAGTGCCCACCTTATAGGAGAGCTGGTGTGTAGCTGCAACTTCATTTAATAAATAGAAACAAAGCTCCGCTAACTGGTGTGTCACCACACACACAGTATTCATAGAAAGTGATGTAACTCTCATATTTGCAAATGTGCAACTGTTTTCTACTCTCTAGTTTGAAAAATTATTTTCAAGAGATTGCTACTATTTATAACAGCCAGAAGAATACTGAGACTGTCAGCTGCTTGCTTCCCTTCCCGTTTGCAGGGATGCGGTACGCAAATTATAACTTGGTAATTGTGATTTCTGCTTTGAGCACTCTGAAAAATTGCAGCCTAATTAAATAATTATGGCGGTTGTTTATTCTTTTTTTTTTTTTAAATGCATATTTGCAGCCGAGAGTTTCAAGGAAACCCAGACAGTAAAGATAAAGGAAGAACCTATGGAAGTTGACATCCACGACTCGCAGGCTTCGGTGTCACCCAGCCAACCCAGCCAAAACCTTGGCTACAGCACTTTATTGGGGCGAGACATCAGCGAGCGCATCCAGAAGGCACCCGAAGGCCGTGTGATCCCAGAGAGAAATCTGTTCAGCCAGGACATATCAGTGAAGATGGCATCTGAGCTGCTCTTCCAGCTATCAGGTAAATCCAGAGCAACTGGCCAATAGCTGAAGTTAAAGGACAAAATGAGATTTTTTTTTTTTTTGTGTAACCCCAAAGTTCTATGAAACTGTGAGATCACCAGGGCTGAAAACGAATAGGAGTTAGAACTTTCCTACTCTCACACTTGAAACACAGGCCTTGCCAAATGTCCCCCATAGTTTGCATATGCTTTAAAGCACTATGGCAGCCAGGTCAGGTTCACAGTATTTCAACTGAGCTGGAAAAGCCAGAGTTCAGCTCCTGTATTTTTGAAAGCTAATTAAACAATTTGTGATGACTGGTTTGATCCCTGTAGAGGGGAATCTGCAGATGGCAGTTCCTGGCCTAAGTGGCCAGTGACTGCAGGATGCAGAACTCCTGGGGCTGCACTGCCCACTTGCCTTGGCAAAGAAGGTGAACCTCATCTGTCACACAGAGGCAGTGGGACCAGCGCTGTGTTCAATGAACACTTGCGTTGCACACTCCGCATGGATCACTAGCACTGACATGTGGAGTTGAAAAAACTTGTTGGGTGTTAATTAAATAAAATCATGCCCATTCTGTAACCACACTGGAGACATTTACCCTAAATTGCCCTGGCTTATGCTGTTACCTGAAAGCATTAAAATAGTTCTGTTAAATAAAATCTCATAGAGAACATATGACATATGCTGATCACAAAACCCATGTGTGTTCCTCTGCAGAAAAAGTGAGCAAAGAGCACAACCACAATAAAGATAACAGCATCAGAACTACAGCCAGGTAAGTACAGCCTATGGTTACCTGCAAAGCTGCACTGTAACTAGCATTGCTTCCTTTTGCCTTGTGAACTCAAACCTGTCTCCTGCAAATGTGACCTGATAGTACAAATGTAAGATATTTCTGTGAGGAATGTAACCCATATCCGTAAAGCTACAACTATAGATCTGATTGCTTAGGGTTTGTAAGACAAAAGCCCTTTGGCTGTTCTCCTCTGACCAAGTATTCACACATCATTTTAAGAATTATTTATTCTATTTTCTTCAACAAAAACTGAAACTTAAAAGAAACTGCATGGTACGTGCAGTGCTTGAGGGAAGACCAGGCTGACAACTGGATTTTAAGACATGGACGAATGTAAGAGTGGGTGATTTTGATTTTTTTCTAACTAGATTTCTTTAGAAAAATTTCAGTTTCATATTCTGGTCATCTCAGTACATTTTAGAGATGAAGTTTTATAGGTCAGACTGTAGGACAATGCTAACAACATATTTGTAAAAGATTACAGTTACATTATTACAATAATTTAAATTAAGCAGGAGTTAAAAACATGATCCTGTTGTGGCCTGTGCTATTAAAGAATTGTGCACTTTACAGTACTGTGGCTGGGAACAAGCCCACAATCTGTTTACATATACGTGAGCAGCAAGGTGAGGTGTCCCTGTGGGAAGATTTAAAGCTCTTATGCGGTAAGTGGTAGCTGGAATTGGTAAAGAATTAGGAGCCCTTGGTAGGGTAGCAGGAGTTGGCAAGGATATATTTATTTCCTACATGAAAGTTCCCTAATTATTATGGATGGGTTGGAGACTGAGCACACTGAAGTGATGAAGAGTTCATTCAAAGGTAGACTAAGAGCTTCTTGCCTCTGCAGCCCGTTTACAGAAGTTCTCAGTGCTAACTTAAAACAACTTTGCCCAGACAGAATGGAAAAGAATTTCAATTGCAAAGAAAAGATCTCTGAAATATATTGTGCTTAAATTTCTAGACCTACCCAATTCATTCATGGTAGCTGCAATAAACAACTTGTTCTTAATAAACTGACCAGCTCAGTAAATGTGCATTAGGGACTTTTTGATGTTACAAGTTGGAAGATAATTCAATTGAACTTTAGGCTTCTTGTTACAGTGAATGCTTCCCATATTTGCTAGTGTGGGAATTTGTCGGATATGCAGCCTGCACAGCCTTTCTGTGCTACTTAAAAAGCATAAACCTGAGATACAAACAGAGAGAAATGCACATATTGTCCAACTACTCATTAACCATCCAGGGTGCGCTGCAGGGAGGGGATGACAAACAGTTGAAAATAGATTTCAGTGTCTCATGATGTTACCAGCAGGACTGGTGTGAGAATCCAGAGATACTTTTGGATCCATCAAAGATAATTCCAATTGGAAAGGTTGAGGACAGTTCAAAGATAACTTGCCCTTCTTCTGGCTGCCAACTTTTAAGAGGGTAGCACAGTTGGCTGTTGTCAAACTTGTGCTGGACTTTACTGAGATGTCCTTAGAGTGGCAGCTACCTATCAGGGCATGAAATGCTGAGTGCCTGGTTGAGTTTTTCTGGGTGCTTTTCTTATCTTGCCTGTTTATCTACAGAAGAAGACATGAATGAGGAGAGCTTCTTAAGAGGGGAAGTGAGTCAGTCTACTAAATCCTGTAAGTTCAAACAGATTGACTTGAAAGACCTTGCCAAAAAAAAAAACAAAAACAACCCATCCCAAACCAAATAAACAGCTGGAAGTCTTTACTGGTAAGGGTATGACGCCTTCTCAAAAAATAGAATGTGATGGAGCAGCCAGTGGAGGATAGAGGCACTTGGACTGCATTAAGAAAACATGTGGTGTTGCAGTTTGGCTCACCAACCCACATCTGGAGTAATGACAGAAAAGCATCTGAATCACAATTGTTGTGTGAAATGTGCTGACAGCTGCAGAGAGCTAAGTTGAGGTCAGTGCTGTCCACCTGTGAGTAGCTGGGGAGCACAAGGATTAACTGTGTTACTGGTGAGGCTGAAATCAGCAAACCCCAGCAAGATGGGGGGGTACGCAAGCACTTTTTGCTGTCTTATTCCTTATTAACATTTCTAACTGTCACCTGTCTGTTGCTGTTCCTCCTGTGAGTATTCCTGGACTTTACCAGCATTTACTTCCATATGACTTTGCTTAAGCAGCCGGAACTGGCAAGGATTCCTCACAGTTCAGTGGCTGAGTGAGGTGGTAGAGCCTGCCATCTGTGGTAAGAAGACAGAAAGTGGAGGAGTGAGTGATCTGGAAGTGAGTACCCAGTGTAAGATGCCAAGATAAGTTTCTTTCATCTAGAGAACTGTGTAGCCATGAAACTGGAAAAGTACAGCCAGAGGAAAAATAAAAAATATCCTAAAGCTTAACCTTCATCAGAAAGGACTTTGCACAGTGATTGAGGACAATGTGTGTAATTCCTTACTATGAAGCAGGAGCTCCTCCCTCCATACTTTGCACTGGGAATCAGAGGATGTATCTGCTGAAGTAGAAATATTAATAGGGCCACCATGGAAGAGACTCAGCTGCCATTCTAGAGGAAGGCAGAGAAGAGGTATCCAAGGATGGTTCTGTAATTCACCAGAGGCCAATGGAGGAGCGGGAAATCCTTGGGATATGACACGATGCAGCCTTCAACAGCACCTGCTCATGATCTAACCTGAGATAGATAAACCCTGCACCATCCGTTTTCTTAGAACCAGCAGTGAGCACTGTCCCAGTGACTGAATCCAAGGCACAAGCAGGAAAGCCAACATGGAAACCCGAGCGGATTACAAGATCTTGAAGAGTTACAATAGTAATAGAACATTTTTTATTGATGTTTTTCTTTCAAATCATTATTAAACCAGTGAGAGGAATGTTGTAATAAATCATGGTGTATTTTTATACAATGTCAGTCTGTTTCATATTATGTCACCCGTGAGTGGGAGTGTGAGTCTTGGAAGAAGTTCAGTTTTGTACATGTGGGTTGGAGCTGTTTTGGTTTATCCTAATCACTTGTTTTCTGCAGTGTATCCTACATTGTTCAGCTTTTGGCATTCACCAAACTGTTCAGGTTTGGGGCAACTTCACACCTTTCCCCTTCAGCACAACCTAATGTTGACTGCTTATGGATGTGTTCAAACTTTTGTAGAAATACCAAAATACCCCATTAACTGTCACAGATGAAACAGCACAAAATGAATGATGTCCAGAAAACTTAATAGGAAAGTAAAACAATGTGGTTGCCAGAAGTGTTTCACAATCAAGTTAACTAATTATCAACAAGTTTCCCTGAGGCAGACTAAGAATACAAGTGACTTGGTGGAGACACCTTGTTCATTCTCTGCAGGAAAACTGCATGAGGGAAAACACAGGCAAGTGATGTCTTTTAAATAGAAACTTTGGGTGTCTGGACTGGTGAGGTCAGCTTGGTGCAGCTGGCACGTACTTTGAGTCTGGACTACCCACTGTGCAACACCTTGTAAGACTCATAGTAGGTCCTTTATCCTGAAAAGATTCTTGGATTTTATTCCTGGGTAAGAAGAGGCTACAGAAATGGTCTGGCCTCCTGTCTTGCATCTTTAAAACACCCACTATATACCAGCCTGTTCAGGATTCTCAGACTGGGAGAGATCAGATTTAAAGTAATTCTCACTTCACTTAGAAGAAATTGATAGTTTCTATGCAGATGAAATACACTCCCTTAAAAAATATCTGTCCAAGAAAGACTAGTTTTTTCCATTTTGAATTTTTTTATGTACCTCTTGTTGATGTCTGTCTGTACTGCAGACAATGAATTCTTGTTTCTGTTATGATCTTTAATTGATTAGAAAACAAATATTTTGACAGAGATGCCATTTCACTGTAGAAATTAACTTTTTTTTTTTGCCTGTTAATTAAAACGAAAGCAAAATATTCTTTTTGGAATCATGTAGCTGATAATTTTTGTGCTGTTTACTCCTTGGGATATACAGGTTCAATTTATGAATTGTTTTCTGCTTTAAAAATCAGAATCATGGAGGTAATTTCATTCATGGAAGGCCATGTCAGAATAGAATTGTTCAGCATCTTAACCTAATATTTGAAAAACTCTCTTTTAAGGATAACTACTGTACGCTTCAGATTATTAAATAATAATTTTTTTACCTTTTCTGATGGCCCTCTCCAGATATCAGCATAGAATACAAATTTTTGAAGTGGTAATTTTAATGATCCATATTGTATTGTGATATAGCAAATGTAAGATGTTGAAATGTAGTTAAAAGCCTTTTGTGAGGTCTTCAGTTTTCACTCTGAAATGCAATTTTACCAAAGCATGGTGCATCATGGTTTGCCTATTTTTCAGCACAGATTCTGTAAGTGAAACAAATTTTCTAACAAGATGGTATTTCTTACAATATTAAGATGTTGGGGTCAAAATTAATATTTACTACTTCTTCTGTTAACTGCTCTTTTCTTTAAAAAAAGGCATCTTGTTTTTTCCTATAGCCCTTTCTTTTCTGAGGACACATTTAGACAATCACCATTCACTTCCAACTCAAAAGATCTCCTGCCCAATGAAACTACTCTTCATGGAAGGACATCTGCACCAGGTCAGATACCTTTTTCTTTCATTACTTCCAGTTAATAGATACTTTAAAAATTTTCTTACTGTCAGCTCCACCACCTGAGCAATGCTGGTAAAATATGGTTTGCTTTGTCAAAAGGCAGCTATTTCTCCAGTATAATAAGTGCTTATTATTTAGAAGAAAAAGAGAAAAGTTAAATACTGCTGAAGTATTTCTGTTAATAGTTTTTAGGCTGCTATTTCTATGAATTGTGCAAAACTCTATTACAGATTAAATTTAGCAATATCAAGAGAGGTGAAGGGTTTTTTTGCTGTGTCTCCCTCTGTACTGATGCTGAATGACTGCCTGCTATTCTCCTGTTCCTGACCATTTCCATCTCCATCTCCTGGAGTACAGATGAAAAGCTTGCAGGACGTGTACCGGGGTGGCTGAGCTTGGCAATATGAATTTCCTGCCTTTAACAGTAATTTAGAACCTTTCTGGAAGGATGTGGAGTTCTTCAAATTTACTGAAAGGCCTCAGTATCTGTGGGTGCCTTCCCAGTGATTTTCTGAACTAGTTGATAGGCAACTTATGTCCAGATATAGCTTGGGTTCTATTCTGCATTAAAATGGAAAATACAGGCATTTAATAATCCTATTCAAGGTCGCACTGAACACATGCAAAAACTTGATATGTGCTTTTGCTGTCCTGCTGCAAAATAACTCGTTTGCTAGTTCACTGCTATCTGCTCTTAAATTAATAGCTCTGGGGTTCTAAAGGTCAGTAATTACACAGTCAGCTGTAGGGGGAGTTATTCACCTTTTCTTAGCAATCAATAAACTTTTGGGCACGTTACTGCTAATTTTCAGCTATAGACTGTCATTTAATTTACAACTTAACAGACCCTTCATTTTTTTTAATGCTTGAATAGTCATTTGACAGCTTGTGAAGTGGCAGATGAGGGTAAGAGCTAGATGCTGTCTAAGGGTAAATATGCATAGCAAGAAGAAAAAAAAATGTAGCATTAGGACAAGGGGTCTCCAGGCTAGACACAGACACACTTCTGCAAGGAAGCAGTGGATTCTGTACCTCTGAGTGAGGAGAACCAGATCAAGTGTGGTGCTTTTAAGTATTAAAATGTAAACCAGGTTAGCACTTTCAATCCTGGCTTTTGGCCTTGGCATAACATGGAATATTTATATGCCCAGATGAAAGATGAGGATTCACAGACTCCTCAGGCAGGGCTCGATACCTCAGAGGACATGGCCTCTAGCAGCAAGACTCTTACATCATACCAAGATGAATGCATAAAAATTTTAATTCCCTCTAAGACTTCATTCTAAGTGAGGCCACTAGAAGTGTGGGTGGGTTTTGGTGACATGTTTGATCGTCTGCTTAAGAGATGTAAAGTATCTTGTTGGTTAGATCATCCTGAAGTGTTAGAATGGCTTCTGAGGAAGTGGGTTTTTATGTTTGTGCTGCTCCATAATCTGCAGAATACCCACAGAGGAAATTCCAACTGGTTTCAGCCTTGCAAGAAGAAGTAGCCTATGTAGTGCTATGGATAGGTCAGAAAAAATGTTATCCCTTCAAAGTGCAGCATAAAGGAACAGAAACAAACCATTGTCAAAGGCCTACAGAAAGTATTACAGAAAATCCTGTGGAAGTGCATATGTGGTCTCCCACATAAAAATGCTTTCACTTGAGATTTGGTTTGGGTTACTCCATCCCTGAAACAGGACAGTAAGAAGTAGAAAGGAGCAGTATGAGAAAATGATGGGAAGTTCCCAGTCCAGTGGCCCTGGTGGAACCCCCCGTATGCGGTTACCTCTTTTGAAGTGAGCACCAAAACCGGCTCCATTCCCAGACTCTTGCCAACTTTCTGTCTGCAGACTTTTTGGCACCCAAGCTGCAGAGGAATTGGGAAAAGTGACAGGAACATAGGACAGTAAGATATTTGATGTGTCAGATGAAATTCTTTACTATACTAACATTATGCAACCTTATTCATTACCATGCTCCATCCTAAACCCCATCATCCTTATTGTTTGTATGAAGATACTGTTTCAGAAGCTCACTCCTCTGAAGAACTGGGACCACTCTCTTTCCAGCCTGAATTTATTCACAGCAAGTTCTACTTTTGTTATTTCACCAGTGCTGTCCTTCAACTTTGATAATTCTCCCTTGTGATGTTCACCATCTGATGTGCCACCTTACATTCCTCTAATCTTGCCTTCACTTTGGAAAAGTGAGCCAGCCAGTATCTTTTAGTCTCTTTTAGTATGACAGGGTTTCCATTTCCTAGCCATTTTTTGCCTCTGTTTAGGGGCGTTAATTTCTGCAAATATGGGTTGTCAGAACTATATGTGCTCCCTTATAGGAGGTTTTCACCCCTGACTTTTTCAGCGCCCTGCAATCTTCTGAGTTCGTATTGGAAATGCCTCTCCTGATTAATCTCAGCCTTTCCAACTAGAACGTGCTGGTGTCTCTCTTGCTAGTTCAAATAGTACCTTGTTTTTCTTTTCCTTTATAATTTCAGCATGCAACAGAAATTCTTGTTCCTACACTTTTAGGCATATGACCTTGTAATATGAATTGTTTCACTTGTTATTCTAGCTCTTGAGATTATTTCTTTAGTACTCTGAAATTTCTGCATATTGATATTACTTTCATTAATGCAGTTCTGGTTTGTTTGGGGGGTTTTTGTATGTGTGTGTGTGTTGAAGCTATCAAAGAGGATTTTTAAGTACAGTGGGTCCAAAGTTCAGTTCTTGAGACTTAAGCTTAGTGGCCCCCTCAGTGCAAACCATTTCACTTTATAGCCAGTTCATAAGAAAATTGCCAAGTCGAGTATTTAAGTGGAAGAGCACTCTTTGTGGGGCGTTGAGTAGGTAAGATCCCCAAGGAGTATAAAATAATTAGGAAAGAATATTAAAAGATGTGTAAAAGCAATGCAGTGATCAGGGCATTTAGTGGAGGGGAAAAAGACCCCAACCTAAATAAAAAATTATATTGTGATGGATTTGGCCTGAAAAAAGGGTGGAGTATTCCTGATCAGCAGCAGTATCACAGGCAGGAGGGTTGATTCTCTTGTGGAAGCTTTTAATTCAGGTGTCCAAGGAAATAACAACGAAATCTCCTACAGCTCTCAGAAGGGGACTCATCAGATCCACGGAAGTCATAGTATCTCCCTGATAATCTGTGGTGAATTCCTAATACTCTGAGAAGGGAAGACAGGAGTTTCCTAGAGTGTAGTATAGCTCAAATTTACTGGTTAGATTTGGGGAATTGCTTCTCTTACTTTTTAAGGTGTTTCCTATGTTAATAACCGTATTATTATATTGTGCTTTTCTGTATTAGTCTTACTCAAAAATGGAAATAAAATAGTTTTGATGTCCACATCAACTAAACACACTTTGCTCAAAAATTACCACAGTATCAAAGTAATATCTAATACAAAGTCATATCCAAAGCGATTCAAAAATTTCGGCTGCCCTCTATAAGAATGTGGCCTCTTTTAATCTAGCAAAAGGTAGGGAGAATAAATTAATTTTTTTTATTTCAAACAGTCACTTTCCAAGAGGACATTTTCATTTTCTGTTTTATAAGTTTCTTCTTTTGACAGAACAGTTTAGTTTTATGTCAGACTATATAGTTCAGTTCAGATCACTGGATAAATTAAAAACTTGATCTTATGCTGCTATTCCTGACCCTTAGTCAGTCTTTAATGTGCTTTAATAGTTTTCCACAATCTCATTGACTCATTCTGTAAATCAAACCTGCCTTCATGGAAGCCAGATGAGTGATATTTGCTATTCCTTTTCTGGATGGTTCATTAATATTGGTGAAAACCTCAGCCATGGATTTTTGGGAGTATTTTTTCTCCATGTATAGTATCTGGGAGTATTTTTTCTCTGTGTGTAGTATAATAATATTTCATTATTTTTCTCTTGTTTACCAAGGGCCTGGTATTCGCTTTCATTTGCATTGGCAGTGCCAAATATTGAAACAAGCCTATATGTAGTGGATTAGATTTAAAAAAAAAATCCATCTTTTTGTGAGAATTTAGTACTGTTTGCAACACTGTAATTTTGATGGTGGTAAATGAATTTCACATGGCTAAAATAAACTTTTGGAACTCGAGGATGTAGGTCTTGGGGAGTTGTAGTCTAGGAATAGCCCTCTCTTTTTAAGTTTTGCCACAGCTTAATTTACTGGTTGTTGGTTTGTTTCAGTGAAATAAAGCCAGTGGAGCCTTTGTGCTCCAGTACCTTTTTGAAATGCATCAGAGCCTCTTCTGCCATGTGTGTCCACACTCTGCACTGACCTGTAAGGTGACAGACAGGCCATGCTTCCTCTTCAGGATTGTCCACAATCAGTAGCATGGTGCTTAGTTCAGAAGAAATTTGGAAACATAGTGTGAAAATTTTGTATTTTGGCAGTGTCAGTTGTTTTTTTTATTGATGTAATGAGTGGGATCAGCCCATATTTATGTTAGTTGATCTAAGGTAATATGTGTAACAAAGATTCCAGTATGTTTGGAACTCCAGGACTGTTCTGCAGATGTACAGGTTTGTCCTGTTACTGTCTATACTCATACTGTCCTTTTCTCTAGAGCAGTAATTCCACTGTAACTTCAATAATACTAAAAGATGAAAACCGCTGCTCCCAGGGCCTCATCTTTGAACATTCTGCTCACAGCAATACCAACACCTGTGTGGCCACATCAGGGGAAGTAATGAATTAATCTCCTTTTTTGCCCTAATATTTTGTGGGAATGTTGGGATATGAGCAGGGTGAAGAGAGGCTGTATCCTTTGACCATGAGAAATTTCAGCATTTGTGTGAGACTGGCATGCCCATAAGTACACTTAATCTTGTTTACTTTCTTCTGTTACTCTAGCTGTAAAATACCTCCTGAGGGTTTAGAATTTTAGGTTGAATGTGATAAATAATCACACTGGTGGTGTTGTGCAGATACCACATCCTTTAGTATGAGTTTGCATGTGTCTTCCTGCCTAATTCCTTTTTAAAGATATTTTCAGGTTGATATAGGTCTCGACGTTGTAATTTTCTGTGACTCCAAGCATCTAGAAAATAGACAGCGAGAGCTCTTTTGGTCCATCTTGCAGACCTGCTAATTCATATCCACTGTTTTCTGGCACTATTTGTGCTCTGTTCTGGTTTCCTGTGCTCTGCAGCAAACTAAACTTCTGCAACCTTCTACAGCAACCAGCTCTGAATTTTGGGTCATCACCATAAGACCACTGTACGCACACTGCAGAAATGGAGGGACACCTTGAGGGTTCGATTTCTGGGTAGGGGACCATTGCCCTTGTGTCACCTTGGAAAATGCTCTTAGGCCTTAGGGGACTGTGAAACACACAAACCCTGTGAATTTCCACTGAAGTGACCAGTGGTGAAATGTTTGCATTTAAATTGCCCTTGTGTAGCTTCCCAGCTATGTACCCATGGAGTTAATTAGAATGATTCACACCTTCTTACAGTTGTTTGCCTACATCTGCCAAAAAGCCTCCAACTCCACATTGTGGGTAATCCTGTTTACTGTAGGAAGGCTTTCTTCAAATGTTCAAATGTTAGAATTTGTAAATGAAAGTCAGGGCTTAAGAGTATGATTACAAGCAATTGATTTGGAATTCATTCAGGACAGCAGAACCTGTGGATTATTATTTTTGAGATAATCACAGAATGGCTGAGGTAGAAAGTCTAGTTCCAGTCCNTTCCAGTCCCTTCCTCAGAGCAGAGTCATCTTGTTGCTCAAGGCTATGTCCAGTCAGGTTATGGGTATCTACAGGAATTGAGACTCTGGGCAATCTCTGAGCAACCTGTGCCAGTGTTGGACCTTGCTCACCATATGAAAAATTCCTACGTTTAAATGGATTTTCCTGTGTTTTAATTTGTGCCCTTGCTTCCTCGCCACTGGCATCACTAAGAAGAGCCTGACTTCATCTTCTTATTTCCCCCTCTCAGGTATTTATCCAGGTTGGAAAGATCCCACCAAGTTAAGTTTTTTCCAGGCTGAGCAGTCCTAGTTCTCTCAGGCTCTCCTTGTATGACAGATACTCCATTCCCTTAATCATGTTTGCCGGACTTCAGACTTGCTTGAAAGTCTAAAAAAATATTTCAAGACCCTGGCAGCTGTTTCTGTCCCTGTGATGGAACAGCAATTTTTATTGCCAATGTAATTGCAGAGGGGGAGTGCACATGCATGTCAATTGACTTATGTAGTGCTTTTTCCCCCCTTGATTTATCCCATTCTTAGTGCTTATGATCATTTTATCTGCTTTCAGTTTTGGTCTGAGTTATGAGCTCTGCCCATCCAAGATATTGGATACCCTCTTCAGTTTCCTGATGATGAGAGTCCCTGACCCTTGTTGGCTTCCTGTCAGGGTAGAAAAGTGAGAGTGGCACTTAATTCACTACCAAGGCATGTTCCATCAGGCACTTGGTCCTGCTGCTCATTTCCGTCTTGGTATTCCTGTGAAATGTGCTTGGGGAAAGTGGTGCTGGAAGCAGATGCCACAGAGTCATTGCCACCTGCAGGACACAATTGTAGGTACTCCCTAAGCTGTGCAAAGTCTGCTTCTCTCAGTCCTCAGAAGCACCCTTTTAATCTTAGTTTTCTTTTGGTACTTGCCTGGGATTAAGATTCAACCAAATACTCTTCTATTTGTGTGTGTGTACACATGGGTGTGCATGTGTATGGCTGTGTAAAAATCCACGCATGGATGGAAGAGGATACTGGAGAGATGTCCCTGACAAATCCAACCTGAGTGACAGCTTCATAGATGGTAGGAAAGTTTTTTTTGTGACAGAGGGGCAGATTGATTTTAGTAACTGATTTTACAGTCTTATCTCCCACATGCTCATTCTTCCCACAAAAAGTCTTGTGGGTACAAGTGACTGGTGTGAGCTCTCTGCAAGGCCAGGGACTGTCAGCCACCGAGGTGGCTCTCTGCAGACTGACAGCAGAACACAGATAGCTGGCAACTTGTGGAAAGCCATTCTAGGAAGGTGAGATAGTTGGACTGCTATAGAAGTGGGCTGTGCTTGGCATAGCTCTCCAAAGCAAGACAGATTTTGCAGAATTTGTTCAACATAATTCAGTGCTAAACTGCCTGATAGTGGCTCTGGCACGTTTTCCATCTATTGCATCCTGTCTTCAGATTCCCATGACCATCTGCCTGCGTGCAGCCTTCTCTCCCCGTGCCCCCAGCTGCCTTGAAAACCACTTTGCACCGCAGCCATCGAGCAGAGGCTGCCACATTCCTGGTTCATTCCATGGGATTGTAACCAAGGTACAAGGCTTCAACTGATGACAGCGTTTTCTGGATCTGCTGCCAAGCAGGTTTGTATCTTCTGCATGTGTGGTGCAGATCTGTGGTGCAGCAATAGAGGCTGTGTCCTGAGCAGCCAGTTTTCATATGTAGCCCTTTCAGAGCTGAAAGTATCATTTATTATGCAGAACAAACCATTTCAAATCAGCAAATGGCCTCTTGCTCAAGCATGTGTACTGTGCATTCTCTGGCTAAAACAGGACAAGTGAAATGTGCAGCACATGCATCATTGTATGTGTCTTAGTTTTTCTTAAACATCAGTATTTACTGGCCAGGGAATGTGACGATATCCTTCTGAGAAACCCATGAAACTGCTGGTGAATTGGGCAGTCCCTCAATACAGGCTAAATAGCAGGACTTGGCACAAATTGCCGTGGGCACATAGAGTTCACTTCTTTTTCCTGTGAAGTCACTGCACTGATTATTTTGCCAATTGTTTACATGACCTTCAGGATGAAAGGTGTTAATTAAAACAAGCAGAAAGAGTTCAAGTCCATGTCTAATGGCTGTCTTGAAAGGCACTTGACATCTATCTGAAAGCTTGTGTTTCTTGTTTTAATGTGGGCTACCTTTATACAGGGTAAATTTTATTTTCCAATACTGTGTAGTGTTCTCATACAGGCAAAAATACTCGTTGACATCTCTTACTATTTTGGCAACTCTTATTATTTAACTTACCGTAATAAGTTTGCTGAGAAATAGTTACTCAACAGCAAGTGATTTTTGCAAAAGTAAAATCATTGTTGCCATAAATATTTTTAACTAGATAACAAAAGTGGAGGTCAAATTTGAGAGGGGTTTTTTGAGCAGCTGCAGTCACTGGAAGTACTCAGTGAAAAACATGGGGCATTTTCCACCATGTAATTCACTTCTGGGAAGTGAATTTGAGACAACACAGGACTGCCCAGGAAGTTCTTGGGAGCTGTCTTTTGGTGCAGATGACAAAGGAGAACTTGGGGGAAGAATGACCACAAAGTTGTAGAATGTTGGTTTTGAGAAAGGAAGAAGGGAAAACGGCAGAATTAACATCTGTGGGCTTCAGGAAGGACAACTGGAACCAGCTTGGAGATGTGTATGGAAAAAAGCCTAGCAATAGTTAATGACCTCTGGGCTTCAGTGAGGCTTCTGACGTGTGCTCCTACAACATGCCCATAGTGAGCAGGGAAACCCAGGGTAGGTACAGCTCTAATTAAGGGTCAAGTGTAGCTGTCAAAGCCAGGGTCTGCAAGAGGCTGTGTTTGCTCTGGTATTCATCAGTCCCATAATTAACGTTGTGGATGAGGGAGGAGAAAGGATGTTTATTAAATGTCTGGGCGATACCTTGCAAGAAGGTGCCATAAGCACTTCAGAGGACAGAACTGGAGTTCAGTCTTACCTTGAGGAACTGAAGAAACTGTGAAAAATAGCGGCCAATGCAGTGAGACCAAAGTTCTGTGCCTGGGAGAATGGTGAGTACCCCGAACAAAGGGGAGGGATGAATGCTCAGGCAGTGCAGCTTGAGGCAGGGATCCAGATTAGTGCTGCTCAGACACTGTGTGTAGAGCTGGCATTGCAGAAAGGACAAACATCTGGCTGAGGTGATGGGAATGTTGTCTCTAAGGCACATGGGGTAATTCTGCTCTGCAGCTGGAGCTCTGAATTCAGTTTTGGGCTCTGTAATCCATGAACAATGGGGAGGAGACAGCGGTGGTCAGAGGTTTGGAATAAATGAGTCGTGCATGAAGGTTGAAGGATTTTACCGGTTTATTTAGGCTGGAGAAGAAAAGAGGGGAGATATGATAATGGCGTTCAGATATGTCAAACGACAGCTTTGAGAGGAAAATAATAAACCTTGCCCGTGTTCGTGTGAGCAGAGTAAGGAATAACAGGCTTAAATGACAGCAGAGGTAATTGGAGCTAAACACCAAGTAAAACTTTCTAGCAGTGAGGTGTTTTTGCACTGGCACAACTGTCAGAGGAGCCTCTGGAGGCCCTGTCACAGAGAGGATTTTTAAAAAGAAATAAGTAAGAAAAGCACCTGTTGGGACTGATGGGTAAGTTTGGTGAGTGGCTGATGTGCCTCTGGGTGAGGGAGAGAGAAGCTGGCCTCCTGGGGTCCCTTCCAGCTCCAATTCTGGGATATAAATTCAGCAACAAAACTATTGTGGTGATTGAACAACCTCCTGAAAGAAATTTGATAGATGAGGCTCACAGATACTCGGCATGCTGTGGTTTAGAATCTGCATCTCATTCAAACCCATCTCTGGTTTCATACTCTCTTTTGTCTTTCCTAGTATCAGAATCTTTTGTAAATGTAAGCATCAGCACTGAGTCAGACTGTTTCTCAAAGAGGAAACATGAAATAGAAAGGCAGGTTTTAAAACTACTTTTCCGCTCTGCAAAAGGAATTAGTACACATCATACCTGACATTTCTTTTTAGAGTTACCTTGGGACTCTTCAGGCCTCACCTATCTTACTTTGTACAAATTTGTTTTCTGTAATATTTGTCTAAGAGTAAATTACACGCAAAATTCATCAGCTGTCTGGACAGATGGATAGATAGACATAAAGACTATTGTTTGAAAATAATCTGAGTAAAGCTGAGAACAAGTTTGGGGTTTTTTTCCTTCTATAGCATGATTTCAGTCCAAGTACAAATTTACCCTAGTTTGTTGCTGGGTGTTTTAGTTGAGTTTGGGGCAGTTGTGGTGCTCACTGCAGTCTGAGCAGAAGGCAGGTGGGAGAATTATGCAGAAGGAGGGGATGGTTTACAGGTAGATGCATGTGCTGGTGATAGGAGAGAGAGCAAGGAGAGATGTGAATATCTTAAAAAGAGTGAGTTAAAGGCCTCAAGGAAATGGCAGATTCACTGCTTATCACTTGGGGAATCTGCAATAAAAGCAGCAAGAACGTTTTATTTTACAGCAGCAATCACAAGCACCTTGGGAAAGGTGGCTCTGGCCAAATGTTTGTAGTTACTTGCTCATCCCATGTTGATTATTTTGTGTTAATTCAGTCAGCTCAGGAACTCAACCTGCATTTGGGGTTTTATTTTGCATTCCCCCACTGAGGTTTCTGGTTACCAGCTTCTTCCAAGTACAGAAGATTTTGCTTCACCCAAAAAAAGGCCGAAAGCTGAAAAGAAAAATACAATCTAAGGCAAATTTGTCTTTATTTGTACGTGAATGCTGGATGGGGACTTCTAGTGTTAGCCTCTGCAAAGTGCCCTAGATGTGTTTCTCACCTCTTCTTTAGGAAAGAAAAGCCCCTATTTCATGTGGACTTGCAAGCAGAAATTGTCACATTGACAAAAACAAAAGAAATAGAAGGAAAATTTGTATGCCCCATAATGGTCCTAATGCACACAAATGTTTGAGTGATTTTTAAAAGGGTTTTTTGGAAGTCTTAAGCAGAATTGTAGGGAAAAATATTGTAAAAGGTAGAAACCCGTTGGCATCATGGAAATGAATTAATTTTGGTTTAAAAATAGCAATACGAGCAAACTACGCTTTCATAAGTTCATATGAACTCAGTGTTGTAGCACCCGAAATAAGAGTTACAAACAGTGTATATGCTTGAGATAGACATGAGACCCACCTGCTTGGGTGTGAGTTAGAGGAAACTTCTGGAAGTTTATTATGGCACACCTTACTGTTGTCATAAAGATATTTTCAGGAGGAAATGAAATAAAATACATGATGCAAAGATAAGAGAGCACATTACCAGGTTTTTCTCTGACAAAAGATGCAGGATTTAACTTTAGCTGTTGTTTCTAAACAAGAAAAAAATGGTAGTAATGGTGATAGAGCCTTTTGCTACTTAAAGGCTCTGTTGTTCTTGGCCAACAATGATCAGGTAAAGCTTTTAAAAACACTTTTTTGGGGAACAGATTCGTTGGTGCTTCCTTTGCCTTTCTTGAAATGTCTCAGCACCCTCAGTGAAAAAAAAGTGATTTTCCTTCTGGGCCGTACTCCATTACTTCATCTGCAGCCATGAAGCCCAGCTGATCTTCCCTGTGATAACTGGAATGATGCAAGTGGGATAAAGGGACTCTTCCACAACTGCTACTTCTTGGCCAGCAAATTCACAGCTTGGGAACAGCCTGATTTTTGCATCTGTTGTGAATTTTATGTTGTTCTATTCTCTCTTGTTGTGTAAGGGATGCAATTAGCACAGTTTATGCTTTATGCTAAAGCAAGACAGTGGTAATCCAGGCTGGGGGAAACAGAGGCTGTTGTCCAGCATTATCCTCAAATCGATGCCATAACGTACATGTTGTAAAAGCAGTTTTCAAGTAATGACTGCAACATTATTGTAGATTGAGGGTTCCTGAAAGATCTGCAACTTCAGCTACCTTGCACAGAATATACTGGATTTTTTTCCCTTCTTGGTTGTTTCTTAAGTTTTGAGCTTAATGCAGAGAGTAAAAGCAAATCCCAGAGCTTTATAATGTAGATGAAGGTATCACAAGGTATCTCATGGTTTGCTCAGAAGTCTTCTGTTGTAAAAGAGAAGTGAAAATAGGTGTGAGTTTTGATGCAAAGGTGGAAGGAGGCTTTGTGTTTTAAAGTCAGTGTTGTCCCAACCTTGTCTTTGCCCTGACTTTCTCACTCTGCTTCTGATTGTCCATTTTTGAGCAATGGGTTCAGTCTTAGCAGTGAAGGGGGCTTCACTTTTTTTTTTCCATGTTTCTCTACGGAGTAAACTTTAAAGTTCATCTTTTACCTGTTTTTATTCTTTTCCCAGTCTCTGATATCTTTATTGTTTCTCAGTGACCTTTTCAAGTGCTGCTGTCTATTGTTGTGCACTTGGACTACTTCTGTGCACAATATTAATGTTTCTTTTGGTGGGCTGTACAAGCACTTTATTGAACTGTTTCCAACTTTGATGATTGCTGTTTTCAGAAGGAGCAGCCGAAGTGCTGTGCTACTGATACATAAAATCACTTGGGTTCTACTTTCTTCCATATCAAGGATTTTAAATTATCATAACATTACTGCTTTTTACCACACTCCATAGTAATGTTAAACATTTGCAAAGCCTTTGAGGGGAAAAAATAAGAGCATTAATTGGCAAAGTTTTTTATGTGGAAAAGACACACTTTCTGCTTCCTCTGTGCATTTGTTTTGTCATTCAGATTGATTATCTGCAGATTTTTGGGGCTTATGAAACAAAAAGGACCTGACGCCCTCACAGGTAGAAGTAGAGTTTTCTATCTTCTTTGTATTTTTGTGTGGAATATAGGAAAATGTTATGCCTAGAAAGCAACTGCTTATCTCAGCTAATAGCGGATGAGTCTGCTCACAGTAAAAGATACACCCTGAACCAAGCCCAGACAGGATGCAGGGGGTGACAAATGAAGACTGCAGGGCCAGTCAGGATCTCTGATACCTTATCTAAGTGGAGAGATATCTTACTCAGGAACTACTGTACCCGGAAGGATTCCACTGTTTATTTTAACTGACTGACTAGAAATAAGAATTCTGGTCCTACAAATAAAACCTTTGTGGAGGCAAGTTGGAAAGGGAGTAAGATATATAGTATCTGGAGCAGTGCAATTCTGTGTAGTCAATATATTTTTGAGCTTGGGACTCTTTCACAGGCTTTTGGCAAACAAGCTTGCAACAGAGCCATAATTACATATTTCATAAAAGGAGTTCTCAATTTTTAAATACAGTGTGCTTGCCACAGGTGATGGATGAACATGTAAGGGGAAGACTCCAATGCAATAAAATGCATCTTTGATGATGGGAACACTGCAGAAAGTAGGAAGACAGTATAATAAGATAAATGCAGACAGAAGAAGGAAAGAAAATTTCTTTTAAAGCAATGTTTGCAAGGTTACCTGACCTTAATACCTTGTTTCTCGATAAATAATTTCTTTAAGTTTTTGTCTTTTAGACATAACCAAACAGAAATAACCTTACAAATGGAGCAAGCTTTTGTGATGTTCCTGTATAGCTGCATGCCATGTATCTACCTCTTGGGTAAATGTGGGGTACTTGGCAGATCTCAAAGGAAAAAGCAGCAATTCACCTCAGGCTGGGAGCAGCCAAAAGTTACCTGATGACTGTTTAATGTCCCAAGTTTTTCAGAGCAAAGTGAGATGCCTTGCTGTTGGACATCTGCACAGGAGTGTTCATCCTCTTCCCATGAGCTCTCAGAACCCTGGTTACTTTGTCCAGCACTGTTTCTTAGTCAGTTTATTAATTTTCTGGTTTGGTGGAATCTTTTGGGTGCACTCTTCCATGGGAGCTTCCTTCTGCATCTTGTATTTTTCACATCAGGTTTTATTCCCTGGAGTGTCAGGAGGGAGGTACCACATGCTTCCTTTCCTTTTCTTCTGTATCAGCTGTCATCTACCTTTTCCCTCAGCGTTCTGTCCCTCTTAGCCCTCAGCCTCACCCTGGGTGGCTCTGCTGTCTCCAGACCTTCTGGACATCTGACTTGTTTCCTTCATGGCATTCGGCTTGCAAGCGGAACTTATTGAAAATAATCTAACCACCACTCTCTATTTTTACAGGACTTCTGTTCATTTAATTTTCAAAATTACTAACCTGGTTTCTCCTAGACTGTTTCTGTGCTGTCAAACTGTCTGAATAATCCAAAATATAACTCTAACATACACTTCCAGAAGAAGAGAGAGAAAAAGAATTTTGACCTTCCTTGTTAAGGCTTATCAGCACCTCTCACTCTCATCTCTATAAGGAATACTTACTGCAAAGAACAATCTATTTAATTTATATCCATGGGATTCCATCTGACCAGAAGGATCTGCCCTTGTGGATTTGGTTGTTTCCAAGGTCTGTGGAGGTGGGAAGATAGAACAAAGATGGAGCTGCTTAAGTGAGTTACAGGATGTGAGAGCAGATAGTAAACCAGCAAAGGTCATGAACATGAATTTATCTGCTTTGAATGACACTTCAGCACACTTTGTTTGTTTTCTTAGGCTTGTCTTTTTCACTTAAATAGTGTTTTCATTCTTTCCACTGTTTGTATAAAGATATAAAGTTGGGCATGGCATTGGACAGCACATTAAAACATAACGTAGCATAAAACACTGTGAAGCAGTAATTGAAAAATACATCAAAGTAAAAGAAAATAAGTAATCAAAGTATCAGAATCCAAAGCCAGTGCCTGGGATGTTCTTGTGCCTGACAGCCACCAGCAGTCACAAGGCTGGTTGGGTGACTCCAGACAGTCACTTTTGTATTCAGGTCATGGCTCATCCTCGTCTTCAGTTACAGCTTCCACCAGATACGGTGTCCCCTCTCCAAGCATATCCTGACAAAAGTCAGGATAAAGACTTTTCAGAAGGGGTGGTTAATACACTCTCTGTATTGATATCACCAGTTGGAGAGGAAAAGATTAATCACTAAATGTGAAAACTAAAAATACATACGTGCTCAAAACTATGCCAAACACCTCAGGAAAGGGGTAAATGGTGACTCTTTCAAGGTGCAGTGCATTTTTTTGCCAGAAATTAAATTTATTTGGAGGGGGAAGAGGAGGCACAGAACAATGTTTCTGCAGTTGAGGTCCTCACCCCAGAGAAAACACAGATGGTGGCAGTTCCTAACCTCTTCTTAGATGATCAGCTCTACATAGCTACTCATTATGAAGGTGACTTGTGGCTAGAAGGGGAGTGATAGCAGGTGATGCAGGAGGGCAGGAAAGGTGTTCATAAAGATGAATTCCACTATATTTCATTAAGTCTTACCTTTACATAAGATTCTTCACTATTAAGAATTAATAAGAATTCTATGCAAAATTATTTCAATTATTTGCTGTGGAATATTCATTTAAAGCAGAAATCTTGCATCAAGTCCCTTTTTTTGTTTGTTTGTTTTTGTTTTCCTCTTCATTATAATATAGGGGATGTCACGGTGAAAGATGGATTTCAGTGAGACATCTTTCACCACATGATTTATTATTTAACCTTTAGTTGGCCTCAGTCCATCTTCTTCCTGGCCGCTGTGTAAGGTGTTCTTTAAGGCCAACAATACTGGCTTCTTTGGAACAGGGCTTAGGGATGCATGGAGAACGCCGTGCACAGCCCGGTGTTGTGCTCTTGGAGTCACTGGGCCTGTGCTCACTTCCCAGAAAACACCATTCCCTGGCCTTAATGAGAGCCAGAACCCAAGGAATGAGTGTGGAGGTTGACTCACATGACTCTTGAGGTCACTGGCAAGGTCAGGTGCTGGGCATGTTCTGGGAAGATTTCTGGACCACTGTATGGACACGAGCTCCAGTTTCCAGGATGCAGTCAAAGCTTGCCCAGAGGGTAAGATGGGTGGAAGTAGGTGGTTCTTCTTGGAGCTGAGAAATCTTTCACGAAGTGCTGAGGCCCTTGTTGCAAGAGACTAGCTCTGGTTTGCCATGAGCAAGCTAAGAAGCTGCTGAATAGAAAAAGCACTTTGCTGCAGAGAGAAGATTCAATGAAAAGAGAAGAAAGGAGGAGTGTAGTTCGGACTCCAGAAGTACATCTTTAAAGTAAACGGAAATATTTTCAAAACACCTCAGTGTCTTCTTTTGCATCAATGAAAAATATGCAGCTGCTTTGCAAGGGACTGGCTGTCACCAGCTTGAGATAATCTGAAAGCTGCTATTTTTCCAGCTTCCCATGAGCTTCCCAGGACAATCCTTCATGGCGAAGAGGATATTATATTTCTTAAGAGATAAGAGGGCTGATGACTAATACTGAAGTGAATTGTTAAGAGACAAATTTACTTAATTGGGCCTGCTTGTTTGGTATGTATCCCAATTAATTCATTTTTGTTGTGACCATATTGAAGCAACCTACACCCTTGTGACCCTCTCTTATAATTATTACTATTTTCCTCATTTGAAGCACTGTTTTGATTATGTACTCAAAAAGCTCTGCTGAAACATCTGTAGCACTACCACAGAGTCAGATTTTTCCATTGTTTAGAACTCAAGGATAGCAATAAAAAGATTCCTTCTTTATTGAAGTTCTTGGAGGTTATGGGTCACTTACAGCCCTTAGGGGATGGGGGGTGTCTTCCTTTTTAATTTCACAAAATGAGTATTTTGAATAGGCAGAACTTGTTTTCTAACTAGAAATTATTTTAAGAAAAATGTGCTGTTGGATGGTAGCACTCAGAGATGGCTCAGAATTCCTCTGGTGTGAGTATTATACGTATTACAGGGTCACAGGAGAACTTAACAGCAGTGGAGAAGGGGCTGGCACGTATGGCCAGCCCTAAATTTACTGAGATTGCTATGTGGACTTTCTGCCCCAAATGAGGCATTGTTTTTATTATTGCTTAAATTAAATACAGTATTTGACAGCTCTTTGCCTAAACCACAGTGGAGTTGTCTGAAAAGCTCTCTCTGAAGGAGAGGCTCTCTCAGCCATGGCAGTCACATCTGCAGTGGTAGGTGACTGTCAGTGAGGGGCTGCCAGTACAGGGGCAGGTGTTTATTCCTCAGTGCTTCATGGGATGAAGATTTTGCTGTTTGTGCCGAACTCCACAATGTTAACTTATGCCCACTACAATGTTTTTGAATTCCTGTCTCCAGCTCCTCTCCCCCCATTTACCTGGAGATCCCAGCCAAGTGGTTTTCCTCCATCAGGGCATGTTCACGTGCACTGGTGGAGCTTGTTCTGGGCAGTGATCCCAGAGGCGGTGTTGGTTTGGGGAAAGGTGCTCTGCCAGTTGCAGCTTTCATTCCAGTGGAACTGAAGAATTACACCAAGCCCCTCACTGCTGGCTGCTGTGTTTGGAAAGCTGCAGAGTACCCTTGTAGTTCTGTGCACCTCTTACAACAGCAGTCCCTTCTCCTCAGGGAACAGGAGCCTTGCACAGAATATTTTTTTTACTCAAGACTTGCTGTTTTTCCTATTGATTTAAATAGTACACTCCTTTTCCCAGTCTCTACCTGGTTTTTGCTCCATCCTGGCCATGCTTTCAACTTCTTGAAGCATTGTGTACCTTTTTTCCTCTTCCTCATTCTCAGTCTCTTTTTCTCGACTTCCTTACTAAGTGCCTTCATATACGTACTTTATGCTCTGTGGGGTTTCTTTTTTTCTCTATTGCAGACTCTCTCTGTTCTTGAAACAATTAAAACCACTTATTAAAAGATAAGAGCTCACTCTAGGTCACATTTTTTCAATGGATGGCCCTCTAAGCTGCTGGGGATTTTGATGCCAGAGGACAGCAGTGCTGGGTAGAGCTTACCTTGGATGTCAGCCACATACTGGGATGCTGTGTCCTTTTGTTTTAATGTTTGTGTGAGCAGTCTTCTGGTCTTCAGAGTCAGACTGCTCATGTGTGTGTAGATGTGGCACTTTAGAACATGGCTTTAGTGATGGACCTGGCAGTGTTAGGTTAATGGGTGGACTTGATCTTAGAGGTCTTTTCCAACCTAAATGATTCTATGTAGCAAAAATTCCTGCCTCAGAGGCAGAAATCTGGGAATCTTTCTTCAGCCATGAATAATCCAGTTTTAGACAGACCACCATCTCAGACCAGGCTTCTTCATGCACCAGGCAAAGGTGAGGGACTGAAAAAGCCAAAGAAGTGGTTGTTTCACAAAACCATAATGAGAGGTTAATGCTTGCCCTGCTCACTCTCGACTTTTTCTCTGTACATAACCTGGTTTAACTCTTTGGCTGTGCCTATGTCCAGAACACTTTGGCTCAGTGTTCAGCTCTAGAGTGTGTATGAAAGATGCTGTATGAAAGATTCATTTCCTTTCCAGCCTTGGGAGTTTCCTTTTTAAGTGAACTCACGTGCCAGATCACACAGCATGCAGCCAAAGTGCTGCATTTTATATGACGCCTACAGGGCTCTACTGAATGAAATCTGCAAGTCTTCAGAGCTCTTAAGATGACTTTGTGTTTTTTGGCACAGAAACAGAAAAGCTGGGGCTGGAGGTGGGAAATGGATTGCCATCTTGGAAACTCAACGACCAGCTGTTTCCCTGTGATGTGTGTGGAAAAGTGTTTGGTCGCCAGCAGACTCTGTCCCGGCATCTCTCGCTGCACACAGGTAAGGCAGGGCTTGCTGGGTGCTTGTTACAGCACTCGGGAATTCTGTGGGGTTTTTTTTTAGGGAGGAGAAGGATGGTAAGGAGAGGAATGTGTGAGCCATCCTCGGCTCACCTGGAGCAGAGCCAAGTGCAGGAACAGGACACAGTCTCAGAGTGGGGTTAGAGAGTGAACATTTTATTTCTTTGCAACCTACGTGAAATTTCTCCTTACAAAACTTGTCGATTCAAGTTTGTCCAGGTTCCATCACATCAGACTGTAGACAGCAACTGGTAACCAAGCTTGGTAATGGAGTTCTGAAGAGAAGGCACAGCCTTTTTTTTTTGGACAGATTTGGGGTTTTTTTTTAGATAGAAACATCATTCACCTGATGAACTTTTTAAATGTCACTGAACAACAAAAGATTTGGCCTTGGTGTTTCAGATCTGTGAAACAGGATTGAATAACTCATTCATCTTTGCTCTCATCATACAATTCAGAGAGGAACAGAGGTTGTTCTACCCCATATCAACTTTCTTAAAGTGAATCAACTTTAAATCAGCTGAAACAGAATTTTTATATGGGAGACGCACTCTCTCGGCCTGCTGAGATGCACTGCACAAAATAACCCTCGGAAGCAAGAATTTCCCATGTAGTGCTAGTGTATGTCCAGCAGAGCCATCCTGAAAAGGCTCAGATGCTCCATGGTCTAGTGGGGTTTCCTTAGTCCTAAGCTGCTTTATGGAATGCCTTTCCCCTCACACTTGTAGCATCATATTTCAATTTTAGAGCAGCAGACCCTCAAAGGAAAAGGTTGTAAAAGCTGATGTAATGTTTGGTTATTTTAATCAACCCTTCTCAAAATGCAGCCTGGCACACACACAAAACCTGTGCTGCCAGGATCTAGAAATGATTAATTTAAAATAAAAAAGAGGAATATTTAAAATTGTGAAGCATCAGAAACTCATGATGAATTAGTTTATTTTTTTCAACTGCTCTTTGAGTGAGCTTTTTCAGTAGTTTATCTTTGGAACTGGACTAATGATATACAGTGTTCCCCTTCCTCCTACTCTCAGATTTTAGTACAAAATCATCAATTATCAGCTCTCTGCAAATGATCACATGGACAACCTCAACAATAACTAAGCCCAAAAATCAAATAAAAGATGCTGGGTAAAGAAGTAGTTGTAGACTATTGACCTGTTTCTCCACTGGCTTTGCTGCAGCTCCCAGAACAGCAGTTGCCCCAGTTTTCCAGTTTATAAAGTTTTATATTATCTGACTACAAATGGTAGAGCAAATTAAAAAAGCTTACCCTAAACTACCTTCAGATTACTTGGGGTTTTTTTCTGAGTAATTGCTCCTATAAACTTCTAGAATGTTGAGCTTCCAAAGTACCTCATCCTGAAAGCCACTTGGAGAAACCCAGAGGAATGCATGCTTGGTTACTGGCAGCTTTCAAAGCAGCTGGCTCCAGAGTGCGGTATACACTCACATCCTTCTGCTCCTTTTTTCAGAAGAGAGAAAATACAAATGCCACTTGTGCCCCTATGCTGCTAAGTGCCGTGCTAACCTGAACCAGCACCTGACTGTGCACTCGGTGAAGCTGGTGAGCACCGACACCGAGGACATCGTCAGCGCCGTCACGGCCGAGGGCAGCGATGGAAAGAAGCACCCTTATTACTACAGGTGAGCACCCAGACGAGGGCTGTGCAGCACACACACTCCCGTGTGCCTCCTGAGGACATGTGACAGGGTCACCCTTCTGGTGCTGCGGGGTTGGAGCCATGATTGAAGTATTTGTCTTGCCCGTGTCTGGCTTAGGCTGAGCAGCAAACCCTGGCTGTGGCTGTGTTGGGCTGATTGACTTGGCTGGCTATTGGGGAGGGCTTGGGCATTTGCTGTGGGGTTGGTTTTTTTAAATGGCCTTGTGAGGCAGCTGTGCTCTTAGAAGCCTCTCTAATGTTTTAAGCAGTGTTCCTTTAAGTTTTGTGTTTGGAAACATCCTATCACGTACATGGATTCACAGCGAATCTAAAGCCCTGTGCTTCCAGTTGCCTCTGATACTTCCCTTGTCTTCAGCCAAATCTATGAAATCAAATAAGCTTAACAATTGTTATATCAATCTACAAATTTCCTCTGTTTGCTAGAGGTGTGTACATTCTGTGACCAACATGGTGGAAGAAAGAAAACCTTCAGGAGATTTTGCCTGAAAAATTGAAAGGAATTGCCCAGATAGCATGGATATTTAGACATTCTTCTTGTTGTATGCACTGTTGTGCACATCTGCAAACTGTGATGTGCGCTCTAGTGGCCAAGCAGATTACCAAATCACTCTTACTTTTAGTCAAAGTGCCAAGAGCAGATTTAATTACAAAATCATAGAAGTAAGAAATAAAGGAGACCTGCTGGATTAGATTATCTAGTCCTTCCCCTTGGGAAAGCAAAATAGTGCCCTGGAGTGTATGCCTTTTCCAATCTTTCTGGCTTGTTTTAAATGTTAATGGCCTAATCAAAGCAAGAGGAGGACTCTGCAAAGAAAGTTAAATTAAAGGGTCCTTTCCACTGCCTCTCAGTATCACTCTGTTTATGTGATGGCTGTGAAATCTGTATCGCTGCTAATTATTTGCATAGCTGAAGACTGCTGTTTTCCAGTCAAGCATAAGAAATGTCTGAATCCATTTTCACTTGCTCACACTGAAACTGCCAGGCAGTTTAGCACAAGATCCCAGTTTGGCATGGGAACCATTCCAGGGCTCAAAAATCACTCCTGGAGTGTGCAGCAAGCTCTCTGTTTGTCAGTGTATCAGCTGTACTAAACATCTTGGCAAAGCCGCAGTGCCTCTTATTGCCCAAAGGAATCGGTTAGGTGATGCACAGCATCTGGAATCTGTAGTTTTTAATTAACTTTATGATTATTTAGCATCATTATAGCATGTACAGGATTGTTGCATTGTGCCTGCCCTTAATCACATTGGCATGGCTATCAGTTCAAAAGCAGTTCAGCAGACAAAAGAATTTTGCAGTGAACACTGAGCAGCAAGGAAGAGCAGAAAACTGTGCTGTGAGTTTCCTCTTGCAAATTTGGGGAAAGGGCTTCTGTTTGTGGTTTGTTTTTTAGTGTTTCTTACTCTTGAGCTCTCTTCTGCCTGCAGCTGCCATGTGTGTGGGTTTGAGACGGAGATGAATGTCCAGTTTGTCAGTCATATGTCCCTCCACGTGGATAAGGAGCAGTGGATGTTCTCCATTTGCTGCACGGTGTGCGATTTTGTCACTATGGAAGAGGCAGATATGAAGGCTCATGTCAACAACAAGCACACAGGTGATGATCCCTATCTCCCAGCTGCAGTGATCTCTCTCTTCCTTGCTTTTTAGGTGCAACCTTCACACTTCCCATTAGCACTCTGCTTTCACTGAAATGCTTGCTAATTAAGGCCTGATCTCTCAAAGTTGAAGTGAATTGGACTCCAGCCAGGCAAATAGTCTGGTAGTGCAGATCAATTTTCAAGCTTAGTGAAATAAATGAAGAACTACTTAGCCCTTCTTCTTCCTATTCCCTTATCCCCCAAATCCCCTCCCCTGCTGGAGTCAGTCAAATATTTTATTTGTTTTTCTGGTTTACTATTTCATCAAAATCTTGCTTTGATTTCAGCAATGATAAGGTGACTTTGAGGACTAATTGTGCATACCTGGCTGTAAGTCTGCAATAAACATTATGTTGAGCTTTGCTCTTCGCTGTGTTTGCCCCCACAGTCCAACAGTTTGGAATTTCATGCTGATGTTTAGTTGACACTGTGATTCAGCAATACCATAAATGTACCTTTATATTAAATAGCAGAACGAGTCATGCTCACTCCCTGGTCCTGCTCACTTAATAGCTAAAGATAAGAGCAGTAGCAGTTTTCAAACAAGCTCCATATGCTCAGTCCAACTAATGAAGTCTGGCATAATTTAAGAAAAGAATTGGAATCCTTTTTATTAATTTCTCTTACAAGACCAGGCAGAAGCATTTTACTGCTACAAACTACTCACGGTTGTGTTTAAATACGAAACCTGAATTGCATCCAGTACAACTCTTCCATCGCTACATTGTTTTTCCTGTCCTACCAGGAACTAAAAATTGGGAAAATGAGGGGGATGAAGAAGAAGGGAGAGAAGAATACAATTGGTTGTGTTCATAGATACATAAGTTAAATGTAACTACAGAAATATTAACTACTGGAAAGCCCTCAAGGGATTTTTGCCAGCACAGCTCTCAGCACCACTTCATTTACAGGAGTTCAAGGCAAATGAGAAACACCACCCATAGCTATGTGAAAAGCCTCAGAGCTCAAAAGTGAGCTGTGCTTTGCTGTATTTTCCTACTGTGGCTAAACAATTGAAACTGCTACTTGTCTTTTGAAGACAGGCAAAACCCCCTTGTTCTTCCTTCACCCTGCCCAACTGAGCTACTCAGCTGGTGATTCAGCCAAATGCTCACATATATGGCAAATACAGAGTAAAAAATAGAATGGGTTTTCTGGGTCACTTGACTCCAATTCCTTATTGTGCGATGTTACCAGGTCATAAAGGGACTGTTTGTGAGGATATGGCATATGCCTTCAAAGAAGTATCATTGTTTTAAACAAACTATTTTGAGAGAGAGGCAGTTGTAGATCTTCTTGCATTAAAGATTAGGGACCTTTTTTAAAATTTCCAATGTGTTTCTTAGTGATAATCAGAATACACATACATTGTTCTTGTGCCAGAACTGCCCCTTTATCTGAAAGAGCAGTCCAGCTTTTCCTCCCTCCACCTTTCATCCTTCCTTCCACAGTATTTATTCCCTTAGTACATTTATGGAGAACAACACTCTCCCCTCTAAATGTACACTTAGCATTTTCCTACATGGAACACAGTTTTCCTGCTGTACCAATCCCTCACTGCATACGTTCTTGTTGGAACCCCTGCTCTGGACATATGTAATCACAGCTGTACGTGCTGAAATGAAATAAGCAGTGGTGGCAGTGCAAACCAGCAGCAGCTACTGGGAATAGGTCACACAGTAACCTTCTGTGATCACATTTACGTTCCTTGAAGGCTCCCCAACACTGATTGCTCAGATTCATCCCCTGTTCTGCTTGAATTCTACTGTTGATTTCCTTGACTGTTTCCAACTTAAGCCCTTCTCATTTGTAGCAAAAATTCTTGTTACCGGCCCTTCAGGTCATAACCTTGTCCTCTGTGCTATTAAATTTCACTCCATTTGTATTACTCTGGTCCCCAAGGTCAGTGAATCTTTCTGTATGGTATCCAGTCATCCTCCCTACTGGCAGCTCGAGTCATCAGATTTCATTAGTGCATTCCTATGTTTCTATCTTAAAGGTGCCACTCATCAGTTTAAAGTTAAGTACACAGGTGCTGGTGTTTGCAGAGGCCTTGATCAGGGGACTGTGTCACATGGAGAATTTGAAGTTTTAGTGAAGTCTCCTTTTCCACAGCTCTGATTGAACCAGGACATGGGTGGGAGGGAATAATTTCCCCATCCTTGCCTCGCTGGCTCATGGAAGTTCTCAGATGGGAACTCTCCCTCTTTTTCAGTTCTAGTGTGTGATAGGGTTTGGGATTTGGACTTCATACATTTATTGCATATTTAAGGAAGCTCTGATGCTTTCTTTCTTTCATAAAGGTGCTTTATCTCTAGGTCCAGTTAAATCACATACTTTTCAATTATCTTTGGAAGGAAGTCCTAATAAAAACATATCAGTCTTGAGACCATGCTGTTACCTCTGCAGTGATTAGTGAGGATGCTCTTCAGTACAATGAGGGAGATTATTCTCCTTTACCCTTCATCCCAGAGTTACCCACTGGACCTGCATAAATGGGGAGGTGGGGGAAGATAGCTTGGACCAGTAGATACTTTTGGTTTCTGCACCCCAAATCTACAGAAATTCTGTTTCCTTTCTAAGTGACAAGCTTTCATTGTTTTTGAACTCAGAGTAATCAAAGTGTTTTCTTGATGTTTTTTTTCAGTCCAGTAATGAGGTAGAAGTGCATGATCCCTTCCCACTGCCACCACAGACACACTCAAATGCAGGATAAACGGAGAGATGTACGGTGGTTAAACACTAATAAAAAGGAAGGAATCCCAACAATGTTTCTTAATCTGCTCAATTAATTTCAGACTTGTTTTGAATTAACTTTAATTATAAGTACTTCCTGAAATTTAAAACAGAATCATGGAGACTCCATCTACTCTGCTGAACCAGTTATTGCTCTTTGTTTTTCAGCTGAAGAGAGGAAAACGCCCAGTGAATCTAACAGTCCATCTTCATCTTCGCTGTCAGCGCTGAGCGACTCTGCCAACAGCAAAGAAGATGCAGATATAACCCCAAAAAACAAGGGATCAAACAACCTGCTGGTCATTTCTGTAGTGCCTGGTAGTCAGACCTCAGTGAACACTGAAGAGAAGTCAGAGAAAGGTAAAAAATTTGCTTAACAAATACAAACTGTCACTCTCTATGCAGTTGCTCTGGCCACAATGTACGGACTAAGTTTTCCTGTTCTACTTTTCAGGCTTTGAATGTGTTTTCTGTAACTTTGTCTGCAAAACAAAAAATATGTTTGAGCGTCACCTGCAAATCCACCTGATCACACGGATGTTTGAGTGTGATGTGTGCCACAAGTTCATGAAGACACCTGAGCAATTACTGGAGCACAAGAAATGCCACACTGTCCCCACCGGTGGGCTCAAGTAAGGAAAGCAAGTACACAAACTTTTACTGTGTTAAGCACCTTAATACTGTGGGGATAGGGCAAAATAATGTCACTCAGAAAGGGTTGGGTAACTAATAATCCAGATTTGGGATTTCTTTGTATTTAGATGACCCAAGGCCTGTCCTTCAGGCTTGCATAATTACTGCAGATTGGTAACCTAGCAGCAGAGGAGCTGTAACAAGCTGTGATCCTTTCCCTGTTCTAGTCAAAGAGGAGACAGTATGTGATGGGTCCTATAGAGAATGAAGCAGTACTACAAAGAGCTTTTGTCAGAATATGGGGGTTTTTTTCAAGGCATCAGAGCCAAAAGAGGCACCCAGCACAGGCTCTGTTTTGCACCTGGCTCAAAGAAACGAAATCCTGTACAGTCTCTGCAACTAGGTATGAAGTTACAACCTTAAAGGTTATAGCCTTTGTATATGCAAATGCAAAGTCATTTCTCTCCAAGAATAAATAACTTGGATGCTTTCTGCTTTGTTTGCATGCCCCACAATAATCACAATTGTATAAATTAACATGTAATGAGTAATACAGTCTTTTAAGAAAAAAATCCCTTTGGTTTTGACTGTGGTGGTGTCCTTTAAGGTCTTTTGGTGCAGCGCAGTGTTTCCAGAGAATGAGTGTGCCCTTATGTCAAAGTCAGACCTCTGAGGGAAGGAGGGACTGCTGGGGCCATATGCTTGCTCTCTGGGCAGGCAATGTGACGTTATGAAAGAGGCACATCCCTGGTCTCTGTCTGGTCCAGCTGCTGCAGGAAAAAAGGCTGGAACCACACCTAGTCCAGCTAGGGGTTCAGCACAGGGCTCCCAGCTTCTGTTGCTCTTGCTGAGCCGACTGATGTTCTTGGTGTGCTGCGGCTGCGATGTGAGGAGCACGCCACGTTCAACGTTCTCACGCACGCTCTCCCTCAGTTTGCGCCGCCGCTTTGGAAAACTGGTCCTGTTTGCCAGGCAGCCTCTGCTCTCCAGCTCAGTAGTTCCACAGACTGGGATCTGTGGTCACTTGAGATGAGATGACTGAATCTGGGAAGAAGACCAGATTGAGAAACAAGTAGTGTGCCAGAACGATGGGATGTCTGCCTTGGACATACAGACCAGTTGTCTAATGCACATTTGGTTTAAGCTGCGTAAAATCTGTTCTATTTACCAAGGAAAAAGCCATGACCTTATAACTCAAGTCTTCCCGACAAAATGGGTTTCTCAGTCTATATTCCTGCCCAACTCAAGTAATAATTAGGTACCTTGAAAGCTGCATCTAAGAAAAAGCTCTGATTTATTTTTTTTTAAGGCATCCAGAAGAGCCTGAAGAGATCTAAGTAAATTGTATTTTTCTGTCTCCTGTTTGCTGTGAGGGAAGAGAAAAAAAAACATGATTCTTCCAGCTCCAGGTCAAAATCTGAGATTCTGATCCAGAGAGCACCCAGCCCAGGAGAGGTACGTGTGCATTGACAGCCAAGTCCTCTGGTGCAAGAGATAATCACGTTAGAAGCCTCAGTGACAGGCTCCCTCTCTGGATCAGAGTACTTGATGTGCATCAAGAAAAGTGTTCAGGTGTTTTAGTATCTCTTTGTCCTCCTATTATTACTCACTTTCCTCTAAAATCTCTTGATTAGCTTGTAGATTAATATTAAACCTGTATGTGCAACCAGATATAGCAAGGAAAGCAGGCAGAGAGAGAGCGAACCTCAGCTTAGAAATTATCCAAAATGCCCAAACACAATTAGCAGACCTGCTAAACAGTGAATGCAGATGTGTGGCAGCTGGGGACATTGGAAGACAGTAGTCAGGTGCCTTAGTTGTAAGTTTTTATGCAGCCCTGCTCTCTGAGCTCACCAGTTCCATGTGGAAGGTGTGTGCTTGGTTCAATGCAGCAGAGATCCCTGGCAGGGAGCTGTCCCTACCAACTTCCTCTCAGCTGCATCAAGAAACAGCGAGTGTGTTTTGATTTGGTGGTGGCCAGGCTTGTTCAGGGTGCAGCTCAGGCTTCTTTCCAAGCTTCCATGATTCCCTTATTCCCTTCTGTACCCTTCTTGGCCCCTCCTGGCTCAGGGACTGGGGTGAGGCCCTTTGCCATGTCCACTCCAGGCTGGATGCTTGCTGCTGTGAGTAAGCAGAACCCACATCCTCTTCCTACACAGCAGCAATTCCTGCCGTGGCAGAGGCGGCTGTAGGCAAACACTGCCAAGCACACGCCCCTTTCAGCATGGCTAGCTCATCTCCCAGAAATGGGAGTCCCTGCAAATCATCCTAACAGCCTGGCTTTCAGCTGCTCCTAGCAGGATACCCAGCAAGCTTATTGTTCAAGGTCACATAAGAGGGATTTCCTAAGCTTTTGCTGTACGTGTGGTATTACAAGTTTATTCCATCTTTACTTAAACAGCTGCTTTCATACTCATCTGTAAACACTCACTTTAAACCACTTCTTAATGGAAAAAACGGCCAAAGTGACTTCGTGCAAACACTAGGAATCGTTACACAAAGTACCTGTGCATCAGTCACCCACCCTGCACTCCCCAGCCTGCTTTGGGGGAAGACCCCATCAAGGTAAGCCAGAAGGTTAAAGGGATGCTCCTTCAGAGTGAATGAGTGTTTTCCTAGGAATGCCATCAAATGGGCAAACCTCCTCTAAGTAGAGATGTGTCAAGGTGAACCAAATAGTGGAAAGAGGCCTCACAGGGAGAACTAAGTGCCTTTTTCACCACCTTAGTAGGTCAGAAAGGGGCTGAGTGCCAGGGTTAAAGCAGGAACGCAGGTCTGTCTGCTGAGTGACTCCTCTTTTCTTTGTCCCCGCCCTTCCTTGCTGTGTTGCCAGGTGCCCATTCTGCATCTACTCCACAAACCGCCCTGCAGCCATGGAGTGCCACCTGAAGACTCACTACAAGATGGAGTACAAGTGTCGGATCTGCCAGACAGTGAAAGCCAACCAGCTGGAGCTGGAGATGCACATCCGAGAGCACCGCCTTGGCAACCATTACAAGTGTGACCAGTGTGGCTACCTGTCCAAGACGGCCAACAAGCTGATCGAGCACGTGCGTGTCCACACCGGCGAGCGCCCTTTTCACTGTGACCAGTGCAGCTACAGCTGCAAACGCAAAGACAATCTCAACTTGCACAAGAAACTGAAGCACGCTCCACGCCAGACCTTCAGCTGCGACGAGTGCCTGTTCAAGACTACCCACCCTTTTGTCTTCAGCCGCCACGTGAAGAAGCACCACAATGGGGACTGCTCCGAAGAGGAGAAGAAGGGCCAGTATTCAACCTCCAAGGAAGCCAGTCCGCTCCTACCAGTGAACAGCTCCAGGAACCTTCTGTCACCCCTCTCAGTTATGTCTGCCTCCCAGGCTCTGCAAACAGTAGCTATGTCAGCTGCACATGGCAGCGGGGCAGAGCCAAACTTGGCAGTGAAAGCCTTGGCCATCAATGGCGCCTCCCTGTGCTTTGATAAATACTGGAACTCAGAGTTTGCCCACCTTATTCCTTTAACAATGTTTTTCCCCAAAAACCATTACGATCTCACATTCCATCCACCCAGACCTCAGACTGCACCGGGAGGTGCCTCTTCGCCTAAACACTCCTTCCTTGCCTACCTTGGACTAACAGAAAGGGCAGAAACTGTCTGAGGGCAGTTGCATTCTGTACCAAAAATCCCCCAACAAACCCAGCAGGTTATACATTGCTGCAAAACGTAGCCCCCAGAGGTAACGAACACTTGTACTATATCATTAGTAAGGTTTAGCAAATGGCTCTGTGTGTATACTTATTGCATTGACATGAAAGCTGCTTTATTAAATCTCCAGGAGGTGACCTACTGCATACTTCTACCTTCAGAGGCATGTTCCCAGTACTCTTATCTAAGAAACTATTTTGTCTTGTTAAGCTGAAAAAAAGAGTGTCCTTATTGGCAATCAGCACTTGTAAGATGACATATTGATGCATTTTATTTTGGGGCTTTGTGTGCGTGCGGGTGTTTGGAAGAGAGTCTGCCTGTAGTGTGCCATGACATTGCTTTTGCACATCCCTTGGATTGGCTTATTTAATCATTCTTCTTTCCCCTTTTCACACACATGCTCCCTGCCTTCCCCCTGCCTCCCCCTGAACTATGGAGCGTGGAAGGAGCAATGTTTGGGGTGGGGCAGGGGGAGAGCTGGTGTATTATTTCAGTGCTGTTTGCAGCTTCCTTTAGTTGTTCGATGCCTTGTACTCAGTTGTCAAGGTTTGAGGATTTGGGGTAGAACTGATGAGGAAAAAAAAGTTGCTCTCAGCACTACAGGATGAGAGCATGAAAATGAAAAGAGGGTGTATGTCCACACAGACACATGCAGTGTGTGCAGCCTACACCCCCCCCACAGCAGGCCCAATTCTCAGCTCGTACACAGGTGTGACAAATGGCTGCCTCTGGGCCACAACATACATCTTTTGTTTTAAACGGGCATATAAATATTATATGTATACTGTATTATGCAGTGGTTACCTTTTAGTTTGCAGGAACAACTTGTATAACTAGAATTCTATGGTGGAAAAAAAATCCAACACGGGGATTTAAAAAAGGGTATGGATAAATTCTGGGTATAAATACTCAGACTAAAAAAAAAAAAGGCAGTTTTGCACAGTGCTTTAATCTTGCACTAGTTTGTTTCTCACTTGCAAAAAAAAAAAAAA
>WEKY01015690.1:43903-54555 GCA_013390045.1 Picathartes gymnocephalus
AAAAAAAAAAGAAAAAAATTGTGGGCTGAAGTTAATAAGACTGTTTATTTGAAAAGGTACCAGTAACTTCTTTGAAATATAAAGCTATAAAAAGATGCTTTTGGAACCATAAAGTTCTCTTTTATACCCTCAGTATTTCAATTGTACTTGCAAATTTGACAGTCTTCTCACTCTCCTCCATGTCATCAGTAATACTTTATTCCTTTCTGTTGATGGCAGATAGCGTGTCCTGCTAGAAAAGCTAACTTTGTACTTATTTAATGCTCCTACTTGTGGTCATTAAAATGACATGTTATATGTAGCACTTTATTGCAAGAAGAAGCAAATGCAGATTGATTGATCTCAAATGCAAGAGAAGCTAACTGACTGTTAATTGATTTCTGTTCCTCAGACAACTGAATATGCAGGAAGACAGATCAGGATTAAAAGCACTCTGTTTTACAATGGGAAGTATAACATGTGAAGCATTTCAAAATGATCATGTGATGTACAGGAATGCCTTCATACTGAATTATTGTTTTCCATGGTGTCTCTTGGATTTGGATCTGTCTTTTACCAGCTATTAGAAGTGTCTGACCTAGCTTTTGCCACAGTCCCCTCCCTGTCCCTTGGCCAAGCCACTGTAGGAGGTGCCCTGAGTCACATCTTTCATGCTGTCTACCCGCCCTTGTGCTGTCCTGAAGGACCTTCCTCTGCAGGTTGTTGTGGGATGGGGGGATCCAACCACCCCTTGTTCTTGACAGCTGGAAAGCAACAACCCAGTTCAGGAAGGCATTTACTTGTCCACAAGAGCTCTCAGCCAGATGGACAACTAGAAATATAACTCAATCTTCATTAGTTCTTAAATGAAGCTTGTGTAGAAAGACTTTTTTGGATGCAAAACTTGCATCACTTTAACCTATTGCAAGATTCCTACATTTGTTTTATACTGAGATGGCCAAACATTCTCCACTGTCATGACCAAATTCTTCCTGTGTGGGGAGGACATCCTAATCTGTGCACTCCCGTTACCATACTGGAAGCTAGTTACAAGGGGGAAATATCCAAAATCATAGCAGGTTATCATTTGGCATTATTAATTACAGGACAGAGAACAGAGAAGTCTCACCATTTGTTTACATTCCAGCAGACAGTTTTGGTTCTAACGAGCATGTGGCGGTTCTGTCTATGCAGTGAAGAAAACCCATCTGCTCCAAACTGTGTGTAAACCTTTGCAAACAACTTACCTAACTCAGGGCCCTGCTCACCACGCTTTACTCCATCAGAACTCCTGCTCACACCTCCCTGGGAGTACAGACAAAATAGAAAATACTGTGTTGCTAAGTACTCAGAGTATAAAATAGTTACTATCTCAACAGCATGAAATCTGCAATCTGCATCCAGCAGCTCTACCAGTTCTGTAAGACACACTCCACACGTGCATCTCTGACCACACCACAGAAAAACCAAACACTCCCAAATCAAAAAGTTAATTTTTCACACCACCTACAGGTGAAGTACAGCTGTCCAGGAGGAAGAAGAAGGAGGAATAGTTTAATAGTAGGCCACTGTATCTAATCTAAATGGCAGGTTAAATAGGGCTGGAACTTCCAGGAATGAGCTGCCTGCATGCGACTGCCACGTGTTTCAACGATGTTCTACCGCACCAGTATCTGACCTGGTAATGTTTAGTGTACCTGGGAAATTTGTTTAGCACTTTGGAAAGGATAAATTCATTCTTTCTGGCAAGTTATAGAAGTTTTCTCTGTAAGGAAAAGTGTGTTAGGAGGTTTTTATTTTTTTAAGAAAAAAAATACACTATTTATCAGAGCTCTTGCATATTAAAATAATTTGTTTGCAGTTCAAGACTAAAGACAGGAATGTTCCCCAGAGGTTCCCCCTACTGATTAATGACCAACAGTTCTGATAAATTCCCCCCACCATAAAGGTAATTTCATACTGGTTTTCACTATGCATTCTTTAATAATTTAATTTTAATGCATTCTTAAACTTGGTGTGTTTTTTCATTCAGCAATTCAGTTAAAGTTCTCAGCACTTTTTTTCTTTTTTTTTTTTTTTTACTTGTTATGTTATGTTCAAATATCATTCTGTCAAGGTTTGTGTACATTAATAAAAATTTGTATTGTATAAAGCTTTTTGCATTATAAGGCTGTACAGGGTCATTTTGACAGTAACTGGTATATTTCTTTGCATCTTATGTTGCATTGCCAATTTCTAGTGTATCCAGTTTGGAAGTACAGTATACTCTAATTAAAAAGGTTGGCTATATTCTTGTTTCTTTTGGTTTTCCTTCCTCTCTTTTTTTCACCTTAAATATATGTAGAGTTGATTTATAGGGAGGAGGAAAGGATTCTCCTACAAGACAAGAAGATAACATCTTCCCTTTTTTCTTCTTGTCAATGAGCTCAATCTTCAATTTTGAAATTGAAAAGGAAAAGCTCTGGCTCTCACTCTTGATGAGGAAATGCAGCCAATAGTCCTAGGACAGCTCCAAGACTTCACTCTGTGGGCTCTGTGCTTGTAGCAACTTTCCAGGTCAGTTCTGCAAGGGAGATAATTCTTCTTTGGAGCACTCTGCTCAGTCATGCATTTCAAAAAAATCATATCCTTAAGCAGCAGTTTGGTGGACTTGCTCTTGCTTGGAAGTAGCCCAAATGAAATCATGGGAACTTTCTTAAAGAGAAGCTAAGCAGTGAGTAAAAGAACATGATGCACTAAAACATCGTCATGAAAATAAGGTTTTTTTAATTGTGAAAATATTGTGTACTCATTTTATCAGCATTTTAGAAAAACTTGGTTTTTTAACCAGAGATTATTGGAATAATTTAAATGCACAGAGGACACTAAAGAAGGAAACCCTAAGAGCAGATAGATTTCCAAGAAGCAAAGGTACTATTGACTCCACTGAACAAGAAAAGATACTCAACATCTTAAAAGGAAGTTAGACTACTTAAACACTAACCAGGGAAAGAAAGTAATCTGGGTAATCTTAATTAGATAAGAATGATCCTCAGATATATTAACATTAAATACATGTAGACTGCCTTTTGCCCTCAGTAAGTGCAGTGTTAATGTCTAATCAACTTAAAGAACATACAGTTACTTCTACTGAGGTGTGAATCCTAATTTTCATGGCCTTTGTCAGTACCTTGTACATGTTGCTGGGTGTTGGAATTCATTGCTCCTCTTCTGCTGCTGACTCCTCAGCTGAAAGAAGAGTTTTGACATGGAGTTGGTAAGTGATGGTGTCTCTCAGGAAGACATGGTGCCCCTCTCTCTCTTCCCTCCCACGCTGTATCTGTAATAGTATACAGTGATGCTCTCTGTGGAGTTTCTTGCACTAGACATAAATAGTTATCCTAGCAATTAAAAGGCAATCAGGCAAATCATGCCCAGAGCAGCAGTGGATGCCACATCCCTGTAAATGTTCTGAGGGGACTCTCAGCAATCTGGTCTAGTGGAAAGTGTCCCTGTCCATGGCAGGAGGGTTGGAACTGGATGACTTTAATGTCCCTTCCAATGCAAACCATTCTGTGATTTGTTGAAGAAGTGGCTTTATTGTTTAAGTTAAGTTCTAAGTCACCAAAATTAGACTGCAGAATTAATTAAAATAAGCTGGGAGGGGGCTGAATTATCTTACTGAATTATCCTGACTGCCTAAGTAGTCAGCTAGCAGTTAAGTGCAAGTCTTGTAGTAGCTCCAGCCCTTGAGTCATATAGAATAAGTTTTTTTTAAAAGATCAGGGTGAGTCTCAACCAAAACATAACCTGCCTGCAACCAGCCTCTGTTGCTTTAGTCTGACAGAAAACCCCTGAGTGCCCCCAAATAGGGGTATTAGTGTGACATGCTGATATGTCATAAGGAACCCATCCTTTGCAGCATGTGGCTATAACAGGCTTGCAGACCTGCATGATTTTAATCAATTAACTCAACTTTCCTTGGTCTGTGTTTTCTGATAATATTCCAATATCCACGTGTGATTACAGAAAACAGCTGCACTTGTGTACTGACCCTTTCAGCAAAACAAAAGTGCCCTGTTTCATTCCAAATCTATGTACATTTTTAATATATGTTTTAAAAGATAAAAGTGGCATTTTTTCAAGTAGTTATTTCTTACCATTCTACACATGCCACAGTCATCACAAGACCAGCAGAACAAGGCCTTAAGAGAGAATTTGGGAGGTGGGGGGAAGCCAAACCAAACCAACAAACCTACACTTTTCTGTAACACTTCACTGTCAAGAGGGCTTCTCTGCAGTGGAGGGGATGGCATTATTTATGCAGAGCCGTGTTTTAAGATCCTTGTTGTGTTAAAAATACATCAGTTATGCCCCTGACAGACATCTGCATTATATCATCCACCAACTTATCTGCTGCTAATTGGCCTCCTTGTTGACAAGTCCCAGCAGCAAGGTTAAGTGCTGGCTGTAAAAGCAATGTAGCCTCTTGCCCGAGGGGTCAGAGCTCAGGCAGACCATGCTGGAGCCTGCACGGCCTCTTTCCCTGCTATATATTTTCTGGGAGCTAATAAAACACCAGGGCCATCACTCCTGCCTGGAGTCTGCCAGCCACCACGGTGTCTGTGGAGCTGCAGCAAATGGAACCTCATCTTCCCAGCACAGAGCACTCAAGGAGTCTGCAATGGAAAAGGGCATCTTCTCCTGCACCAAAGTTTCAGGAACTTCCTGAGAAGCAATTAAAAAAATCCCTCAACTGACAGCTGAAATTGAACAGGGGGAAGCCAATGCCTCAGCGTCCAGCAAAGCCCTTGGAAAAGGGATGAGGGCACAGCTTGGCTGAATTCACAGGTATTTGAAACAAAAGACTGGGATTTTGCCTGGCTGCAGGGCTCCTTGTAGAGCTCTTGGGAATATTCCCAAAAAGCCAACCAGTTGCTGGATACCAGGCAATACATTGGGAATGCAGTTGTTGAGCTTCCCCATGGGCAGAACACCTGCCTTTGACCAACCTGGCAGTGGTTTAATTTACATATATGACAAGGAAATGAAAGGGGAAAGGAAAGGAAACTTAGAGCCGGAGCTCAGCAGTAGCAGGGGTAGGGCAATGCACTGAATGGAAACATTTGATTAAGTTAAAAAAAAAAAAAAAAAAGAAAAATAAAGCACCCCCCCCAAAAACCCAACAACTGTACAGGAGAAGAGCAGAGGATGAAGTGATAGTATGGCACTATTCTTGCAGCCTGTGGCAGTCTATTTCCCTATTTTAAACAGGGAAGGGCTTTCCATACTCAGTTTTGCTTTGTTTTGTGTTTTTTTGTAATTGTTTCATTTCCTTCCACCTTAATCATGATTAAAATCAACACATGGCACAACACTTAAAAAAAAATACCAAACAACAACAACATTTTTTTCCAATTTAGGCTATAGTTAATTAAAAAAAGACTTCAAGTTTCTGTAGGAGAAGTTTCTCTTCTGTTTGCATTTAGTTCTGTTCTGCTTTACTTTTCAGACCTCTACTTTCTATTGCATAGCTTTCTTTTTCCAGCACTTCTCAAACAGCATTTCGCTGGTGTAAACTTTGGATTGTTACTCTTCTGGGAATGTGCCTGTTTAAATAAAGAAGAGAAAAATGTTCTCTCGCTGAGCCCCTAGACCTTCATGCCAATGTTTGCAGCACAGCCTAAAGTGACCAAAACCAAAAATAGGCCTCGCTTCCTGGCTGGTCAACAAAGCATCAAATACTTTCTTGATTCTTTCCCTGCTATTTAAGCCCAGAATGTTCATTCACACGCCAGGCCGAAGAATTTGTTTTTTAAGGGATTGAACAGGAAGCCAGTTGGGAGGGTCAAAGGTGAGACTAAGGTGCTCACACACACAGGTGAGTAGGACTTTGGAGCCATAGATGCAACACTGCATCAATGAATAGGAGCAGGTTTCTCCCAATTTGCTCTCACTGCCTCCAGCTGCCACAAATTACCACACCAGCCTGGGCTAGGCCTTGCTCAGGGCCAGAACCAGCAAAATAAATTAAGACAAACTATCCCTGTCTGGTATTCCTCGACTGCAGGGATTAACACTTCCCTGGTATCCAGACTTCAGTACATAGTGTACAACTGCATTCCAGCACAGTTAGAAGCACTGCTTGTTTCAGCAACAAAAATCACCAGATCTTTCTTTCCTGAAGCTGAGAAAAACATTTTAAATGGGATGAGACTGTAAGTAAAGATAAATAGTTGCAGGAAAGCTCCTTCCATCAGCAAGGCTCTGAAATAATATGAATACATTGGTGGCTGTCACTCATGCCAGTGACACTCTTAAAATGTACCAGAATAGCTCTATTCACGGATGTTACCAGAGCAATGCCCACTTGCACTTTGAATATTTAGTAAGCAAGCATTAAGTCTTCATGTTTTTATACTTAGGTCCCTATTTTTAATGGGACTGCATGCCCAGAACTTAATGAAAAGATCTAAATATAATGTCAGTGTGATTTAAAAATATGCACTGCATCTTTTAAGTTGACATTTCAATTAAAAATAAATAAGATCCATTTATATGGTGATACTGTGATAAGATTGCATCAGTCGAGTTTCATTCCTACTCAAAGTGATAGATTTCTGTAACTCAGAGCCAGGAAATTCAGTCCTCCAGCCACTCAAACCAGGAAAATATAACTAAGGGCGAATTTAAGCACTTCACAAAAATTAGGGTATCATGTTTCAAGGATAAATGTATTTCACAGAATCATTAAGGTTGGAAAAGACCTCGAAGGCCCTCCTTTTTTTATTAATTAATTTGTTAAGATACTTTTTTATTATCTTTCACAGGGAAGGTCAGATTGAATTGCAGCTGAGCTTTAACCTTTCTAATTTTCTCTCTACATGACCTAACGACATCTTTGTAGTTTTCCTGAGTTGCCTGCCCCTTCTCCCAAAGGTCAGAAATTCCTTTTCTTCCCCAAGTTCACCGAAAGCTCCCTATACAGCTGGGCCAGTCTTCTTCCCCATGTTCACACTGTTACTTTCCTGTGGCTAGTGTATTAAACCTAATAACTGCATATTAGATATTCACTCACAGTCAATTTTAACAGGAAAACAATGCCACCTGCACTGCAATAGGTTCTTGTGCACATCCACATCTGTGTACTACCATCTAAAGCTCTCCCAAGCACCTGCTTTAACTTGGCTGAGCAGCTCTGCTTTACAACCACTTCATACTTGTGAACATCACTGTTACCCTCCTCTCCCCTTTCATGAATAGCTCATTCTGCTCCCAGTTCACTCCCATGGGTGGTAAAAGGATTTTGATCCTGCTAGATCAGCCCTTCCATTTCTCATTTCCAGCCAATATCCTGCTCTGGGGTAAATGCTACTGACTAAACTTCAGAAGAAAGAAGAATTAAAAAATTGAAGTTGTCAAACTGGGATTGCTCAGAGGTTTCTTCCAGCAGAATGTTTTGCTGTCAGACAAGTTTTAAAAGACATAGGAATTTACTCTGGAGCAGATTTTGTGGTTCCTGACAAACTGGCTACTGGCCGTTTTCTGACCAACTGCCTTTGGATTTGGTTCCCAAAATCCTGAACACAGAGTTTTTTCCTCAGCGTTCTTTAGAAACGGAACATTTTCAATCAGGACTTTTGATTCTGTAACTGTAATAGCCAGTTCCTCAACTTTTGTACTTGCCACTGGCAGCCCAAGTCACATGAGTGTTGTCATTGATATTTTCTGTCACCTAATCAATAGCTTGTCAAGATCCAGGCTCTTATTTGGTGGTAGAGACTTCAAGAATCCTCCACATTTAGAGTGCCAAAAGAAAACGGATGGGGTATGGTTTTGTACTGTTCAGAAAATCTGTTTCCCATTGAACTTTTTTAGTTCCTGGGCTAGTCTAAGAGAAAACTGAGACAACTAAATAGTAGTGAGCAGATACAAATAAAAAAGATCACCCAAAACTGTCACTGGCAGCCAAGAGGCCAGGGATCTGAAGTGTCTAGTGGGACTGTTTCCTAACCTGCCAGAAGCGTGCATGGTTCAAAGCTTGCTCTTGGCACTGCCAAACGACCAGGGACTACCTCCTCTCCAGTCATCTGCCAATTCATGACAGGCCAAAAACTCAGAAGAAATCCCTTAGCTCTGCAGCTCTTTCTAGAAACCTCAAAAAGCCAGGCTATTTACCTCTGATTCCTCTGAGATCTGCTGTCTGTAGGTATGTTGACATTGAATTTACTGTGCTAACACTGAAAGCCAGAGAACTTCCATCCCAGCAGAAGTGCAAGGTACCTGATCTCCTCTTGCTCTACTCTTGCAGAGAGTGGACTGTTGTTGTAACAAGTTGCAGTGTCGTAACAAACTCAGATCAACTATCTTGCTTCCAATGTAAGACTGCCAAGTCCCTCACATCATCTCATCCCAAACTTGCTGGAAGGGACTTACTGAAGGCTCCTTTTCTGTAAACAAAAAAACCACTTACAACACCCAAGAACAGAATTAATATTGTCAGTCAAGCCAAGTGAAATCGGACATCTTAGCCCACCCCAAGGATGCATTCAACTTGAATTCTGATGGTATCCTTGTTCACCCTTTCCTTCCTGGCTATAGAGGACAGCTAGCAAAGAAAGCTACCCTCAAGGAAAGATTCCCTCCCACTTCTTTCAAAGGTCTTTTAAAGATCTCCCAGGAAGGTGAGAGAACACAGGGAAACCTTCCAGCCACAGACAGAGACTGCTGCTAAATGCAGGGGAAAAGCCTCACCCTCTTCAACTCCAGCAGGCAATCTGGGACACTGGGCAGTGGCAAGAGAAGACAGCAGCCTGTCCTCACACCATCCATCTGCCCAGCCCAATATATCTTGTGGGGTTCTTGGCAATTAGCACAGTTTCTCTTGCTAATGGACAATTAAGCACGTGCCAAAGTCCACCCAGTCTTAGCTCATTACAGGGAGGACCTGAGATTGGCAATAGAACTCTACAGGAATGGAAAGACAGGAGTTTGAGACTCTACTCAAAGACCTGTTGGAGGGTCCTGAAACCAACCCTTTCTCACCAGTAAGCTCAATATGGCTGTGCCCTGACAGAGCTTGCAGGTTATTTTGGACATGAGAGGTATCAGAAAACAGATTAATGTATCTTAACTAGGAAATGGGTAATGCATCCTCCATGCCTATGGGGTGGCCATAAAGACAAGCAACTGTCTTTTTCTTAATTTATAAGGCATGGGAGTTAACCTTAAGGTACTTCAGTTCAAAATGTGGTTCTTTTTTCCTGATAATGATCAAACAGAACACTGTAATTCAAACCCACATCCTGAAAAGGTGAACAGCAGCCAGCCATAACAACTCCTCAGGGCACCTGCTGCCAATGATCTACCCTCTCCATTCCACAAATAATGTCAGAAGATGAACACCTTCTTTAAGTAATTCCCCTTCCTCATCCCTTGCCTGCACTTCTTGGTTTGTCTGTGCTCATAACATATACCCCCTCAACTATTCAGGATCTCTTCAACTCAAAACATGAATTAACATAATTACACTAAATACCACAGTGCAGCAACTTTTTTAACATATCAACAACAGTATTTTCATTTTTTGCTGCAGGAAGAAACTGTAGACAACTCATGTCAGCAGCCAGATTAAAACAAACCAGTCTTTCTGAACAAAAGATGCTCTTTCTAGAGAGTTGGGCTCATTCATTACCTCCAGATTTAATGGACTGCAGATTCCTCAGCTTTTGGGAAATACAATTTGACAGTTTGTAGAGGAAGATTGATTTTATTTATACACATCTATAAATAAAGGCTCCATACTGTGGCATCAGTCAGTCAGATGCATGATATAACTTCAGCATCTTTTGAAGAGAAACAGCCAGGATTTTGGGCAAGGGACTATAGCTGAAAAATGCATTTTTCCTTATCTAACACTGGTGAAGAAGGCTGCACCTCTGAGGTACCTCTGCCAGCACTGCCCTCTCAGGCTAGAGAGGGGTCTGTCAGCCTTTTCCAAACAAGTCAGGAGACAGAGATGCAAAAATGAAAAAAAAATGAAAGATAAGTGCTTTGCAAAAGTCAGACTTTGCCCTTAGTAATTACAGGTCGCATGGATTTCACCCCAGCTCTAGCAGCTTTCCATCTACAGGGAGAAATAAGGAAAAGGAGAACCATACACAATACAGTTCACTCTGAATTATACAATACATCTTCACAAGAGCCTAGAAATATGAGCAGAAGGAAGCTTTGAGGGATGGATAGTTTTAGCAAGGCCATAGCACATAAACAAAAGATATCCAGGCAGAAAAAAAAAAAAACAAAGGTGTTTGTGGGATGATCCAAATGGATTTTAATCTGTTTGGGCTACAGAAAACAGGTTTCCAGACTAAGAGCATCGCCTTGAATGACTTAACGACAAACAGGTCTCTTCAAAAAAGTTATGCCCTTAGAGCTATTTACACAACAGCTGGGACTCCTAATTTTCCCAGCCCTGCTTCTTTTCCAGCGACAAAACATTTTATAGCCTCAGTAACTCTTGCCTGTTGCAAAGCAGTGAAAAAACCCTTGCCAAAAAGAGTCAGAAATGCAGAACCCTGAAGGAAATGAGACCCGAGACAATTGATTTAGGATTCTGCTCACCATTTTGTTTTCTCTGGTTCTGAGTAGCCCTATATGCTTCCAAAGGACCATGGAGCAGTTTGAAACATTGT
>WEKY01015690.1:54608-132563 GCA_013390045.1 Picathartes gymnocephalus
GGTTGTTCTTTTTACCTCAGCTGTAAATCTGAGCACAACACCCAGGGCACAGCATCAATTCCAAACAAGTGCAGGCAGATATACAACATGCTGCTTGCCCTGATCAAGCCACAGAGCAGCACAAAAAAAAAATAAGGCTCTCTAGCAAGACATAAAAATGCTCAAATCTGTTGTAAGCAGGAGTTCAATTTTAAGGAGGTCTAAACTCTCCTAACTCCAGAGAAACAACACCACTACCTCGATAGAGTAAGCCTACCCACAGATCCCAAACAGAATCACTATAGCAGATGCAGATTTCAGCTGGTAACGTGAGCATTTTTAAGGAGCAGTGTGATGCAAGAGGGCTAAAGACTGGGGAAAAAAACATATTCAAATCAGTCAAAACTGATTCTTTGATAGGGGCAACATGATAGTTATATCCTGGTGAGTTTTTAGGGAGAAATAAAGAGATTCTGAGGAAGCACAACTATCCCCAAGTGAACCATCCAGGAATTTTATGGCAGGCAATCTAATCACCAGTGCCATGATTGCTTTGCTCCAAGTCCAGCAGATCCAGTGAAGGGCCACAAAATCTAGGGGCTGTTTCATGCCATGCTTGGTGCTTTAATCTTGTATCTTTTGACAGGGTTCTACAAGGAAAGTTGAGGACTAACAGCAACTCCCCAAGCTCTTGGAAAGGATTCACACCACAAGGAACCACAAAGCCATCTGATGCCAGAAAATACAAACCACACAGACCTTGAAACCTCCCTTTCTGCCACAAGAACTCAAGCTTTGCACGGCCCAGACCAGGAGCATGAGCTGAGACACTCTTTAGAGAGACCGTTTGTCTCTTTTTTTATAGGATGTTTTACTCAGGTAACTCTTGAGTTCCCTAGTAGGGAAGGCAGGTGCAGTCAATGCTGAAGTTATGTATCCATTAGCATTTGCCATGAATCATTTGGCATCAGATGAAAAACCCGTCACAAGAGGGGTTTTTTTTGTCTCTCCCTGAAAGTGTACTGTTTTTCCCGTGTAGAACTGTCTGACTACATCTGGCTGACTTGATCATCAGGAAGAATGAAAGCAGGATGCCCACTCAAGTACCAAACATTACTCATAACTACTAACATTTACAATTCAATCTCTGATCAACCAGTTCCAGTTGTGAAAACTCAACTCTGGTTGAAAAAAACCAAATGAAAACACACACAGAGGGGAAAAAATAAAAGGCAACCAAACTTCAAAAACTCTGCATTCACTAGAAGATAGTTAAAGAGATAAATCAGTAAAACAGAACCAAAACAAAACACTAGAAAAAACACACCACAATTCAATAGAAACAAGAAAAAAGATAGAGCCAGGGAACATCTACATTGCTTTTTCAAAGCAGTAACTATTTTGACTGGCACCTCTGAGAATGAAACAGACCAGGCTCTCCAATGTTTTGACCTCCAGAAGGTCATGTTCACAAGTCAGTGACCGTAAGAGCCAAGTTGGCATTCCCAGTGCCCACAACAATAGATCCAATTACTTCAACCAACAAGCATTAAAAAGCAAATGCAGCACATAAAGCTCACATTGCTCTGTTAATTCAAATACATATATCCACAGAAATGAAGAGGAGAGAACAGCACCCCTGCCATCTCTGGATGCTGTACATGCTCTGCTTAACTTTCCTTACACATTTTGGCTTCCACATTTCTTCCCCTGGTGTTCCCTGTTTGGGGACTCTTCACCCAAACTCAAACCACAATGAGACTGAATAAATTGATTCAATACCTATTTGCTTTGTGAATGTCATTCTTCCCACCATTATTCACTGCAATTCTTCAGACTTGGCTAAGCCAAAATACCATTTTGTTCTTCTTTCAATTGCAGATGCATAGATCTGTATACTTGGCGAAAAAATTAACTTGTTTCCTACTTACTACTTTTGAATTTGCTGAATAACCTAGCAGGCCAAATAATTCATTTTGAGAAGAAACAAAATCCTTCAGTAAGTATACTACTGATATAAAAGAGTTCAAAGGGGATCAACAGCATTTTATAAAAGGCAAATTGAAATAAAAATCTACAAGATCCAACAATAGCTACCACATACTCCATCCCCAAGGTTTTTTGAGGAACAGCTGGGCCAAACCTTAATGCAAACCCCTTCACAAGTATCAGCACCCTCTACCCTGTCCCACTGGGTCGGGATGGGGTTTGCCTGCCTCCCTGGGAGACCTAAGGCCATCACCAAACCTGGCAGCCCTGTGGGCTCCTATCCTGCAGTACAACAAATCATACCTTGGCTCCTGCACTGCTAGGTAGGATTGCCACCAAAATCCTCTGTCTGTTCTCCTCAGGCAGACAGAGCTCTGCTCAGTGGCTTCCAAGGGGCAGAGGAGCTGTGCTGACCTGAAAGGTGAGCTGGCTATTGCAGTTTAATGTGGCTGCTAATCAGGAGGCTTTTCATGCCTACTTAGTAAATATCCCTATTTACTTTAAATAAAACTGTGTTAGAGGAGCCAAAACAAAAATACCTATCCAGAGTATAACAGCCAAAATTAACTATGAAAGTGCTACTGATGCAGAAAAATATGATGTAGCCCATTTTCAAGGTTGCTAAATTATGTATTACTAAGGGCAGCACACAGTGACCTATTAATACATCTAGAGCCCTTTGTTGCCCTATTATCAATAACAAACCTTCTGCACTATTTTGGGAAATGACCTTTCTCCACAGCATGGTGTAGCACGAGCCAGGAACCTCCTCAGCTGTAATTCCAGCTCCACCATTGACTTGCTGCATGGTGAGGGAAAGCTGCTTTAACCTCCCAGGTGCTGTTTCTTTTTCTGTGAAGCTGTAGTGACACTCACCTCCCTCTCAGCTCAGTGGAGTGCCTTACTAAGTTCAAATATTTGAGCACAGCTTTGGGGATGCAAAACGCCAGATCAGTGTGACACATTGCTGCAGCTGCTTAAGGATATTAACAGAGCAGAAATTCAGCTGCAGCTGGAAGAACACATTGTGCAGAGCTACAAGATTCTCTTTTCACAGGTGAGAATTTATAGCCACCAGCTTTAGGCTACAAATCACCACCCAGTAACATTTAACTTGTCAGTGTTTTCAAGTCAGAGTTTCTTTCTCAACTCATAAGAAAGAAAATTTCAGTGCTTGGTCCCACCTATATGGCAGTAGAACCTGGGGTAATGTTAACAACCCACACAATGGTAAAGGATACACCTAAAATAACAGCATCCAGGGACCACGGGATAAGAATGACTGGGACGAGAGGAACACATGGAGGATACTCAGTTTATGCAGCCTGGGACATTTCAAATGTCAAAAAAAAAAAAAAAAAGTTGGGTTATAGGAAGTTTCAGAGATTAAAAAAATAGAGCAGAGAGAGCAGAGACTGTAAAAACACCAGCTCTTTCTCCCTCTCTCTAAATAAATAAAAGTCATGACTAAATGAGGTCATTCTGAAAACATGAACTATTTCATGTGCATATTTAATTTACTTTGGCAGGATATTCTCATGCTTAACCCCCTCAAGTTGCAGGAACAGGTGGAAAATGCTTACAAAATACAGGAATGTGCATAAGCACTCAGTAAAACTACAGGAAAGCTATATTCCCAGCTTGGGAGAAAAACAGTCACATAAGTCTTTTCCAAGGGGCAAAGATCAATTTGTTTTCAATACCTCACTTCTCTCCTATGTTGTTACAAAAGATATCATCGGTATTTGAGAGTTGTCAAGTAACTCTCTTTAATAATTTAACCAACAGTTTCCAAATAAAATTTACTTTGTGGCTTGAAACCCATCCTGCTAGAGGAAATTCCATTTCAATTCCTTTGTAATTGACAGCACAACTCAAATTCCTAAATCTGCATCCCTAGTTCTTCAGAAATGAAGTGAGTTTCACAGCCTGGAAGATTTAACCTGAAAACCACACCACCACACCCGTATTTACATGAGGAAGTTCCCAGGGTGAGAGCTATTCTTCCATCAGGATGATCCTCAAATGCCCTCAAAAACTCCTTAACTATTATTTAGAAGCCCTTTATTTTACAGACAGAGAGCAATACATCTGGCATGGATGTTTAAGCATGACATGATTCAAGTTTATAGGGATTAAATTACCACAGTTATTGAAATGCATGTTTGAATTTAATACTTAATATGTCTCTACTGACAGATTTCATTTACTCATCCTAATTAACAGTGCCCAGAGACTGCTTTTTCACCTTTTTTTTAGACTGAACTATGGCCAAATGTGAGCCCTGAGATGGGGCATAGGCATCCTAAGGCAGCGGAGGTGCCGGCGGGCCGAGCGGCTGCCATACAGCACCATCTACGGGCACTCCATAGGTACTGCTGAGGGGATGTATGGACTGGCTCCTGGATGCTCCCAGGCACACTCCCTGCCCTTACCCCAGCGTCACCAGAGCAAAACTCTCTGAGCAACTGTTTCCTCTCTGAGTCGCTGCCACTGATTCATCAGGAATCATCTGGAAAATGAAGTTACAGAGAAGTTGCCCGAGGAATAATTTTCAGAATAACAAGATTTACCTCTGTCATCAGCAGCACTTTGTTTCTCTCTGTGGCAATCTCTTGGCATGTAGACATGGTGGTTTATTACAAACACTCTAGATGAAGCACAGGAGGAGAAAATGTTGTGGCTTCTAGATTTAGAAAATGAAAAACAAGAGTAGCTTTAATTCTATTCACCTTGTGTAATATTTAAATCTCTATTTCAGCTTTTCCAGGTAACATTTTTTTTCTTCGTAATTTATACAAGATTTTCCCATGAAAATACCTTCTGGAATGTTTTTGTGATGCAATCTAACCTGAGGATCCACTTAGTCCTTAATCTCAAGGAACAGCCAATAAAGAAAAAGAATAAATTATGAAACCAAAAGTATTCAAACTGTCCCACAGAAACGCTCTTGCATGTTATATGTTCACTAAGGTTCAATGTTCAAAAATGTTAGATGAGAGCTATTCAGACCAGACTAATTTACAGGATCTGTGCCTGTCTCCACAGCAATGTTTTCTGAGATGAAAGAATTGGCAGTGGGCCAAAGAAGATTTTAATTATCCCAGTTTCCCTCTGAAATTTCCTGTCTCATTGCATATGAAGTTTACCATCCCAAAAATAGAAAACTGACCCATCTAGCAGGACAAACCTCAGGCAGCCTTTATTCCAGGACTTCATTCCATCAAGTGTAGGCACATACTCCACTGCTGACCTCTCCTGACCTCAGGGTGTGGAGAATTAGCAGCATTTCTAACCTGGAAAGAATTGTGTGTGCTGAAAATGAGTGTCTGGACAAGTGCCTCCAGCTAAACTGAAAGACACATGCATCAATGCAAGACATGAAACTAGGACTCAACACATCACAATTCAAAATAACTGTTTAATGTCAGTACAGAAATAAAGCATTCAGTAGCTTTCAGTTGTACTAGTGCTGCACCATGGCCATAGGCTGCTCCATTGTTGCAGGTGTGGAAATGACAGTACTAAAGAGTCCCACATTAAAGACTTTTTCATTTCTAAGAATGTCACATTCTAATGGATAGTGAAAAGGAAAAGTGAAGGATAACAATATTTGAGTTGAAGTCTGAAACATTAATTTTCAAATCCAATCAGTTTCTATGCCCACTGCATGCAGAAAGAACCAGTCAGGTTATAAGTGCTGCATCGTAGCACTCATAAACAACAAAAAAGGTTTTTTTACTTTTACTGAAACTGTTTCTAAAAGCTTATTGATCTTGACCAGAGTTCCCTACTTCTCCTGTAAATCAGAAGTTAGGAACACAGCTTCAGTCACTTGTTTTGAGTCCTGCAGGTATCAGATATTAGCAGCTGTTGTTCAGTGAAGACAGACAAATTACACTCACAGCTCAAAATAAAGAAATCCTGTTTGGGTGAACACAATTTGCTCTGTTCAGCAAGCAAGGGCATGAAAAGTCATTCCTCTCAGCCTCAGATAGCAGTCAGGATTTCCAGGCAGATCATTTTGTTAAGATTCATGCAGTATAAAAAAAAAGAACAATATTTGCAAAATAATTCCCATTCGCTGATTATTTTACTTGATTGAGCTCTGCCAGATACCATGCACTTGCCATGCTTTTGGCATGGCATGTAGGGCAGAAGGCAGTTTCTTATGCAGCTGCCTGTTCTGGAATGAATATCTGATCTATCTGATCTCAATTATGCAATTACAGCAATATTAATGCTCTCCATGAATTTTATGACATTGGGATAGCTTAACAGCAGAGTTTCTCTCTAAACTTCAAAAGAGGAGGGACACCAAAGCATAACAGGCTTGTAAAACACATGCTGACCTTTTAATATATTGATGTAGTTCTCTGAAAAGCTACCAATGAATAGACGGGAGAAGTCAGTGCTGGAGGTGATGGGGGGAAAGGAGAAAACCAGCACACTGACAAAGCATTATTTTCCACCTAATGTCCATAAGCATAAAGGTGGCTCAGGATAACAATATTTCTGGTAGAAAAAGTATATAAATACTCAGCTGTTTTTCACTCAGATCTAAGAGTAAAAGACAAGCATCTGAGCAACAGTAAAAGTTCCTGGTCAGAGCTTCTGGTGTTGTAAGGCACATTAATTTTTGCAGCCTCTGGTGTCACTAAAGAGCCTTTGTCCAGTCAGATTGACAATTTACAGCTTACAGTTAAGGTGAAACAAGCAACTTGCTCCTTGCACTTATTTTACAGGCTTTGCCAGATTGGATCAGATAAAGGCACACATTCAGTGCAGATCCTCAATCATTTTCAAACAGGTTCGATACCCCTTCTAGGGTTCAGTTGTGAAATCCCTTCTAAAAAAACGTAAACCAGGAAATTCTTGGCACTCTGATTTCCCTTTCCTCTATCGATTATTTTGCCTACTTCAAAACACCAGGAAAGCTTCTCTAAATAAGAGTAGACCTTACTGTGATGGGTGAAGTCTGTTTCTCCTTCCATGAGAGCAGGGTCTGACATCACAGTCTGGGAACCAGTTCAGCTCCTTTTCCTGAAAAGAGGCAGGATACATCTTAGCATAGCTGACTTCTCCCTGTATTTCCCATCCTCCACATCTTCCTAGGATGGTGCCTGCTTTCTTCTAAGACTTGATGAGAGAGAGAAAGAGGAGTAAAGGGCAAAGGTAACCAAGAGGTCAAGAAGAGACACTTTCCCTCAGATGCTGCTAACAAGGCACAGCACAGGAGTTTCACACGACTTCAGAAACCCTCATTCTCTGCTGGTGAGCTCCATGCAAGCCTGGGTTCACCGAGGTTACAGCAAAAGAAAAGGTTGTACCTTTGTTGATCAACGCTGCTAAGCAACAAGTCACAAAAACCAACATCCCTCTTGTCTTCTGCTGGCTGCAATTAGAGAACTACAAACAGGATCACAGATTGAGGGCCGGGAGAAAACCTTCAGCAGTGTGAGTGTGCACTGCTCCCAGCCACACAGCCCGTGCAGCAACTTCTCATTAGACATACATTCTGCATCCCCAGCCATTGCAGCCTGCACAGGGCAGGTCAACCCAGGCCTTTGAAGCTGTAATAGCCTTTGGCTTCTCATAGGTTGTAATCTTTAGGTTGTAGTGGTCACTTTCAATTGAAAAAACAAAGCAGAGGTGTTGTCAGTCCCTGATTAACTTCATGAATATTTGAGTCATGTTAAAAGGAGTATAACTAAAGCTTTTTACAGGCTACTCTACCAGTGGAAGAGATGTGAGAGGAAATGAAGACATAGTAACACAGCACAGAAACTCACTTTGCCACAGTATTTTAAGGAAAAATACAGGAATCTTATCACACCATTTTGAAAGGTGAAGCTTTTAACTTGTTACAAGTAAACAATCTTTTACTCAAACTACAAGAACTTCTATTCCCCATTTAGAGCACAATTACAAACAAACCCACCTAGTGCCAAAGGACAAGTGTCACATGGTCCCATGCAACAGACAAATCCAAAAGATAAGAAAGGCAGTTGAATTTATAATTTTTGTAAGCCTCACACTGTCAGTCACATCAGTTTCTGTGGCTTCACAGTGAATTATCCAAGATAAAATAGGCATTCTTCTTACTGCTCCGTAATGTACCTTCTCCACACACTGTCATGAATGTCAGCTCCTCTTTTCCTTCCTTGCTCACCAGCTGAATCATACTTCAGCATGACAGGAGGGAACAGGGCATGTCTGTCATCCTTCCATTCTAAGTATGTACTCTAACTGCTTTTAATTTTTTAATTCTGAAATTTTTATTCTGAATTTACAAATGCTGTTAATGTTCCATTATGGGGTGGGTGGGTTACTTTTAAATAAACTATATGGAATAAACTACTGGAGTAGCTGAACTGGTATTTGGAAGAGGAATCCTGTTGATAGTCTGTGCACTGATGATTGTCCAAACCTTAAGTATTGGGAACACACTAATTTTTTCTTAAATACATTCCTTATCAACTTTTGTTCAATCTTTCGTCAAATTATAAATGTTTCAGAATAGTCCAGCAGGAACAGTTACAGAAGCACTAAAGCCAGTGAAAATGTTTTTCTCATCTTAACTCATGGAGTATGCTACTTATTGACTGTGTATCCAACGGGGAGCAATAGAGCATTCTGAGAAAGAAAAATAAAGGGGATATAAGGCTGTTTGCACCAGTACAGAGCAAGTCAGTAATTGAATCTTGCCACATTAAGAAAGAAAACTTTAGGAAGGGGACTGCATACAGTTAGGATTAAAAAAAGTATATTCTTTAGCTTTACTCAACTCCCATTCCCCAAAATCTCAAATACCCAACACATTGCAGATTTCACAAATAAGCAATACATGAGAGGAGAACATAAAGGCTGGAGCAGCATGCACAACAGGAAGTAGTGCATTTACAGAAGGCAAGGGCAGATTAGATATCAAAGAAAAGTTTTTTATTACTTAAAGCAGGACATTACAACAGAACAGTAGTCAAGAAGGGGTCACTGGGTCCTGTCACTGAAAACAAAGAGATTAGATATGAAAGGAATAAGTCACACTAAGAGCATGAACTTGCTAAGAGCATTTTTTCAACCTTAAGTAACATGGCTGTAAATATACGTGGGGCTCAGAGTAAAGACTATTGAACTGTAACCCTTACACTCTCTGACCTGTTTCAGAGTCCTGGGTAAATCACTTGATCTCACCACACTTGTTTTTTCCAGCTGTGAAACACCAGCAACATCTATTACACAAGGACCTGAGGAGAAGTTTCACGCTCACAGACAACTGCAAGACTTTGTAGGAAATGAGTTTGTGTATTTGAAGAGTTTATTCCTTACCTCCCATACTCATTTGTCTAACAGTTTATCATACCTCCAGCTACAAACTTCATCTTGCTTCATTTCTTCTCATGAAGTTGTATTATTTTCCCATACCATTCTGCCATAGCTGTGGGTTTAAGTGTTAACATGAGAGCAGTTTGACAACTCCAAAAGCTAAGAATATGTCAACATCCTACTCAACAGATTTGTTTACTATCTTTTTTCAGAAGCCTGTTAACTTGTACAACAATATTTTAATGCATTTTAGCCAACTTAATCCCACAGAACTAAAAATGTTGAGCAGGAAATGTTTTTCCCTACCTTGGGACATCCTGGATTGTTTACTGACTTATAGCCTACCAGCTGAAGCTCTGCAGTCCTTCTGAGGATAATGCTTCTGCTCAGCCCATGAGAACATGAACCAAACTGCACAATTAATTGAACAGCAGTTGACTCCAAAACACGTCACAGCAAAATTTTACAGGCTATAAAGTAAACTATTTGATTCTCACATGGAAAGCTCAGTTCACACTTTGCACAGGACAGCTTTTCAGTTTGGTAGGGGAATCACTGAAAAACAAAGCAGGGACCCTCATTTACCATTCAATTTCCAATATAAAGATGTTTCTCCATCTACTGAAGCATAAGGCACAACTGAACACATAAAGAAGGCAAAGCTGATTTCCATTTAATGCTCTGCTTTAAGAGGAAAATACAGTTCAAAGAACCTGCTTAAGCCATTGCACTTCTGCTAAGAGTTCATTTGTGAACTAACAATACTATAAAAGAAGCAACAAAATGAGAAAATAATGATAGCCCATGGCTTGAGTGGATCAGCAGATCTGTATCCAGCAAACAAATACTGAAGAAGCTGTAAAACATATTCTGCTTGAGCAGTTGTCATTTAAACAAGGCTGCGGGTTCTATTTTACTTGCTTGGCAGCTCATGTATAACAGACAAGGAAAACACCAGTCCCTGACAGAAGAAGTAATGACTATAATAAGGGTTTGATCTAACAGATAAACACAAATGAAATCACCTCAAAAACTGCCACCTGAAACAAACAATCAAAAAGTTGAGAACTCACCAGTTAAAATGCTGCTGCTCTCATTAACTCATTTCCCACCTGTCATTTCTTCTACAAGGTACTATAAAATACAGTCAATATTTAAAGCTGAAAGGACACAAAGGCCACAAGACATTGCTTCTGGTTTGGCGGACTCTCTGTCATATTCAACAGAGGCTTTTTAAATAAAAAAGAAACTGTAAGTATTGCATTCCTCTCACAACTAAGTATGGTCATAACAGTCACTGTACTTCTGCCACTCCATACATTCCTTCAGCTGCTTCTTTGTTCATTGATTGCAGAAATCCCAAAGTACCGATCAGGAAACAGGCATAAGTGGTCAGAGCTTGGAAGCTCTGACAATTTAGGTGGTGGAAACCATTAACACCAGCTACCCCAGTGCAAAATTTCTTACCAAAGAAATGCCTCGGCTGTATGGCCTCCAAAACACCACAATGCCCTTCCTTAGTATTTTACTGCAAACAGTGCCTAGCAGGAAAAAGTTGTGAACAAGATATAACAACTGGGACAAGGGGAAAGAAGAGAAAAAAAATATTTTGAGGGGGGGAAACAACCCAAACAAAAACAAACAGCATGAAATCAAAAAAGAGGATTTAAGTAACCCAATTCACTCGAATTGGGTTGCCAGAAGCCAAACAGGTGAAACTGAGCTAAAGTCACCATACCTTTTATGTACATGTCCAGAAAATGAAAACAGTGAATATCATCACTTCCAATATATTTCTGTAAAAATTAATTCATCTAAGCACCAACAGGCTCACAAATTCTCCTGTTTTACTGGTTTTACTGTCAGGTCTCCAAAAATCAGCACTTTCCCATTTTATCCTTCACATTTAGTGGATACCAGATGAGCTCTGCTTTCTAGATCACGGATCAGGAAAATGTGTCCTCCAGATTTTTCTCAAGGGAAAATAAAAAATGAAAGTGCTTTTGGTTGGAAGCAGTCCTGTCTTCTGCAAGAGATAAAGAAAAAATACCAAACACAACTGGCCATTTTGTTTGAATCCAAAAAACGTAAGTCAGATCAGGAAACCACAAGACATTATTTTTAGAGATAAACTATTCTAGTATAAAGACATTTGCTATTAAAACATCAGGGTCAAGATTTATTCCACCTGATGTCTGCATATAAAAAAAAGTCTGACTAAATTTTGCTTTTTAATAAAACATCTATTTTGAAACCGGGATGGTTAAAATTCCCTTCTCCTATTGTACAGTGTGTAGTAACTAACTACAGCTTCCAAACAGGGACCAAACACCACTATGTTCTATTTATATGCATACAATTTATTTAAAACTAAGGCTGTGGTCTGGTGCTGTCAGGCAGTCCAATGTTCTTGCTGTCACTCAAGGTGAGGGAAGAAAATGCAATCCATTCTGGCAACAGCTGCTGCTATATTAGAATAGAAAGCTGCAGTGTCAACTGCTCTGAGATGACCCCACAATCAGAATCAAACCCTGCACCACCATAAACGTCACTCTCCTACCCTCCCAAACCAAAACATTTTACATGGGCATAGAGTTTTTAGCAACAGATCTATGGCACATACACATAGAAGATTTGGAAATTCATTTTTTTCCAAAATAGCGTGTAGTAATCTCTGAGTGAGGGTCTGGATTTGTCATGATCGCTGTATATACAGAATCCAACAGAATTCTTTTGCAGAGTACTGGGCAGGCACTCTATTCATGTCTGCTGCAGTAAAACACCTGAGTCCACACACAGAAAAAGTGTATTTGATGTTCATGTTTACATAAAGCACTTATCAAGAACAGAGTAGAAAACAATGCTTAGAGACCATCTTTGAATGCCTTCAGCAGCAGGTCAGCTGCCAGCCCAGGAGACAAGACTCCTCTAAGAACTTTTTCTTCCAGAAGTGGGATCTTATCCTTGACTGCCAAGTGAGTCCGGAAATGCTCCAGCATGTTTTCTTGGATGAGGTTCCACATCCACACTTTCTGCTGTTTCCGTCGTTTGGCCACCAGCTCTCCACTTGTGAGCATGAGGTCACGGAACTCCGTCATCTTATCCCACATATCCGAGATGCCCTCCCCGGTTCTGGCAGAGACGCGCATTACCTGTTGGATCCAGAGGAACTGGTAAAGCCAAGTTAGCTGCTGCCTTTGAGGCTTCAATTACTGCATCAGGTAGATTGCAAGGAAATTAAGAAATGAGTGAGCGAAGCTTCCTTCAATAATCACTTCGTGAGGCTGTAAGCATTTCTGTGCCTTCTCCCCCCACAAAAAAAAAAATTTGGGATTCTACTAACTAAAAGTAGACCCCGAGATCCACACTATTTGGGATATTTGTCCCGCTGCTTGCTATGAGAATCATTTTTAGTAAGTCCTTCAGCTAAACGGTACATTATTGCTCTTTTACTTAAATGTAAAGTTAAGTGTATATTCTGGTAGCTATTCTTTTGCACTTAAAATATGCAAGAAATGAGGTATTTTGATTTTTTTTTTGCCTTTGCTTTCCAGACTAGGAATTAATTTTGCCAATGATATTTCAGACATCCACCACAGTCTTTCAAACTGAACAGCCTGGTTTTTTTTTAACAAAGCTTCTCTCTCTTTCCAAACTTACAAAAGAAAGGCTAAACCTCAGTCAGCCCAGGTGATTTAAGCTCATCTTAACGGGTCAATTTCAATACCAGGGTAGAACAAACCTCCTTCACAAACAGAAGTTTACTTATAAAGGAAGTAAGACTGTTTGTGTGTGTGTGCTTATTCTATATGCACATATAAAAAATTAGAACTGAATCTTCTCCTTAAAAATCCATCAAAACCTTTTAGTAAATAAAATACAGCATTAAAACTGAAGACCCACAGGATAGAATTCCAATTATCTAGCCATTTCCATTACGTGAGAAACAAAAAAAAAATTAAGGCAGCAAAGAAACACATGAACTAGTCAAAGAACAAAGGCAATCACAGGCTTCAGAGTTATAATGGAGGGAGAAGAAGATTAAGGGACATTTTTAGATATGCACAGCTTAAAAAAAGCAAGTGAAGTTTGCACTACTCCTAATGTCAGTAATAGCTCTGCTAGGGCAGAGATTGTAGCTCAGGGCAGGAGTCCTGGAGAGGAGGACTGGCTTTCCAGTGTTTCATGTGGCACACTTTGAGATCAGAGGTGAAGCACAGACAGCAGCAATCACCTCTCCAGCACACTGTGAGACTAAACAAGCAACTGCAATTTTTATAGAAGAACCCAGGGAGACCAAGACAGCTAAATGAGAAGATCGTAAGTCTGGGAGGAAAAAATACAAAAAACCCCAAACACACCACCAAAACCCAAACAAAACCAAACCAGACCCAAAGAGCCCCACAAAGCTTAGTGAAGTGCACAAACCTGGGGCCTCCAAACCCTTGAGCGTTTGCGAAGCAGCTTCATAGCACTGATGTACTCAGCCTGGATTCTCCGGGCAGGCACAACTAAATCACCATCAGCCTTATTGATAGCAACCAGATCTGCCACCTCAATGATGCCCCGTTTGATGCCCTAAATGCAACAAGGAGAGAAATCAGGAGTACCCAGAGGGGCTGTGACACGCTGATTCATCACAAAAAACAGGTCAAAATGCTTTGTTAGTTTCTAGGTTTCTCCCCACAAATACATGTAACTAGTAAACATGTCAGAGTTAAGCCACAGAGTATCACAAGTTTACATCGTAATACTTTTAAAATCAAAAGGGGAGCTTAACTGTGCAGGAAGTGGATGACATTGAAAATACTTGATAATAACCGTATAATGGACAAAACATTATTGATATGGATTTTCTGCATAGATACTACATGTTGAATTTAAGTTTCTCTTTCTAGTCCCACGTAGTAACCAATAAGAGAAACTGAAAAATACCTGTAATTCATCTCCACCTGCAGGTGGTAGCAGTAATATAAACATATCAACCATATCAGCCACAGCAAATTCTGACTGGCCCACACCTAGAAAAATTAAATTCAGAATTTACCATTTACTACAAACTGTCAGTCACATTAATGACAGCAATTATGACAGATCCCAGCACTGCCCCATGAACAAATCCCACTAGCAAAACAAAGACAACAGGAAACGCAACAGTTTAGTAAAAGACATACAGGAGTAGAAAATAGACAGAATGAGCACTCATGTTCAATCAGTGACCATGTTTGAAAACATGGGCAAAATCAAGGCAGAAAGTATGCAATTATTAGCACACCGTAATTTCATATCACAGCAGGACAATTAAAGCAAACCCTAAGCACATACCTACTGTTTCCACAAGAACAACATCATAGCCTCCTCCTTCACATAGCAGAATGGCCTCATTTGTGGTCCTTGTGACACCTCCCAGTGTCCCACTGGTTGGAGATGGCCTAATGTATGCATTCATGTCTCTTGACAACTCAGTCATCCTTGTTTTATCACCCAGTAGGGAACCTTAAATGTTTGATGTTAAATTATTTCAAAAGTGTAACACAGCCAAACTTTCCCTTCTCCCCCCACCCCACCAATAAATAAGTGAGAAAAGACAGATCTCTTGTACAAAGTCAGTCAAATAAGAATATCCCAGTAACAGTTGTTCAAGACTTAGCTGAGGACTAGGAAGTTACTGCATGGTTCTTCCACCTCTCAGAAGCTGGAAAGGCCTGATAAGCAGACCTTACTGCTACCAAATATGAAGAATTTGCGCTAGGTCAGAACAAATTCTACAACTTCTGAATGGCTTTTTGAGGCCTATGCACATCAGGCCACGCAGCTGAATATTGTCTGTTCCTGCCCAAAGGGACAAATCTCTGCATTATGATTCTGACACACCTTGATGCTGGATTTTTTGTTTTAAGAGAGCTGACATCTGTCCCAGCCTTCCTTCTACTCAAACAAACTGCAAATCAGATTCAGCGAGATCTACGCACTTGAGGGACACTCCAAAAGATGAGGGATGCTCAATTCTTCCAACTAGTCTTCCAACAGCCTTGCTGTCACATTTTGCTATTCTGCTGATGCATCCTGAAGGCATGCATTTAAGAACACAGTCTGTCTTAGCTCCACGTCATTGCAATGCTCTAATTATTTCTTCATAAATAGTTGCACATCTCTAACAGCACAGAAGCTGGAAAAATTAATGATGCTGCCTGGTAGCTGCCCGTTATAGAAAGATCAAGATCAAAATAATATTATTTGTATCACACATACCACAAATCAGGCTTGGTCAGTTTAGAATTCCCCTACAATTTTTTATTGGAGAGTTACAGATCACAGCCTACAATCAGTAATCCTGCAGAACTCCGAAGCAATTAAAATTCAGGAAAATAAAATTGTAAGACAATCTTTGAAGACTTGAAAAGAGGAAATCTGAAACAATTACAACATTGATATCTATTTCCCAATTTCATATCACATAGGAAAAAATATGAAAACTTGATTTATTTATTTTTTATATTTTACTGTTATAGGCCCCAAATTTTCCTCCACTTGGCCCAAAGAGATACTTCTGTAGTTGACAAGGTATTAGAAACCTGACTGAAACTTTAATTCACACTCACCACCACTTGTACTAGAAGAAGGGTCTACAGCCAACACAGCCACTTTGTGTTTTCTTTCTGTAAGCATTTTCCCAAAGCATTCTATGAAGGTCGATTTTCCAGCACCAGGAGGACCAGACAAGCCTAAATAATCATATTAGGAAGAAAAAAACATTTCGTTAGTCAAATAAATAATACATCTCATGAATACCATCAACATCTAAGTTGATAATAATTCATACTTTAACACAGCATCTCAATAAAAGCAAATACAAGCTATGCTTGGTTCAGTCAACGCAGAAGCAATTCACCACCCCTCATCCTATTCACACCAATACAACGTTGTGTTTATCCACCTCTATTTCCTCCCCTCCAAATAAAATTACTTATACTGTATGACTTTTCCTTCTGAACTATCAAAATGTTATATAGTAGAACTGGATTTTTCAGATTTACTATAAAAGAAACATTCCAAAAGGAAAAGCAAGCCCCTACCTTGAAGAGCTGCTCTTTCAAAAAAATGAGGCCATTTGTTTGCATGTCAAAGCTCATAAACTAAGATTAGCACCAAACTTCTCTCACTCCCATGTCCCAGTTCTTGTTCTTTCTACCTTTGTGCAGACAGGAGAGATGACAGCTGGGCATGACACATGTTAGCAGTCCATCTCTTTGTAAGGCAAAAATATTTTATAGCTTCCAAGAGAAGCAGGTTCAAGTCTCCTTCAGCTGAAAAGCAGGCTGCTTTAAAGGAGGGACATAAAACAGGAAGGTACATGTTTTTCCTTCTGTGGACTAAAAAAGGGATTCAGGAAGTATTCAAGAAAACACCTTCTTAGGGAAAAGACCAGGTCTGCTTGACCACATCTTTCCCTAAGTGTAGATAACATCTGCATCAATCTGCAAACTACCTAGTACTTCACCTTATAATGGTTATGAAACCCACCCTGAATAACACACTCCCCAGAAGCAATGATTATTTCTAAAGCATTTTCAAAAGCATTTTTCATCTCGAGCCATAATTCCACGGAACAACAGAAGTAATCCAGATTGGTTATAAACCACAAAAAAATAACAACCCAAGACTACAGACCACGTTTAAACAACAGCGCTAATAAAAGGTGAGGACTGTAATTACATGTAAGCAACTACTAGACAAGACATAAAAGGACTAACCCACTCTAAAGGCAAGTGGCTTTCCTTGATTTAACTTTTCTTGTTCCCTGTGGTAGGATAATACCTTCTGAAGGAGCACCTGTGCTACTTTCTTCTTCCTACTCTGAGTCGATTCTACAAGTGTAATGGCTTCAGCTAAACAGGCTCTGTGACTCTGGATTAATCCATGGTAAAGTCTATCTATGAGTCTCTGCTCCCGGTCAAAAAGTCCCTCCACTTGCTGCTCAGGGGCTGCTTGCTGGCACAGCTCTCTCCTCAAACCATTTGAGGAACAAATCCATTTTGTACGACAGCGATGTGCTGGCCCAAGGGATTCAATGCCCAGGAAATCGGCTCGGGAAGTGAAGTGAAAGTTCGTGAAGTAAGTTCTTCTGGAGAAGTAACAACGAGGGAATCTCAGCAGCAAAGAGATCTTCATCTTGTTTGGAATTAAAACGTACCAGAGTTGTCAGTTCACTTCTGCTTGCAGGCACCCTAAAGAAAAGGAAACACATTTTTACTTTCTTCGAAGCACTTGTGAGGACTCAAATGAAATTTATGTACACCAGTTAAACAGACACAATAAAAACAAGCTACAGAATCAATAGCACAGCATCTCTTTATTATCGCACTTCATAAAAGAAAATATGGTTTTCATAGATAGGCAGGTAAAAAAAAGTACTTTTTAATAAGCCTCTGAGAGCACACGCAGCACACTACAAATCCACGGACAATCAATCCTTATGCTTACGGAAATGGCGGTATATTCTAGTTTGACGGCTGCGGGACTATTTTGAACAATTATTCGGGATGAGGGCATATTCACATTTATTTCCACCAGAAAGAGGAAAAAAGGGGGGTGGGGTGGGATTCAGACACAAGAACATTTAGAAATAAACTGGAGGAGCTGAAGGCTCCCCGGGGCAGCCCCAGCCCCGCTCCCGCTCCGCCGCCTCAGCCCGGGGCGGCCGCTGAGGGGATGAGGGCTGGGGAAAAGGCCTCGCCCCCCGCCATTCCCGGCCGCTGCCCGCCATTCCCGGCACCTACCGGAGCCCACCCGCTCCGCCCCGGGAAGTGACGCCCTCAGGCTGAGCCGGAACCCGCTGCTCGGCAGGGAAAGGGGCAGCAGGGCAGGGAAAGGGCGCGGCAGGATCGTGAGGGGGGTGCCGAAGGGCAAGGAGCTCCCCCCGCCATTCCCCGACCCCCCCAAAGCGAGGGGTCAAGGCCTCAAGGCTCAGGTCTGGCCATTCCATGAGCACTTAAACTTCCATGGTCATAAAGTCACAGCCTCCCTGCCTTGGCCTTACAGGGAAGGATGTTTCAGATCATTTCTCTCCTGAAATCTTAGATATGTCCACTCTGAGTCCGTGCGTGGCGATTTACTAGTCCTCCCACTTCGTTTCATACACCAGGAAGGGAGAAGAAATGCTTAAATTCTCACTTGTGCTTATTAAATCCCAGCGCTATTAAACCCTTTTAAAGTTTCCTGTCATGGAATGCTAGTTTATTGTGAGTTGGGGTTTGTTTTGCTTCCTTTTTAATTTTTTTTTTTTAATTACTGTTTCTCCAGTCATCTCGCCACCCCTTTTCTGCGCATCTTCTTGTTAAAGTACACAGATTTATTTCCAATAAATGTAAATGCACAGAATTCACTGGCTGAGCTGTTCCCAGTGCCTTGCACTGTGCTGCAAAGACTTGTTCACAGTGTCATCACGTGGGTAGTGAAAATGATTGACTGTTAAATAGCAAAAGTTTTGTTCTGAACTGCTGAATGCACAATTTAATCTCACTGCTGTTATTCCGGTTCAAAATACTATGATACACAGAGAACTGAACATTTTAGGGCTAAGAAAATGTGCAATTTTGTGTCCCTATCAGAATGGGATGAAATCATGGCAGCAAGACACAAGAAGTCCCGTTTCAAAGTAGCCTTGTGAGGTCTTTCTGTTTAACCAGGTCTTTATTGACCAGTGTCACCTTGGATCACTGTAATCTCTTCCTTAACAAGTTTTCTAAGCTTCTCTGTTTCAAGTGTTGTACTTACACCTAGGTAGCACATCCCCACTATTATTTTAATAAGAGGAGAAACAACAAAAAACCCCCATTCTTCTACTGCTTAATTGATCCTTCAGTTTATGCCCCTTTATGTTCTCCCAACCTGAATACTTTTGTTGGTGACCTCGATGAACAGGCGGGCAAAACTGCACATTACATCAATGCTGAAGAGGAGAGGGGATTGCTCAATCCTCTGTCTGTGATAACCTTGTGGACTGGAATAATAGGAGTGAGATTAAAGTGTGCACTCAGCAGTTCAGAACAAAACTGCTGCTCTTTTACACAGCCAGTACTGCCAGTCTGATATGGCCACAAACAGCCATGAATGTGCTTTAGAGTCATCTTCCTGCAAGAACTGTTTTCAAGACTTTCCACACTGGTGAGGTCTGGAAATCCAAATTGCTCAAGTCACCTCTTTTTTGCTCTCCTTTTTCCCCAAATATGTTATTCAACAAGTTTGCTTTTCACCAGTCAGGGACTACAGTCTCCAAATGCCAGATATGAGAGGAAGACTTCCTATTGCCTTGTCAATGATATACACCCTTTCTTTGAATATTCTGGAACAGAGATTATACAGGTCTCCTAGAACTATGTGCTCTTCTACCACCTCTGATTTTCTGTTACTCTAACCCCATCCAAAATGGGCAAAATCCTCCCCTAGAAGCTGGATCATGTCCAGAGTCTCCTTAATCTACATCCTGCCATACTATACAGTGTTCTTGTGTTTTAATGCATGTAACTAAAGAGGGGTGTTTTTGGTCTTTATTACAGCCAGCCCAATGAATTTTGGTCAGACTCACTGTATTTGTGATTTCTCTTGGCTTCTGTATTCTTTATCCACTCATCATTAATTTACTTAACATTGTTTCTGAGCTATTCAGGAGGGTAATTCAGTAGCTTTCTGCCTCAGGCTGTGTTTCTCTTTTTTTAAAAAAAGTTATCTTTCAAATTTGGGGTGCGAGGAATGTGTTTGTGGATTTGGGGTTTTTTTTAATTTCAAATTTAACTCATATTCTGGATTTTCTTTGTTTCTTTTCTCCAAGGGTGTCACAAGAATAAAAACGTGCACCCCGTAGTTATTCCATCACAGTCTACAAACTTGTCCAAGATTTAAGAAAATTAACTGTCTTAAACTCTTTGCTGTGAATTTACCCCAGTCTTAAAGAAAAGGGTACTGCTGGTAACACATGAAATGGCAGTCTTCCCTTCTGAGCCCATACTAAATCAAACATCTTGTAAATGTTATAAATATTGTGCCATGAGCTAAAGGTGCAGGGAGGAACAGATATTCAGGCAAAATGTGCAACTGAATCCAAATCATTACAAAAGAGTAGAAAAAGACCCTTCTGTAACTTCTCACAGCAGGTATAGTATTAACATTAGAATCTTTGCCAAATTCAACCATGCAAATTTACATTCCGTCTAACTGACTTCCCCTTGCAGTTTTAGTTGGACTAGTTCATTCTCTCTTTTTCGGAAGCATTGATTTCCTTGCTCTGTTCACCTCTTTTAAGAAACCCCAAAGTAATCTTTGTGCACATAATTAATACAATGATATTTAATATAGTCATAGACATTCCTTTACAGCTACGTGCTGTAAAGGCAAATATAAAACCACAGTCCCTGCCATGGTACAAACTGAAACTACAGTGGTGACCAAATGACCATTTGTCCTTTATTTCAGAAGACACTCCTCAATTCTTTCCAGCTTTCACAGAAGCAGAGAAGTTTGATACAACCTCCTCTTGACAGCAAAACACGAAGCAAGGTAACTGCTGATTACAGCCTTCTTTTCAAGAAGGAAGGCTGAGCCTTCCAAGGACAGTCTAAGCACTCTAGACAAAATATACCTCCTGCCTTATCTTAAAAGATAATTGAACTCCTGAAATAAAGTCACTAGGAAGCATATTCACAGCTGAAAGTTTGCCTGTTGAAATGCAAATTGAGCCCAGGCCTCAGATCTGCAATCGCAACTCAGGCAAGGAAATAGCACAAAAAAAAGTCCATCTCCTCAAAAGCTCTGCAACTGCTACGCCAACAGGTGTTTGCTGACTGTGAGCATCTCAAGGTTTTGCTACAAAGGCCAGGACAGAGCAGCAGGACAACTGCCTGGCTAGGTGTGGAGGAAACAGCCGTAGCACAGCTTCCCACGGTCAGCCACCTACGCAGAGGGGACAACTCCATGGCTGAGCAGATTATCTGTACCTGTGCTGGTGAGGAGACATAAGGTTGTCAGGGCTGCCAGAGCTCGAGAGCCTGGAAAAAGAAATTTGCTCTTTGAGCTTTGTCTGAGGGCATCTGAAGAAAGTAGAGAAAAAAAGATCTTAAATAACTATGGTTTATATTTGTGTAACATTTTTATAAACAAGGGAGTGAATTTTCTTCACAAAAACAGTAGTGACTTCGTTTCCTTGTTGGTATGAACTGAGCTGGGATTGCACGTTAACAAGAAATTACATCAGCCATCAGGAAAGTTTTCTACTGCTCATTCCCAAGTTTTTTAATTGTTAATGATGTACTGCCTGATGTAAAATGATTTTTAAAGGGGACAGATAAAACCACCTTTCCTTATAAAAGAAAATATCTTTTTTGTAAAAAAAGGAAAGAAAGACGTTTACTGTATAGGCAAAACCCCCAAACATTTTTCATATACTACTATGGGTTGTAAAAGCCCGCTAAATAATGTTCCTCAAGACTGATTCATTGTTAAAATTATAAACCTGGAAGAGCAAGCTACTTGCCAGTAAAATATTTTCTTTTCTTTCAATTAAAAAAGTATTTAAAAGCTTGGCTTAAAGAGTATGTTTTTCTCCATGGCCACCAATGACTCATGGTATCAAAATATTTCTTATGTAGTTCATTATTGCACAACTGAAAAGGAAATCATTAATTGCCTCTTCCTGGTTTTTTTCAATACAGCAATGAAACCATAGCAAGCATATTAGTAACCATAAAAAGTATAATACAATCTGACACTTGACTTTGCTGAGACACCCTCATTCCCAGCTACTTTCTGCTTAAGGAAAGGCTTGATTGGCTGCAAGCTTTAAGTTCTGTAGTTGCCAAAGACTCAGTTCTGAGCAGAGGAGTGAGACTTTCAAGTGACTAAATACAATCCTCCTTCCCTCCAGCCCAGGGTGCTAAGGGTTTATTAAGTCAGTTTGAAATGAGCACAATCTTATAAATGAAAAAGTGAATACTGTAGTTCACAAAGTGAAGCATACACTGGGGCAAGGAATCAATGATGAATGCATAACTGTGTACCATTGAAGACAATCTGAGCATTGAGAGTAAAAGCATAAATCTCTCATACATTCAGGTGTTTTTCCCTGCATCTCCAACAGCACTGGTGCTCAGAGTTTTGTCTCACGCTGAGTGCCTCACTAGCACATGAAAAGCACAATTTGTGGAAGTGAGATAGTGGGGAGAATTATCCATAGGAACACAACATTGCAGCAAAATATATCAAGACATTCTCTGTTCCAAGATTACACAGCCAAGATGAAGAGGAAGACCAAGGCCATGGTAAATCTGATAGGATTCAAGACAGGTGTAGGAAAACCTAAGTGCTTCCAGTTGGGACCAAACCCATGGTGTGAACAGGGAAGGTTGTTTCTGGCAAGCCACCTGAGCACTTTAAACAAGGTACTGTTTATCATGCTGGAAGTCTCTGTTTCTCTGCTGTGTCGGTGTGTGCATTCATGTTGTGTTTGCTTACTTACTCTCCAACATGCCCACAAAAGCCAGACCTTGGTCTTACAATCCAAAATTGTGTGTGAGCTGAATGTCCCGTTTTTCCAGGCAGTTGTAGCAGATGGGTGTGAAAATGACAAAAAGGGAAGATTCTGCTAAGATTCAATGTTGTATGATCAACGCATCCAGAAATACAGCAAAACAACATTCTAAAAGGCTGACTGACTCAGAAAGGGCTTGTTAAAAAGCCTGTTGGATCATACTGTGTGCACTGCTTTACACCACAAAGTAAACACCTTCATGTAAGTACACCCTACATTTACAAAGCTTAGCCTAATGATACAAAATGTTGTACCACTGAATTAAGATGAAAGAAGAATCCTTAAATAAGACAAAAAAGGAAGCAAAAAACTCCAAAGTCCAAACAACAACAAACCCCATTACAATCGTAACTCATGCAGTTGCATGGGGAAAATTAGCATACAGCATATGAAAAGAAGTAAAGTAGTTGTTTCTAGGACCAGCTAATAGAGATCCAGAAGGGAAATTTGGAATATTTTTGTTCAGAAGTTGGTATTTTTTTCTTATTGCTTTCCTGACTAGCTCCATGTTTAGAAAAGGATTCTACTTTCAAGCAGCAGCCCCATCTTGATATATCATTATATTATGCTGCAAGAATCAACAGATGTTCCACCTGCACTCTCCCCCGATGGCAGTTAGCCATTAATGTGTTATCTGAAAATTTGTGTTTATCTTTAGTGCAGAGGAATAAAATGGAGAAATAATTCCTTTGACTCTGGCCATGAGGCTCCCTTACTACTTCTGGCCAGAAGGGGAAGCTCGCGCTATGTGATTGAGTAACACAGCCTGGATGGATTCTCAACACACGGGAATTCAGTTCACCAGCACCATCGTAAATCTGCCCTGTTTGGCCACAGCAGAGTTTAACTACCTGAGGAACTTAAACACACCCAACATTTATTGAGAGTGCTTTCAGTAGGCTTCAGAGTGTAAAATACAAAAGTCTCGCTGCAACAGGGGTTCCATTTTGGTTTTGTTTGGAGAATTACTCACAGAAGACCAGCAGCAAGTGGCTGTAACCCTCTTTAGGAGTCCTTTACATCAAGTTTCTGACTTCCCAGCAGAATTTTGCTGTTGCCCTCTCTGGTCACTGCAGCAAGTCAGAGATCTGTGTAACATAAGGCTTACACAGGAATCTCATTTTATTTACCCATCTAAACCAGAAACAAAATACAAAGCATACATCTTAACCAGAATTCTGCTGCTGTGTTAAGATGCCCATTCAGTATCAGTGTGGGAAACAAACAGAAAACTTCATAGGAAACATATGGAAGTGTTGCCTTGTTGCATTAATCAATACTAAAGGGTTTTGTTTTATTGTTTAGAATGAAGGCAAGAAATCTGCAGTACTCACAGCTCAGCCAGCTTATGGTCATCAGCATCTTCCATCCTTTTCAGAGCAGATTCAACTGCATTTATTTAATGTTTTGCAATTTTAGTAGAGATGGGGATAGACTGCATGACTTTGGGGGTTTTTTTCTGATCAGCTATTCCATTTCAGTTTCTCAGCATTAAAAATCCAGCTGTTCATTTGACTTAAGCTAATCTATCAGACATGTTAGATGGCCCTTCCCACAGTGCTGTGGAAAGAAACAGCAGCAGTCAAATGCCAAAAGCTGTATCTAGTTCTGTCCAAAATTTCTAGTTTAGTATCTATCTGCATGTCTCTAGTCTGGCCTAGACTCAGACTTTCTGCCATTTCTGGAGGGAAACTTCCAGGAATACTGCAGTTCTAGGAACTTCCAGGAATGCTCTCTCTTGCTCAGCCGAAGGCTGACTATTCAAATTGTCAATGGATGAAACATTGAAAAATGAACATAGGAACTCTTGAATACAAATATGTGTTACATGCACACACACAACACACTCCCCCATCCCTTGGTCCCTGTTTGCCATTTATTCCAAGGGAACATATCCCTAGTGCTACTTTCTTCTCATGAAGCAAGACTGATACTAGAACAGATGCCGAGTATGCCAATGAGAGTGCAGTCACCAGTAGTAGAGGTCTGACAGAAGGCCTTAGATGCCCATTAGATCTTAAAAATAACCTAAAATGATAAGCAAAAATTTGATAGTGTTGCATTAAAAGTATTCTAGAAGGCCTCCTGTGTTGCAGTGTCTCTCCCCATCACCATCCCTTTCTGGTGCTGACTTCTTGTACCTACTTCTTCTAAAAAAGACAGAATGAGTGGAGACTCAAAGGATTAAAATAGCAATTACTTGCACAATGAGATGTTTCTTGAAGGGAAGGGATATTGATTTTGTCTTCTCATATTTTATACCAAATACTGAGCTATAAAGAATTTTTTGCTAACACCAAACCAAAAAAATGCAAAAAAATAGAGCTCAAGTCAGAACTCTCAGCTCTTACTCCACATTTCAGAATCACGTATCAATGATATTTCACCTCCCCTGTGCTCCTGTTCCACTGAAGGAAAAGTAAGCCATCATTCAAATCCACACTCCCTTTAACTGGTGTTCTGGAAAAACAGCAGTTCATGTGATAAAGCCTCATGATCTATCCACCTAGTTGTGGAAAGCATAAAAATTCTGATATCATCTCCTTAGAGTGAATCCATTCTTGTAACTAAGCCTATGAAAAGAATAAAGGTGGCATCAGCAATCTGTTTTAATGACACTGGTTGTATCATTTCCAATTACACAAGTAACATTTCTCCAAAGTCATTAGTGCCCTGCCATTATAGCTGTCACTGCTTCTTCAGTCTTGCTGCTCTCAGAGCAAAAACTCTGTAGGTTCCTGTTAGGAATATTGATAAGCTTCAGGAAAAGCTTTTTTCCACATGGTCTTGTACGAGGCACTCATACTCCAGCATTCCCAATGATGGTTAAATGCTCATACAGCACAAACTCCTGAGTGGAAAGTGAGGTTTGTTACTAGGATAGCTGTGCAAATCCATACCTTTTTTTAGCTGCAACTCATCTTTAACTACACAGGCATATGGAACAAGGAGAAGAGGGGGAAAATAGCTTTGTGTGCTTTAAATTAAATCACTATGTCTCAGTAGGTATGAAAATATATTCAGGTGAAAAATGCATCCTCAACATCTCTGACAGAATTCAGCTCTTCGAAGTTCAGACCAAGCCCTTAACACTCACAGCAGGAAAACATCCAAGAAAGCATCAAGACCAGCTTTGCTATTCCCAATATGTATTTTTCTAACCTGTCATTGACAATCTCCAATGACCAACTCTCCAAAACCTATCCAGACAATTTGTTAGTGTTTAATATCTTTACTGACACAAATTTCTTCCCCCTGCCCCCAGCATTAGGCTGTTTTATTCTCTGCAGTTTAAGCCAGCTATTTCTTGTCCTATTCCCTGTAAAGCAGAGAAAAGAGATTGAACTCTTCCTCAGAGCAGCTATCTATGCATGCTTCAAAACCTCAAAGTTTGATCCTTTCAGTTAATTTTAAAGCACATTTTATTTACCATTATGTTTTAGAACAAAACTTAGTGAGCTGGCAGCTTCCTCACTTGAGTATGCCACCATGCACACAAACACTCCTGCATTAGTTACTGATGACTGCAATGTCTCAGAGGCTCAGACAGCAGGGCAGAAAATAATTCAGAAGAGGTTACTTCTGAAAACCCCTTGGTCAGCTTTTCTGGAAGAAGTCTACAAATACAGACCTAATGCTAGTTATCTAACCACATACTTTCTTAATTAATGCATTCTAAATAACAAAGACCACATTTTAAAGTCTGACCTGTAAAAGAAAACTCTTTTTGTTTCTTGTGATCTAAGAAAAAGATGACAGCACATGCATTTTTTTCTATTGAAATAAGACAAAATGAAAAAAACACCCAACTGTTGTCTCCTCCTTTTACAGCACTTTTTAAAACATTAACTCTCAGATGCTTCTTGGATAAATGTTTTAACTCTTATTTAAAAAAGAACAATGAATACTTAGCAAACAAGCAAACAACACTTTTAGGAGTTTTAGTGTTAAAAGGTGTCAGAGAAACAGTCAAAAAAACAAAAGCCAAGAACAAAAAAAATAGTTTAATCCAAGGGGATAATCTTTGTCAATTAATGTTCAGAAAAGATTAGTTAAACTAATCTGGACATTCCAGAGGATCAATTTCCAGGAGATATAAAATTTAAAATTTTTAGCTCAGTTATGTAAGAGTCCTGAGATTAGGCCAACTTTTTCAGAGAATCATTGCTCATTCTCACAAGAGCCTTATGAAAGCATCAGGAAATTATAAATGCCTCAGGATTCCCAGGAAAACATGATAGAAACTTGCTGTATTTCTAGTGGAGGATCAATCACTAAAGGCAAGTGCAAAAGGCAATATAAAATACATAGACATAATACATAACTATGAAGCAAACCCATTTTGTAGAAAGGCAAATTTTAATCAAATAGTGGATGAAACATTCTAACTACAAAAGTGATTAATAAGTGGAAGAGGGTTCATAGGGAAACTGCAAAATACCTTCTAAATTTTACTTTAATCTTACAGAAGGCCCTTCTGACCATCCCATACACCACTGAAAGGATGCACGATGCAGCCAGCCCATCACCTGACTGGCATTTACTGCACTTCTGCATGCACACAACATGTACGAGGCTCAGATACTCTTCCAGTGCAGCATTCCGAAAAGAACTTCTCACAAATATTTACGCACCCAAAGTGCTGGTTTAGTTTTTCAAAATTATTTTCCCTCCCCTCATAGCCCTCTGGCTTTTAGACTGATCTTTTCAGAAGCAGAAATTCATAATTCATCTGAAGAACACAACATCTGTTCCATTGTGAGATCTCCCCCTGTGGCTGGGTCAGCTTTAGCCATAGGGAAACCACATGGAACAAGTCCCTCCAGATTTTTCCCTTTTCTCCCATAAAACAACAGAAGAATAATTCATTTGGGGGAGGTGGCAAGGAAGAAAGTGAACAAGATCCCTATACTCCCCCACCCCAAGTATGAGGACTTAAATTTCTCACTTGTTTTCATCCAGCTTTCCAGGAAAAACAAAACACAAAAACCCAACCAAAAGTATTCCTTAAAAGTAGGAATATTATCTTACAGAACTTGCTTTCTCTAAAAAAAAGGGAATTTTAAGATTATTTCCAATCCTATAATTTGTATGTGAGTAACAAACCAGCAATACCAGGTTAACCATTGTTACTTAACCATTACAGACTTGTAGTCTGGAAGCCACACTTCCAGCACACAAAAAATAAACAGGGTACTTCAAAAATGCCCAACAACAGCAAACAGAAAGTGAAGATACCCCACACACAACTGTTTGTTTTTCCAGGTATACACTAAGTATCTTCTCATGGTATCACATGAACTCATTCTCTACTTTTGTCAGTAACCAGCCCTATTCCTGTGCTCTCAAAACTTCTGTAAGCAGGGAGGAAGAAAGGCTGTGGAAAGAGGGAGCAGGCTGCAAGTACTGAGAGGTAGGAATTTCACAAGGAACCTTCTGGTTCTGCATTTCAAAAACTAAAACCAGACACAGGATATAATCCATAGCCCAGTACATTTGGCAATATGGAAATCTGGAGTGCTTAAGTATTACCTATGCTTGAAGAGGATATCATCAGTCTATCGCTAGATTCCATGTTGTTCTTTTGGAGGAAACGAGGCCAGCTTTTACAGACATACTAGCCAGCACTTAGAAGTACACTGCATTCCACCTCTGACAACTGCATATTTAATTTGCTACCTCTCTGGTTTGTACTGCTTACTGCCATCAGAAACTTCAGATGACCAGAGAAACCTCAACCCTGCTTCCAGTGATGCAGGTCCGGCCCTGTTCCTGTGTAAACACCAAAACCTTCACATGTGCAGGCTTTCACCCAAAAGTGCTGTAGGTAGAACATTTGTGTCTCGGATGGAATTTAGAGAAAAAGAGTTGAATGTGTAAGGCAACATCTGGTACCCACCATTCATCCTGCATGTGGAAGCCAGTCACAACCATGTTTTCCAAACTTGCGTGGCACTGAAAGGTCCCCATATGGACATGACTAACAATGTTATTTGGGTTAGGCTTTCAGCTACACTCAGTCCCTTAAAAGGGCTGTTTCCTGTTTATGTGACAGGCCATGTCACATTTTTCAGGCATTCCAGATACAGTTGTAGAGAAAATGAATTTTGACTGGGCTTCTTGTACACCCCACCTGTGTAAGGCCATGGTAATTCCCAATACAAGGAGACACAGTAATGTTTTACAAAACACAAGGGGGGACCAGCACATGGAGAAAAACAGAGAAAAGGCCATGTATTCTGCATATCCTTTCATCTACCTTACTATCCAAGGAACAACAGTGCAAGAGCACAAGAGACAACTCTGAAACAACTGTGAAAGTAAACACCAAATACAACAAGATCACTCACAGTTTGGCCAGGTGATCCTTTCCTCCTGTTTTACCCAACACAATGCTCACATGCAACACAGCCTCCATCCACGTTCAGCTGTGAAGGTCCAGGTCTGGCCATGCCTGGGATTGTTCCATGTAATGACACTGCCATACCCCTGTCACCCACCCACTGCTGCTGGCACAGAAATGGGCATTCCCTGTACTTTCTCAAATGATAGTAAGAAAACCTGGCTGTGAACCTTCCCTTGCCATGTACACACATGGATCTATTTCCTTTGCTTCTGTTGATTACTCACAGTATGGATTCATCCGGGGCTTGTATGGTGCCAACAGAGCCCATGAGGGAATGGATGGCCCCTTACTCAAAGTATGCACTGCTGAACCAGGGTCCACAAGCTCAAGGTGACAGCTCAAACTGCCAAACGTGCCCTTGTCAACATTAAGACATCCCAGTGCTTTTCTAGGAATCTTTGTGAAGATGGTCTGGAGCGTTTAGGTGTTTAATATTTTGATTGTAAGCTGCTTTCTATCAATGTAAGCTCACAAAATTCAACTGAAGATCTACCACTTTATCTGTTCAAGCTTGCCCCTGTGACCTGGGGAAATCACAGCAACACCTGAGGCAATTACATCATTCCCAAAAGACCAAGAGCAACACAGTGGGTCAGAAAAGTGACTGGCCCCAGTGCCCAGAATGTATTCTGAATTGGAGCCATATGAATCATTAGCAGTAAGGGTACAAAGAAACCCCACACCCCAATTAAAAGCTACCCAATGAAAGAGTATTTACAGAACTGCTCTCTTGGCACAAGATGAAAACCCAACTCCTGGACTCCTAAGTCTCCAGAGCATGCAGATCAAGGTAGCTTCTTTTTGTGCTGCTTGAGAAAACAGCATGGCCCAAATCCAGCAGACAGAGGGATCAAGCTGTGTTTGAGAGGCTTGAAAAGTGTTTGTAGTCAAACCATCGACCGAATCATGTTCAAAATGAAGCCATGCTTGGATCCAGTTTCTAAATAGTGCTGTTGCCAACACTACGGACTATGGTGATTTTGACTTGAGGAGACTGGTCCACAAACTTGGAGAAATATCTGATGGGACAGCAGCCATCTTTCAGTCTCCACATGTATATCTGAAAACACTCAGGATTACCAATCCCTAAAGTATCAACAGAAGGCAGAAGTGAAGGGCTCAGAGATGAGACAGACCCTGTTCTCCGGCCAAGAACCAAGCACTCCAAAAAAACAGTAAAGTGTTACTGTAGCACTGCAAACATCAAGTCTCATTCTCCTGCTTGTTCTAAGCTGGGCTCAGTAATCTAAAGCAACAGCAGACCAAGAAGTTCAAAGTTATATTAGGAGAAAGGGGAAGGGAAAGTTATGCATGCCATTTTTCTTTACAGAAAAGAATGTTTTTACGCATTACAGGGACACTGGGGAAAGCTGCAACAGGAAAATCACAATATGTTTTACACAGGCAAAAGCTCTTTGAGCAAATAAAGCCTGTAATATAATTATAGCTCATTTTCTATTGACTGTAATACACAACTGTAAGTGGCAGGTTTTTATCACTGCTGTGAGATATCTTAAGTCCTGTCTACAGTCTGGACCAAATTACAGTACTTACTTCTTCAAAATTAAACTACAGCAGCCTCCTCTGAGCTTTACAGATTTAGAGTCTCAGATGAGCTGGCAGGGTCATGAAGAGAAGATACAAATTTTTCAATTCATGCCTTAGCAGCAGGATGAAAAGGGGAAATCACAAACCAATTCCTAAGAAAAAATGATCAATCTGCACACATTAGAATAAAAAAATCTTAACATTCCTTAAAGACGACTGAATCAAATTCCAGACTTTTGAACTATTCATAAAATTTGGGCGTTTGTTTGATATTACTTTTCATTACTTTGGCTGCACAAGATCAATTAACAATAGACACTGAGGATCATTTTTAACTGCAGGGCATTCATCAGACCTGCATAAAAACTGTACCCATCTTATCCATTCCCTGCAACAGACCTGCTCAACTCTGGAACCACATCAAGCCCAGATGGAGTCACTTTTACGTTTGCAACAGGCTGCCTCTCCATCACACCTGCCTCACAAAGAACAATTCACCACACCCCTTATGGGACACAGCCCTGGCAGCTGAAGGGACCATCAGGTGGGGTGAATGAAACAGGAGCCACCTGTCAGCCACCTCAGTTAAACTGAACAAAGCTGGGGAACCAGAGCCCTATGCCTCAGCAGCTCCCAGGACATGAAGGCACACAGACATGTGACCCACAGTAGCACAGGGACAGCACCTCCTCAGGATGACAAGAAGCAATTTGCAGAGTTCAAAGAAATAAGGTAAGTTATCCACAATACAGGAGTCAGTGAGGGGAGCTTAGGGAACAGAGAAGAGATAACATACCCTATTGGACAACAGGGCAAGAGTGTCTCTCTTCACTGAGTTAAGTCAAAGATAGAGAGGGCCAGAGGAAAATAAGAGCCATTTTCCCTTCCCTCCTGCACAGAATCACAAATGTATTTAAGAAAATGAACTGTGAGATGATGCGTGTAAAAAATATACTGTTCCACCACGGCTGGTGATGGTAGAGTTATGTTGTATTTTTAGGCAGGCATCCAGAAAAAGATGACTGCCAGTTCATGGCCATGAATCATGAATCTCAAGAGCACAGTAAGAGGCTACAGTGTGCTTCACAGAACAAACCAGCAGCAATTACTAAAGAGAGCACCAAAACACAGCTAACTTCCAAGGTGTCCATCAAAAGTTTAGAGTGGGACAAGACAAAGGAAAATCAAGGAGATAGGCACACCAAGAAAGGTCCGTATCAATTTCAGACATCTCTACACTGATGTTTTGTCTTCAAACAACACTTCTCACACCTGTATTGTTCAGAGGCTAGAAAAGACAACTACAGTTGTCTTAAAAAAGGACAATAGCTGGAGTAGCAAGAGGAGTGATTTAGCAAGTAAATGGCTTTAACAAAGCAGATAGCAATACCAGGTTAGCAAGTATTAGAAGATCAAGCCCATGATTCTGATACAGGACATGGTAAAACATGAATTATTTTTATCCATGCCTTCCTAAACCCATACAGGTAAGCATGACTACCTCACTTAGCTTTCAACAAATCCTTTGAACAGTCTGAAATTATTAAAAAGTAATCTCCACTCAGGGAGAATTATTTGATTTCCAGCATTTAAAAGCCAAAGCAGAGATTTCAACATACATTCAGCTCCATGGAATTACTTGTGTCCACATGTACTGCTTTTCTTCAGTACAGGTATCCATGTCTTTTCAGTTTCTCCTAACAGGGACTTGCCTTGTCTTTTCAAGGAGACTAAATGGAGGAATCTATGGGGAAATAAAACCAAATAAGCAGTAGGAACTCACCTGGTTACACCGTAGGCTCTGTCCATGTTTCTAGTTCTCATCATTCTCTGTTTTGTGAGAGGTGAGCAAGAAACTCTTTTTCTTTCTTGTCTTTTGCCTCTTCCAGCTTTCTGACTTGAACTATCCAAAGCAGGGCAAATCAGTAGGAAAACTTCTTCAAAATGCTCCAAAATTTTTCACAACAGCCTCTAGCCAGCAGTTGCTTCCTCCCAGGTTAACTTCTGTACTACCTCCCATGTTTGTGGCTGTTAGTCTGTTGTGGTTTGACCCCAGCTGATAACTAAGCACCACTCAAGAGGCTGTTCCTTCATTCAGCCCAGATGGGATGGAGGAGAAAATTGGAAGGGTTAAAGTAAGAACACTTGTGGGTTGAGATAAAGACAATTTAATAAGTAAAGCAGAAGTTGCACACACAAGCAAAGCAAGGAATTCATTCACCACTTCCCATAGGCAGAGAGGTGTTCAGCCATCTCCAGGAAATCCAGGCTCCATCACATGTAACGGTAACTTGGGAAGACAAACACCTCCTTCCTTCCTTCCTTCTTCCCCAGTTTTACATGCTGAGCATGACTCTGTATGTTATAGGATGTATGTTGGGTCAGCTGGGGTTGGCTGTCCTGGCTCTGTCTCGTCCCAGCTCCTTGTGCACCCCCAGTCTCTTCACCAGTGGGTGGGGGTGAGAGGCAGAAAAAGGCTTGGAAGCCCTGCTCAGCAGTAAGGAAAACACCCTTGTGTTATTAACACTGTCTCCAGCACAAATCTAAAACAGCCCCATACCAGTATTGTGAAAAAAATTAACCCAGACAAAAAACACCTGAAAGTCTCAGGTGCTACTCCAATATCCACTCATCTTATTTAATGAAGTACCGCTGAGATACTCTGTGCCATCATATCAAGGTACATTTTTTCCTTGCACCTAATGTCTCCACAGCACAAGCAAAAAGCTGGATGATAGGTAGAGAAAATATTATGTATCCAGCACTTCAACAGTATTATAGAAAAATTGACAACAGAAGGAACTCAGAAAAACTGGGATCCTGCATGTCCCAGTTAATTAATTCAGATTACCACTGAAAGTTTCTGAGGCACTGCAGAGCTACTATTTTCTAATTTTAATCCCTGTTTAAGAAAACACAGAGGCATTACAGCCCAAAACATAAAAGACAGCAACATTCAAAGAAGTCACAACATAAAACTGTCTTTTCTTACTCCAACGCTTTTTTCAAAGTTTATCAAAACTTGCACAGGATCATCTAAATATGAAAACATCCAAGTAGAAACACTCCTTAAGACTTGCATGATGGATGGTTACAGCGCTAATTAAAAAAGAAGTCACTACCTCACAGCTGCATTCCATAAAAAGGAATGAAACTGCTGGGAACAGCTAGGAGTTTTTGTAGCAGAGGCTGAAGATATCAAAACCAAAGACAGTGCCTGAGCAGCAAACAGCATTCTTTCTCTTTCTGATCATCTTTAAATTTTATTTATTTTAAAGACTTATATTTGTGCTATGACTGCTTCTTTATGAAAAAGATACATCAAACTGAATCTGAAAAGAAACCAAAAAACCCGTTCTTGGAACGTAAAAGTAGCCGGCTCTTCTTGGTAGGCAACTTGTACATTATGGATTTTTTTCCCCTGAGAAGGGGGAGAATTTTTAATTTAAAAAATGTATACTGAGCTAAGTAGTGGAATTAACTTTTAACCAACAACAACAAAAAAAAAAAAAAGAAAAAGAAAAAAAAAGTGGGATTGATTCATCCTCCAAAAAGGGCCATTACTCATTACAGTGACAGACAGATGCATTCTGTGTCTGCTGCTCAGCCTCCCCTTGCTCCTGCATTTAGTAGGGCTACTAACCTGTACTAAGCATTATGTCTAAGCTCAGCACATCTTCAGTTCTAGTTGTTCCTCCTCCAAGACCACACCTTTATCTGGTTTGCTAAGACTCTGCTAAGAAGTGGACAAGACGAGGTTTTAATCAAATGTATGCAGTAACAACAGGTTTTATTCAAATTTTCCAGTAAAGAGGACCCACTAGTTTTAGAATAAAAGTACTTAAAAGTACTACAGCTTACATGAATATAAAAGACCAAAGAGAGGAAAATAAACCAAGCAGTAAAAAAAAAAATTAAAAATATATTTTTTTTAAGTTTGAAATAGACCCTCACAGGAATACTGAAGTCCTACAAACAATTAATAGTTACTAGATTTGGCAAAACAAGAATCTCTGACAAAATTGAAAGCCTACTTTTGTTACATGAACTGTATAAAACTGCTCAATAGTTAAAGAGCACTCTGTACAAATTTATCTTGAAATACATAGAGCTGCAGCCTTCAAACTGCAGTAATTGATCATTCTGTCCTCTTCGTGGGTAAAAGAAGCTGCACAATTGCTTTGGGGGAAAAGGAAGAGGCAAAAATAGTCAGAACTAACAAGATAAAGCCACTATGAAAACAAAATGCACAACAAAATTCAGACTTCAGCTTAAACTAACACGCTATGTTTACAATATACTCTACATTTCAGTTGTCATTTTCCCCTCCCACTCCCACCTCCCCCCATTCAAATATTCCTAATTCCTTTATTGTCTAAATCTAATTAATTTCTAGACTTTCAAATACACCATACATACATTTAGCAAAAGAACATACCTAACTTTCTTACAGCAGTATGGTCAGGACACAATTTCAGAGATAGCACACAGTTATGGGGATTAAACCCTATGATTTCTTTTAAAGAGAACAGCAACCATCAATTTAATGTTTCTAAGAAGTACTGAAGAGAGGCTGCAAAAAGCAGACTTGGCCAAGATCCACTCAGCCCCAGAGGACGTGGGGGAAACCAGTGAGTGCTGAATGTAAGGAAGGAGAACCTTAAGAGTGCCAGCTGCAGGAAAATCCTTTGGGAACTCAGTCCAGCACACTGAGTTTGGCTTTGGCTTTATCGTCCCTCTTGTACTAAGCCCTGCAAATCAACTCCACAATAGTACATAACAGTGTAAACTAAAATTCTTTATACCACCAGTATGTCAAAGGGGTTTATTTATCTTTGTTTTCTGAATCTAACAGTTGGTCACAGAAGTCAAGTATTTTCATGGCTCTTTTTCAGCTGTTGCCACTTGAGGGGGGGAAAAAAAAAGTGTGTCTGACTCATACATCTTTCAAGTACATGCAAGGCTCAACTGTTTCCAAAATGCAGGAGCCTGGGGCCTTTTAAGACACTGAAGAAATAGGATTATGAGGAGAGCCCATCCGAGTAAGTACTTTATCCAGCCACTGAAGGGGACCATGGAGGTGTATCTCTATCCAGCATGGAGTGCTTGTTATATCCTGGCGATGATACTCAGCTCCCCAGCCCTGGAAACAGAATCATAAGTGGGAAAGAAAAAAACACATCACCTTATAATATTGAATACGTGAAAAGCATATTTCCTACGAAAATAGCTTTCAGCAATCATTATCAGCAAGGTGGCATAGCACCCATAGCACCCTCGAACTATTATCACATTTCAACAAACAAATCGGAAGGTAAAAAAATCATAAATGTGGAAAAAGTATTGTTTCAGAACTCTTGGAATGGAATTCTTTAAAGACATAACCTGTGGCAGTGCAAAATGACACCATACATCACTGCCAGCTGCCTGAGGTCCCTATAAAGTTCTGAAGAGGGGGTATTCAAATCTTCTCTGCCAAGACTGAAAATAGAACAAACTGGGGGAAATGCTGCCAAACAGATAAAAAAATTAAAGGATGAGGTGATAAGACTGATGTGGAAATGGGGGTGAGGCATCTGTCTGACAAGAACCAAAGTATCATTCTCAGGATGGAGATGATGAGCTGAGCAGTAAGTCAGAAGCACTCCCAGGAGAAAGAAGGCATGGTCATTCCCCATCAGGCTATTTCTCAAGTTAAGAAAAGGTTTTATTTCAGCTCACATCTGATTCTGTTTCAGTAATTACCAAAGACATAAAGAGATATTTAAAAGCATTCAAAGTTGTTTTGTAAGTGAACCATTTTTGGGGCAGGTCTGAAGAGAAGACTGTGATGTCTGCAGGTACAGTTTGCTCTGCTCTGTATTAACCCCCAATGAAGGGATTCCCCAGCCCCCAGCACAGCTGGCAGCAGCTCTGAACACTGTGCAGTGCAACTTCCACTACACAAGAGGTCCTGTCCTGTTTCACTGTTCAGGCAATACTGCCATACAACTCTGTAGGATGCAGAGCTGTAAACAGCCTATTTCATTTTAGGAACCCCTGTCTTAACACATCTGAAAGTTCCCATCATGAAGAGCACTGCAGCATATCACCATCTTCATTTGACTACTTTCATATAAGGGCCAGCCCTTTCATACCAGTACTTATGTTGACACTCACACAACAGCCACATCACAAATCCTGACCTTGCATGCCTTCCTAGAATAGAAAGGTATGCATATTATTCTAAATAATGACTGCAGCTCCTAATTTGGGAGTTGCTGGTCAAGATTTAGAGGACTTATGTGAAGAAACATCTTCTGCAAGTCACTTCAGGCTTTCTAAGTATGTGGGTCAGAGGGATTTCTGTCCACAGATACTTCATTTCACTAACATCTGTCTTAGACTTACCGAGCATTCCATCCTTAAAATTCAACAGCTGTTAATAGGCTAATGAAGGGTGTTACTGGACCATCCAAAATCATTACATTAAGAAAAAATAATTTACTTTGCTTACAAAATAATCTCTAGCAACTGCTCACATACCTTTACAAAACTCATCCGGAGAGTGCACATCTTAGTAAGCTCATACACTGTCTCAAAGCCATGGTTCACGGACTGAGCCAGGAGCTGGGCAAACTCTTGATTGTTGAAAATCTTCAGACTGCAACCACTGGGGATTTTGCAGACCGTGGTGGGATGGAACCCATGGTGGTAATTGCAGTTCCGACTTTGCACAAAGATGCTCCTATCGCTGAGACATTCAGCGTACACCTCCCCTCCAACGTAGTAAAGATGGACACCTGCAAGGAGAAGGTTGGCAAATTCACACATTCTGTGTCTGTTTTCATGCTCTCTCTCCATAGAGGTAGGCTTCTGTTCAAAGAGATAAACCTCAACTGCATATTAGAATATCATCTGTCTTCAAACTTCATTTTTACTTTTCTCTTTCATCAGCAGGTGATCTGAAAGAAGGGTTATGTATGCATGTATGTATGTACGTATACATACATGTAAGGGGAATAAGTATGTTATATATTCAACAACACTAAACTAGCAAGAACAGTAGTTTTGATACCCTCCATGGGGCAACCTGACCATTTGAACTTTTTTTTCATTATATTTAAGTAAAGCAGTAATTGGGAATGCAAGCAGAGAGAGCAGAAACCTGCTGCATCATTTGTAGATACTGAAGCAGCGCCAAGCTCGATTCTCTAGAAAAGTCTCGAGTGTTAATTTGGATAGCATGAGTTTTGTCAGCTAGCTTTGATTCCTGAAAGCTAGGTGGGGGGAAAAAGAAGGCCTTTATATTCCTCAGACCTATCTGCCAAATGAGGGTACAAACCAATTTTACAGACCTCTCCCTTTCTAGTGCCTGCTCCCTTACCTGTCATCCATGGCAGCAAAGCCCCAGAAGAGCAACATACAGAGAACCTTTGTGCCAGGAGGAGTCAATTTCAAAGGTTTTGAGAAAGCAAGAAAATTTACCGTCCACGTTTAAAAATGGTTTATTTGCTACTTAAACCTCTCACCTCCCACAATGTCACAAATCACAGAGGTGAACACAGAGAAGTAAAAAACTCGACTGCAGTCCAGTAAGAAAGCCTTGACTGTGCTCTGTCACGTAAGATTTTGCCACTCACTATATGGGTACATACATACTCCCACCTGATATCCAAGAAACATTTATGGCTATGTCTTCAAGTTTGGGATTTACTCCTCCTTTCTCAAAGACTAACAGTTCTACATCACCATCACTTGTACACATTTACTTATTCAACTGCATCCTTGTCTCTCCCACGCTCTGCTTTGGTACACACGCAGTTAAGTGCTTCAGCAGAACTCTGCCTGCAGCTGGGTTACTCCTAACAGGAAAAATGAATGAGGTGTTAAATAAATATCCTGATACTTGGGAAGATGGATGGGGAGGAAAAGAAGGAAGAAGTATTAGCACATGAGTGGCACAACACAGGTGTGGTGCACTGCTGAGAGCTGCACAAGTTCTCATGAAGGGGAAAGCTCTTCAGTCTGGGGGCTCAGACTTGAGGACCTGACAGTTCTCTTCAGCTTCAATTCTTTCCTCCTCTTCATGAACTGCCACGTAAAACATCCACCCCACTGCCTGGGCATGCTGAACCCTCAACTGTCTCAGAAAATTTACAGTTTACTGATAATGTAAATACCTATCTGCCTCACAGGAAAGGCCCCTTACAGGGGGCAGTGTCAGTTTTGCCTGCAATTTGCATTACAGGTGAGTTCTCAGAAAAGAGGATTTTCTCTTTTGCAAGACTGTCACAGACATAGAAGGAAAGCACAAAATTCCCACTGAAAGAATCACCAGCCTGTGAAAAATGCAGTTGGAATAAACTGTTTTACCAGGTTATCTCCCAAAATACATGTTAGGATAGCTAATTTCTGTTAGAACTAAGGCTAGCTAAAACATTTGGTGCCAAGAACCACAATTTGGATTTCCATGTACAGCAATGATCAAGATAAATCAAGACATTTCATTAGACAAACTGCCTTAACCTCTCATTCTAATTTAGATTTCGATAGCCTTCAGGCAATAAAAAATTGATTAAGGGTAAAAGCTTCCTGTAATTACACACCAGGTAGGAACAATACTTTGTTTATAAGACTATGCCAGAAAATTATATGTTTACCAACACAAGCACTTCTCCCACATACTAGGGAAGAGCAGCTTAGTCTTGAGGGAAGTGGCCCAGGTTGTGATGTCTTGGGAAACACCACCCCCCTCCAAAAGGGATGGCCAGCTCCCAAACTCACCTTTGCCAATGTGCCGCCTCGTGTTCTCGATGGTGGAGTTGCGGTTGACGTTGGAGAGCAGCCCCAGGCAGAACCTGTTCTTGTTGTTTGAGGGGTCAGTGAAGCCATCCACCAGGATGCTGGTGGAGGACGCGTGGAATGCCTCCCCGACGCGGTTGTTCAGCTCGTAGTACACGATGGAGCACCAGTGCTTCGGCTCTTCGTAAGCAACTGCCTGGACATCTGGAAAGCCACAATGGAAACCTTACAGCCTAACAGTGTTGGAACATAGGCTTGAGGAGTAAAGAGTCATAACCCTGCAGATTTGGGCTCCATAGAGTACAATAATTTCAACTCAAGACTCAGAAGAGACAAAGGCTGGCACTAGGTATGAGCAGAAAAGTGCAGAGAGCTCCTGGGCACATCCCAAGCAGTGCCCCAATATCCCTGCCCCATTTTCTTACAACATGCTACAGTGTAGGCCCAGACAGCAGAGAAATACTGTAACTGTACAGCTCAGCCTTCTTTCCTATTCAGTAGATGGATTTCTACTTAAGTTCATTTTACCAACGAACTGCAAGTCACCTGTTTGCTTACTGAAAAGTTGTATAGCAACAGGAAGAAACAGCATCACATAACTGCATCAAAGACTTTTCCTCACTTTACAAAGAAGTACAGCAAGGCAGCTTAAATATACAGTCAGCAGATCAATCTTTCAGCATTCAGAGCGTGACCAAATCTTTCTCCTGGGTTTTTTAGGAGAACGGTAGGAGACTTCAAAAAACCTGAGAGAGATTGATATTTGTCTGCAGCACATGCATGAAGCACATCCACAAATAAAAGGAGGCTACTGAGAAGCTGTGGTTGCTTTATGTGGCTTCTTTTAAATGAAGAACACTATTTCACTACTAAGACTAGAAAAGTTGAACTTGCTGCTAAAACACCAACTTTGCAGATCCCAACTCCAGGGCAAAGTGCTAAAATGAAAATCAGGCTGGTATTATGGGAAAACTTGTTTTTCTGGCCAGAGGTTTCCGTCTCCCAGCTCCAAGCTTTTACTGATATCAATCAACTAAGATTAGTGTTCATATTTCCCTCTGTTCACAGATCACACTGCTACAAGTTTTTGTTACAAAAACAAAAAACCGAAAGTCCCCCTCAAACCAGCAGTACACAGTAGATACAAAAGGTGCCAAATAATCAAGAGCAGGATAACACATCCTACATCACTATGTACAACTTCTGAGCATAGTGTTTATTGCTAATAACTTGCTTAAAAACACTGTTAAAAAGCTGACCTTTCCTGATACTCTGGCACTTTCTACCCCTTCACATCACTGTTAAAAAAAAAAAAAAAGGAAAAAAAAAGTAAGAAGAAAAAACAGTCTTTAATTATTAGTAAGAGGTTACTACATTTTTAATTCCCATGAAGATGCCAGCAATTATCAGAGCTGCAGCTTTGCCACAGTTCTCAAAGTCAGGAAGAAATCTTGCCAGCTGGCCATTCTTACAGAATTAATCATATCTCTCTCACACAGATTTCAAACTGACTTCCTTACATTTGCTTTAAGTCATGCAGAGCAGGTGCGTTTAGTCTCTCTATTCCCAGCATGGGCCAACAATGGAAATTACCCAACTTCATTGACAGGATGCAGCTTGTTAAATCAAATCTCTTACAACTAACAAATTACCATGAAGAACATGCTTCTAAAAAGTTTGCAACAAAAATGGTGCAATAAGTTTACAGTAAAAACTCTTTCTTCTACAACCTGGAGCAGATTTTTTTTTTAAAGTAGTGCAATCACAGCATACACATGTGAATAACAAACATGTGAAGGTACCCAAAAGTCTTTCCTTTTCATGAAGGGACAGAGACGAAAATCCATTGTACTAAACTACTAGAAGGAAAAAATATCAATAGACACAATTTTTATTTTGAAATGGCTGAATGATAAAGAGCAGGAAGAAAAATGTAAACCCTTTTCTCTTTATCAACTCTCATGTATTAGAGGAATTTTACAGTACTTACGCATTTTGGGAGAGGGACACACATGTAGAGGTCTGCAGTTAGGCATAAAGATTGATAAATGTATTTTGGGGCAGTAAATTTCTGGCCCAAAATTCCTTCAAACTATTCAGACACACGAAGTGTTGTCTGTGTGATCAGCAGAAAGTGGAAATGCTACAAATGGGGTTTATCACATGAAAAACTCATTCCAAGCAGAGAGTAAATAAGCTAACACAACAGCCATCCAAATTGTTCAAATAGGGCAGATATACTTCCTGAAACCAGACATTGAACTTAGCAGCAAAACAAGTACCAAAAAAAAACCCCAAAAAGCCCAAACAAAACCAACCAAACAAAAACAAAACAAAACAAATTCACTCAAAAAACTCCACCAACACCAAAAAATCCACAACACAACGAGTTAATTGTTCATATGCTTGTGATCTTGATAATTGTTCTGGCACAGCATCCAGCTTGCTGCTCTTTCTTGGCATGGGCCACAACTGTGTAAGCTGAAGTGTTCTCTGAAGGGGCCATTTCTCACAATGTGATGAGGAATGTACCAAATCCTTTACTCAGCAGTCACAGCTGCTGCTGTGGCTTTAACAAGCAATGTGTAAAAAGATGTCTGTGTCACAGCACATAAGGCAATGGGCCTTTATTTAATACAGAATTTTAAAGTCTATAGCAATGCCACACCTCAGGCAGAGAACTCTGTATTCTGTAGCCTCATAGGAGTTCTTTCCATTAAGAGATTAGTGGAAGTTGCCAATAGAAAACATAAAATTACTTGGTCTTTGAGTAGGTTGGAAGTAAGAAAGTAATAAACCCCACATATTTTACATTTTTAAAGAGTCATGGGATAGATTCCTGTCTTAAATAAATATTTACATTTATAAATAATCTCCAGCTTTACTATTTCATCTCTTACAACAACAGAAGAAAAATTACACAGTCATTTTTTTTCTTTTCCTCAGACAAAAATTTTAATGAACAACATCCATCCAAAATTAAAACTCAGTTATTACTAGTAAGTTCTGGAGGTTCTTTACTCTTAAAAAGTGAAGCGGAAAACACCAAGGAAGTGTTCTTACCTCCTCTGTGTACGTCAGGGGGAATTGCAGGTGCCATCATGTTGGTATCCATGGGCTGGGAGGTATCGTGTGTCATCGGATCTTCCGGAGGCAGGTAAGCGGGCGGGGGAGTATCAGCTAAATATAGAAAAGGCAGAGATACACCAGTCCTTTCCTCTCTTTAAAGCACATCTACATATCCACATAAACAGTCAGAGCCTGGAAATGCTTCCAGCCTGACTCAGCTATAAACTTCCACCCACCAGAAATCTGAAAAAGCAATCATGGACCTCGAATAAGGAAAGCAAAGAATTACTGTGCATATTAAGCACAACTGCAATAAAAACAAGTCACTTCACCCCCACATAAAGCCACAAAAGAAAGCTCAGCTGTGTTTCCAGCCCACAGTTCTGCAGGCTGTAAGTGCCACACAAACATCAGGGCACAAAGAGGTCTCAGGGCCCAGCCAGGAGTAGATATTGAATATGTTAAAAGTGAACAGAAGCTGGAGCAGAAAACTTTCAGTTCGAGCTTTTCTGTTTCCAACACAATTCTACCAGCAAAGTATTTAAACATCCCAGGTATATCCAGGGCCTTAGCACTGTCAGTGCAAAGTATTAGCTCTGTTCTCTAGATAGGGAACAGCAGAAAGTGTTCAGGAGCCCAAATTCTACAGAAGTGGCCATCTGGGTCTGGAATTTCTCTGTCAGTGTCCTGTCCCATTCAGGGCTGCATCACCAGCACAGACCAAGCCCGTGCACAATGGCTGCAGTCATTAACATACGGCTTTCAGCCCTGTTTGAAGTGTCCCAGCCAGCACTGCCCTTCAGCTGCCTATTCCACTTCTGGGAAAGCTTCCCAAAAGGTTTCTTAGAAGCTGCAGGAAGTTACCAATGTCACCATTTCCCAATACACCAGAGGACACTCTCCTCCAGATCAATTGCACAGAGATACATCCAAGAGCGAGAAACCCTTGTCTGATACCTGCAAGCTTTTGCTGCAAAAACTGGGATTAGATTACCACTGCGCTCTCTGCTGCTGCTCATCCCACATTTATTTCCATTACTGAGAGTGTGGATTGCAAACTACCATAGTAAATAATCACAGGGGATCCCAAAATTCTGAAAACCAAATTAGCGTCAACAAGCAGGAGAACGGTTTGGAAGTTTTGGGATTTTTTGTGGAGTGGTGGTTTTGTTTGGATTTTTGTAAAGCGTATTTTTTTAAAGGAAACACACGTGCATGAAATGTATTAACTACTTATTGTTTAGCAGGTATTTTGTTGAGAGCTTTACATCTAACGCTGGCAAGTGCTTGGCCCTTATGTGAACACCTTCAGTTGGATGAGAATGCAGCAGAGAAAGCCAGAGATAGGAACAGGGTTGCATTAAAAGCTGGATTTTGAATCTCATGTTTTACTAAGCCTTAAATGTTTGTGCGTGTGCAAACATGATGTTGATCATGCACAAGATTCCAAGGCCACAGGCAACAAATTAACCAGTATCCAGAATGTTTTCAAGGCTAACCGCTTTGCCCCTTTATTTTTGTATTTTCCAGAAGTCAGCCTCTTTCCCCATCAGCTGTCCAGGGCTAAGCATCAAGGACATCGGTATCCTGACCTCCCCTTTAATTCAATTTCTTCACTGCAGCTGCTGACATTAAGGCATGTGGACAGAACAGACCTTCAAAGATCAAGTGAACTTCCACAAGCCAGCATTCAGGAAGACTTTGTTAGGTCTTCATCTCTGTTGGAAGAGCCCCAACCACAGCAATCATGTTTAAAAAGAAGAAAAAAAAGACAGCTGGTTTCACAGCAACTTCTCACATGTTTTAGAAAAGCCAATACAAACTCTCTTTCCTTCCTTCCAGCAAATTCAGTAGTCTTCACTCACAGGAGAAAAATTTGAAACAATTACCAAGAGCAGAAATCTATGGATATTAATTTCATGTAATAGGAAACAGATTTTCACAAATCTGCTGATTTGTTTACACATACCCTCCCCCTCAGCCCCTGAAGGGAAGCAGGCAAACAACATCAGCAAGCATTTGTACTGTGTCCTTCTCGCAGCATTTAGATGAAGAAATCCACCACAGACTGCTTCTGCAATATTTTTATCCGGCCACATGTAAAGACCAAAAAAAGGCATGGAATTTTCTACAGACACCAGTCAACAAAGGAAGGCTCTTATTACTCTGACTTTAGGTAGTAAAACAGCCTGAAGAGTTCTTTTAAGGGCCTGTTTTTCAGTTGATGTACAGTTGCTTCTTGAAATTACACCACTAGGCAAAGAAACTGTTTATCAAGTAGCAACAACATGATCACCTTGAGAAATACCGGTTTTTTGCAGAACTAAAGCCTTATGCTGAACTTATGATGATCTCTTTCTTAAGCAAGGATGATCTCTAGCATCACACTTCTGGTGCATTGAACATTATGCTCTGTGGGCTAAGCTGCTGAACTGGTCCCTAGAACATTTTGGATCCCTCCCCACACGAGTTCTACTGTAATGTTTTAAATGTGTTTGAAAGAGGCACAATATTAAAGCCTTCAGTATTACCAGACAAAGATATTCTATACTCTTTACTACCGTATATCTCTTAGCTTGCTATTGAACACAAGTGTTGGCCGATCATTTGCTGTTATTTAGCAACAAAACCCATGACAGCAGTGATGTCCAACCACCTTCTCCCTTCTGAAGGGAAGCTGACTGTACCTGGCATCTGGAAAGGACTTCCTGGGTCTGAGCTGGCTGGAGAATGAGGATAGGTGCTACTGCTGCTTCCAGGTGAGTTTGGGTAGCTGCTGCTTGGTGAGTGGGGGAACGGGTGACTGTTGGGCTGCTGGAAAGAGTCCGGGAAAGTCGCGTTGTGCGGCATGTGGGGCTCGTTTTGTCCCAGGTTACGGAACTGCGCCAAGAGGCTGTGCTGGGGGTTGTACTCGCTGTGCCTCGGAACCAGCACTGGAGGAAGGACTGGAAAGGGAGAAAGAGAGAAAACCCACAGCATTAGAGACTCAGTTCTGAAGGTATGCAGGGGCAAAAACCCCACATTCTTCCTTCCCCCCGGCATATCCGCATCTACCTCAAAAACAAGGTAGCCAAACCTAGGAGCACATGTCCAAGCAAGAACTCTTTCCCTTACATCTGGTTACGGCACAGCTTGAATCCGCAGCTCCCTGGTTTGCCAGGTGGGAGCTTGTTTTCACAGAGAGCCAGTGAAGAAAACCCAAGAAGAAACCACAACTCTGCATTTCAGTCTTACTCACATGAAGAGATGCTGGGAAGAGCCTGACAATGCTGACGTGCAGTTCCTCCTGCTGCCCTTGTCATCCTACTAATCACCTAATGGCCTGTAACCCAAACCCTTGTTAATAAGAACAGATTTTTTTTTTCTGAAGACAATAGGCCTTGAACTCGGTCTGGTCCCAACAGCTGTAATTTTATTTTTAACCTGGACTGTGTTCTTACAAGTTACTATTAAAACAGTTATTAACTCTTCAAGTCAGTTTACAAAATGTGCAATTTAAACAAAATTATGTAGTTCAAAAAAACTAACTGAACAGCAATTGAGCTGCAACTATGTGCTACTATGAGATCAGAGAAACATCAGAAACTATGAGTCTCACCACATTTCTGTAGCCTTCTCAGCAGAGAAACAAAGGTCTCTTTCAAACTGGGAATATGAACATGATACCAGTTACACTAAGATAAAAGAATCAAGTCTTTTTCCAGTTCCTCAGCTTCTACCTTTGAATGCCTCACAGCAAAGTCCAAGCTAACTGAAAAGCTCTTCTTTCCACAGAAATTTTTGGGTGATGGATAGAAGAGGAGAGGCAAGGTCTGGGAGAGAGAGGTCCATACACAGAGTAGTGGAAGAGAAATAAAAAAGCTAGTCCTCTTCACGTGTTCCTTCTTTTTAACCTCCATTTCTCAACTCCATGGCTGAGCAGGACTGGAAGAAACCCCCCTGGATAGCCTGCCTTAACGACAGGGTGCCAAAAAAACCGAACAAAACCCAGGAAAAACAAGCCTACCACCCCCTCTCCTTCAGATTCCTGCTCCTGCCTCAACACCTGGGCACACAGAACATGTGTACTCAACAAGCCTATACAGACATAGCTATCGTTCAGATTAAGAAAGGTGTTTTGGAGACAGCTGCTTTATTAAAACACTGAATTACAAACTAAATTGCAAAAAAAACCAAAAAACAAACAAAAAAAACCACCAAACAAAAAACCCAACATTTTCTTGACATGACAAACAGGTTCTTCAAGGACACTGGGACATCTTTACTCCTCCAGCACTTTGCTATTACAGAAGCAGCACTCAGGTATTTACTTTAGTGTCCTGGAGTCCAAAAGTCCCAGGATACCACTCAACACATGGACAAGGTCTGAGGTCTAGGTACATATTTAAAAGGGATATAAATGAATGCCACACTAAAAACTCACTCTCTATTCCTAAAGTCACAGATTAACTGATTAAAACTGTAATTAAAACATAGGTTTCCCTTGCTCGATTTTTTTTTTTTGCATATGCCTAAGAGAGAAATTAAGCCCCCATTTTTGCCTGCTAGTGGCTTTAATGCAGGAGCAGACTGATCCCAGAAATCTTCACTTAACATACACTGAAAAAACCCCAAACCCTCTCTACTGAAATTAAGGCTGCCCAAGTCAGAAGCAGGTTTTAAGTATTTAATCTGATCTCTCAATTTCTTAGAGCAACTTCACTGAGATTCCAACAGATCTCAAATATTTGAGGCAGATGTCACCCGTAAGTAGATCTGTTTAGATGTCAAAAACCAACTCCACTTTACAAGGCATAGGTAGAGTTCCCAGTTATGGTGTTTTCAACAACAAAACACATCTGTCTGTCATTCTGTGGAAGTTCTCAATTGCAAAACACCCCAGGAGGAGCCGCATGCTCCAACACAACCATTCTCACATGCCACTGGAAAAGGCTGTTAAAAGAAAAGTTACTCAGCACTCAGGTGGACCTCAAAAATGCCCTTATCCTCAACATGTCAGAGCCAAGCTCTCTGAATATTAGGGTCTCTCAGAATTAAGCTTGTTCTCTTAAACCAAGCAGTCCTTTTGAAGTTAGGTCAAGTACTATTTAATTGTCATAGTCAACGTTTGCAGGGCTAATAAATTACCAGTGAAAAAATTAACAATGAGATCATGTGTTAAAATGTATTTTCCCTTTCCTGTCTTTATGATTTTTCCTTACTTTTCTAAGCATTAAAAACACAGCTTTCCCAGCTCTTGCTTTCCTACAGATGAAGGTCAAACCATTAACTTTTCTGGAGTTAATTTGTGCAGAAAGTACATCACCTACCCTTCCCATCCCCTACCTCACATTAAACAATGACACACATGACATCAGAGGAAGCCGCATGACTTACAGCATTTTAAAATAGCAGGAGAACAGGATATTTTCTGTATGTTTTCTGTAATTAAATTAATGCAGTGCCAGATTTTCCCAAGGTATATATACATGTTTTCTCCTGTTGGGCAGAACCACTGGTAAACTTTAGAAGGACCTGAGATAAAAACAAGTCTCCTTTTCCCAGGTGTCCTTCATGCAAACCCACCCTTTTTGTCCAACTCTGTCAACCTCAAGTGATTAAATGCCAACTTCTTCAAAATATACACGGAAAACGGGGAAAAAGAATGCAACTGGCATTGATACAACACAAATAGTCAAAAATATCACTGCAGAACTTACTTTGAGTGCTGCCCCTAATTCACATCCTCCCTGCACACACAAAACCTTCAATGAGGAAGAAAAGCCCTGAAAGGCCACACCAGGTGGGACAGAGACTGCAGTGCTCCAATTAGTCCAACTCCAAATCACTCACTCCCATAACCTGATACCTTTGCAGCTCCCGGCTTTTTTGCAGGGAAGCCGCTCCTAGTGGAGCCACAGAGGAGTTCATTTGAGTGCTGTTCACTCAGAAATAAAGGCATGAGCAGGGACTGGGCCCTCTGGAGCATGGAAGGCTGCCAGGAGTTCAAACCATAAAGGGGGATGCACACCCTTCCTGCTCCCCTCACCCCTGTGTAAGGCACTGAGCTTCTGGTCAGGTTGCAGACCTCAGCCACATGGAATAACAAATTACTGAGGCTCAGTCAAGCAGGGGAGGAGGCTGATCTCTGCTGCAGCTGCCAGCTCCAGGAAGAGGTATAATTGAAGGGGAGAGAGCATGAGAGAGTTATTCGGTGCTAAGCCAGCACACCTGTTGCTATGAAATAATGAAGCAGTGCACATCTTTACTGTGCAGATCTCTGCAGGATGTGGCTCTAACCATTTGCAAACACAATTCCTCCCTTCCTCTTCAGCGGAAGGGAACACAGATACAGTAAAAAATTAATTTAAAAAAAAATTATCATCAGTATCATCAGCATATATTTAAAGGAAACATACTATTGAATACACTGTTGTCTTAAAAAGCTATTCCAACAGATTTGCCAACTCAGCCTCATTAAAGTTAATGGAGTAGAACCAAAAGTCGTGCGACAGCTTGATTTCTGTAATTCTTCAAACACCGGATTAAAAGGTTTTATGGGCTATACTGTGGATAAATTTTGCTCCCAAGTTTTTCTGTCAATGTGGACCTGGAGTTGAGAGTTAATACATGACTGCTACCAGTAAGGTTACACGTAAGGAAGATGGAGATGAACCCCCCAGGAAGCAGGCTGGGTATGTTTGTGGAACTGCAGCTGAGGTCCTGTGTCTGTCAAGACACCCTGGGAACTGGGAGCTTGTTTTTACCATGCAAATAAGACCAAGTTACCTGCACCAAACAAGAGGAGCTATATTAAAGAAATTAGAGCTACGGGGCAATTTCACCCACAGGGCTATTTCATCTAGGAGCCAAGAATGCCAAAAATACAGAAGACAGACCAAAGGCAACCTGGCTGTTCAGATAAATGTTCTGACTAACCACACCAAGGAAGAAAATGCTTTTATGAATATGTAATAGTGGCCTTTGAAGAAACTTACTGATCTCTACTCTTTTTATCTCTAGCATGTCACCCTGTTCTTCTTCAGAAAACTAACAGCTGCGCTATCCTAAATAAAGATCTTCTTGCTTTTCTTTTTTGTTCTATTTTCACATTCCAGAGATAATGATTTTAGCAAACACAGAAAGTCTCCAATTTATGAACATAACTTTTTTTTAAGTTTCTCTATGAAAAACCCCAACTAATCCAATCCAAAGGACCTGCTGTACCTTCAAAGAAGCATATTTTCTGTCCAGATGGGTTTTGATTATCTTACACAAGCCCAGATGACAGCTAGCTTCCCTCAAAGGCTCATTTTTTCCACACCCATTGCATGTTATGTGAAAGTCTGGGTAGGTATCTCTCTTTCCACCTATGGAAATTGAAAGACCATGTAATGAAATACAAGAGGCCACATATAAGAAAGCAGACTTTGATCCACTTTCCTTGCCAAAGTAGATTCTACTTCTGCACAAAATTTATTTATAAAATAAATGAAAAAAGAAAAACATAGGCAATTGGTGCTGCACTTTTTGCTCTTAAAAACCATGACTTGGTTGACATATATTCTGTAAAAGTGTCTGTACCACAACAGGGCTCTTGGTGCTAATGAAGACCTGACAACACTATCATTAGATAGAGCACTTTAATTTCCAAGCATTATATAGCTGCATTTTCATCTGAATTTATGCAAAGCCACCTATGTTTTGCCAGAAAAACAACACTGCAGTTGGGAAGGAGGGAAATCCTAAAACAAAGGTTTACGCTATCTGGAAATAGGTAAATCCTGCATAGACTAAGTTATAACAAAAAGGAAGAGTTAAGAGAAGGAAAAAAACCCAACAAAGCCAACAAAAGACAGCAGCTGTGTTAAACTAACAAATTTGAACCCTCCTGAAGACTCCCAGCTTCATTTCCTGCCTTTGAGGTCACAGCAGCTGAAGCTGGCTGTGGCATCCTGATGAGCACTCCAGTCCCACGGTGGGAACAGAGCAGGCACCAACACATGCTCAGCTGAACGTGCTCAGTTTGGTCTGCTCTCTGCAGCACCAGGGCGTCACTGAAGCATTCTGACTGCAAGGCCTTGCCAAGATCTTGCTTGTAAACAGTAAAACACTGTGTAGAGAGAAAACTTTTTATGTCATTAGGTTTTCTCATGTTGCCTGAGTTATTCTTGGTTAAAAAAATAAAATCAATAAGTATTGTGTCAAAAGCAATCTCTGAGGATCGAACTACTTAAAGCTCTTCCAATAACCCTTGGCGGTGGTATCACAGCTTTGATTTCCTGGTTTCTCAAAAGGAGAAATTCCAGTCTTTGAGAATTTTGCTCCAAACCTCTGTTTTAGTAACTGCAACTATTCAGCAACCTGTTTTGGGTAACAGAAAGACAAACTTTCTACTCCAGGAGAAAGGGAGAAAGCTGACAGCTGTCTTGTTTTCTCAACTCTTAATTTTATTTTGCAGTTTTGGCAGACCCCACAGCTTGATCTGTCTTTTTGCACAGTTGCAAATGAAGACTGTATTAAAAAAAAAAAAAAAAAAAAAGGCAAAACAGTTGTCACTTTACTGACTTTGCTTTTACATCAGACATCTGGTCTAAATGCATTTGACAAGTAATATTAGGACATTTCCTGCATTACAATATTCAGCTAACATTAGATTTTATTTGCGGATGCTCTGATAAGCTGACATTCTGATTAAACTGACATTTGTCAAGGTCAATTTCAGAATTTAGTACTAATTGTATGCACATTAGTGAGGGAGTCCTTGTCCTTTGGTGGAGGAGCAGTCCTGATGCAGGAGGAAGTCACAGTGATAGTGTGTATTAACTCAGACATTTACACAGACCAGAGTTCAAATTACCTGTACAAAAGCCACAGTCACCATCCTACTGAATAGGTTAAAACTTGGAAGTCTGGTCTTTCAAATCAGAAGAAACATCTGTATCTGGTTAATTTTAAGAAAGAAAACACACACAAAATAGGACAGAAACAGATCTTTCTTGACAACTTTTATCCCTTTATTGCAATTTCTTTTTCTGACATGTGGTAAGGCTAGACAAGAAAAGCCCTGCTGTTAGACCATTCCCTCCTTCCACCTCCTTATTTCAACTCCTCTCCCCCAGGTCAGCTCTGGTGGGGAATTTCAGAACTGAATTCTGCAAAGCCAAAATGAAGGAAGTTTTATTTGGCTTGCCAAGCAAACTGACAGTTGCTTTCGCTATTTTGGGGAACCATCCTATAATTGTCCCCACCTGTTGTAGCAATGCTATTTTTAAAGTCACACCCAAGCACACACATGGCTGTAGAGCAAAACTTCTCAGGGACGACACTCTGCTTCCTCACCTCCAGCCTGCAGAGGTGCAGAAATCCTGCTATGGGAATCATGCAGGAACAAGGATTTTTGTAACTTGATTCTACATATTAACTCAGAAGGAATACAGCAATTTTGCCCTCCCTTATACCCCAGGAGCAGCTTCCCTTTCACCTTTTCCTCTCCCCCTGCTCCCCTCCTCTCCCCTTCTCCCAGATGCCTGGCACTGCTAGCATTATCCTCCACCAGGTCTGGTTCTCTGGGAGCCTGAAGAAGGTGTGTTGCCTTACAGAGCCACACTGAGAGCAAAAAGCAGAGGAGATCAAAGACAAATATGAAAATAATCAGGTTAAAGTCATAGGCAGAGAGTCCACACCAAGAGCAAAACTAGCGTGACACACCTACCGCTCTCCTCAGAGCCTAGGGACCTGGCCTGTTCTTGTGGCAAAAAGCAGCTGTACTTACAGGTAAAACGTTTCTGGCCAGCAACAAGCTTGCTGAAGTAGACACACACTTTGAATTCATGGTTATAATTGAAAGGAACATCACAATTTTTAGTCAGAGTTGAAAATTCAACCATTATGACAGTGTATTTGTCTACATCATCAAAAAGCAACCACTGCTTGCTCCCAGTTTGGCTGAAACATTGGCACCATCAGCTTCATAAAGCCCCTTGGTGTAGAGCAGCCAGCTCTCTGAAGAAGAGAAGCTTAACAGAGGAAAACCATTCAGCCTTTTTATCTATGCTTCATCAGTAATTGCAAAAAAATGGGGGATAGCCATCTACAAAAACACTGCACCTTCAACCACTTCCACACATTAAACATGAAAACGAAGTTAATTTCTCTTTTGTCTCCCTTGGAAAATATTATAAAGTCAGAACCTAGCAGGATGATGGGCAAGGACACTTAGCAGAGGCAAACACAATTCTGCATCAGAATGGAGGAGAGCTAGTGTTCGCTAGCGCTTCAAGAAAATTAAATATTCAGTTTCTTCATCTTCCTTCCCCTTTAGCTAAGGCAAAAGAACTGAACCTCCTCCCCTAAAGCCACATTAGAGGTGTGACTTATTATTATTATTATTTTTAATAACAGTGTCAATTTAAGCACCTCTTCATCCTCCCTGTTCCGTATTCCACTCCTTTTGTTTCACTGCTAGAGCAAACAGGATCCAAGCCGTTTTTTTCCCTTAACTTCTGGATGATAGCTTTCATCTGGTCCCATTGACATAACTGAGGACAGAGACAAGCAGCAGAGGCTCTATCTCCACAGAAACCTAAGGAATAAAGGACGGGAAGGAAGTGTCTCAGGAGGGACTTTACACATTCTCTGGCAAAACCTGAGAGGTCATTTGTGGCATTTTCAGAGGGATGAGAAACATCCTGTCGGGTTTTTCCTCACAGCCTCTGTGTATGCTGTACACCTAATTATTTCTCAAGTCTTGATCATACTTAAGGATAATCCCAACAGATATCTCTAAACCAAAAAATAAAACTGAGAAGAAGCAGATTCAGCCAAGCAGGCACACCAGTTCAGCTAAGCTAAGCGTGCCAATTTTTAAGAGGCATCAAATTCAGACTTTGCCCTCCTTAATTAAAAGCTTTGCTTTGCCAAGGGAGAAATCTGACAAGGGAGAAATCATTAACTACCCTGCTCCAGAAATAATTCTGCACACAACAGAGGTAGGGAACAGCAGCAGTGAGCTACTGTAACCCATCTCAAAGAAGTATTTCCTCCTGGAACTCAAGTGCAAGGCTGCATTCCCACTCCCAGCAACAAGTCTCTACTTTCTCCTCCCACGTCCCTCCACCTCCACTCCTTCTCAGATGTCCTCCACAGGGCCATGTTGGTACAGATGTTCCTGCAGCCAGGACAAAAGCCCCTGTGCTGCCCTGATCAGCCTGAAAGATAACACAGCAGGGGAGAGGAAAAGAGACTGTGATCTGCTTCAGCACAAGGCCACGGGAACAGCTGTGCTGGCACAACACAGCAAGCAGGAGCAGTCCATGCACCCCGCCACGGAGCGTGGCTCCATCGCTCCACCAGCTCGCTGGTTCCAGGCTAAGAATGTCACAGTGTCACAGGAAGGCCACCCTTCCTCACGTCCAGCCTGTGCCCCCACGCTGCCATGCCTCCATCTGGCTCCACGTGAGCGAGCTGAGGGCGCTGAGCTTGCCAAGTTAACTGTGCCAAGAAGTTTTCTGTGAGTTTAGTTTCCTTGATCGATGCACCGCAGGATCAGACAGGTCCCTGTGCCTGTGCAGAGCCTCTCTGTCACGTTAGGCACAGGCATGGTCCTATCATGTCACACCCAAGTGCCTGCCAGATGCCACATTCCCTTCCCTGTGCAGGGACACTGGGAGATCCCCTGTTTCAAACTGCTGATAGTTTTCTGTCTCCTCTCACTGTTTATAACCTGTTCCTATCTAGCCTGGCTAACAAAAAAATCTCACTTGGATTCAGGTGTAGCTTTGGAGCTGGCAGACACACTACAGAGTGCCAGTTCTCACGCTTTCCAAGCATATCTGCACAAGCTAAACAGTGAGGATGGAATAAGGTATCAAGGCAGAAAATCCGTTCATGCCTCTGGCACTGTGGAAACTGAGATGTATCCACAGCACTTATTTCCCAATAAAGAGCACTACCTGACTTTACATATTTGAGGATTTACCACTAATCCATTCCTGAAACCTTACATGACACTGAAACAAATCACACAACAATCAGCAGAAGAATGAAAGGACAGATGCCATTCCATGCATGGATCAGACCCTTCAGACCTCTAGTAACTAGTTCTGCACAAAACAGTAAAATAGAGACCATGCTATCAAGCACAGCCAGAACTTTATGATGTACTTTGCAAACAAAACATGTATCATACACAATCTGAGTTTCCAATTTTACTTTGTCAAGAGAAAGCACATTTCTAAGCCTTCTGGGAAACACAAGCCTTGATATCTGCTCGAGTCCATAGACTGTTGTAAATGGTGACTCATGCATGAATTCCCACTAACCATTAATCTCAAAGTGTAAGCACTTACGTGGCAATAATGGTGTTTTAATGTCCTGGTAAAAATGGGAAAAAACGGTTAGCAGAATTTGGGAGTGCCTGTCAGTGGTTCATTATGAGAATGTTCTCAAACTCAGTAATTGTTTTCAATACTAAAGCCAAATGAGTTAGAACATATAATCTGGCACTACAGCAAGAGTAGAGCTGTTGCTCAGTCTGACAGAAATAGAGGTGTTTCAAGAACCTTAATTTTCAGTATTTTTGAATACTGAATGCAACCAACCCAGACATATGCACACAGCTATCAGTACAAGTACATGACTATTTTACTCTCTCTCTTGTACTTAACATGAAATTGTTGAGATTTTTTTTTTTAATTTTATTTTTTTTCAGAACTGTTTTTCCAGTGCTGAGTTCCTTTGTTCAAGCTGCTGCTGTATAAATACATACATTATGGGTATTGCATCTGCCATTCACATGATTTCCAAGTTAATACTAACAGAGCAAAGGGAAATATTTAACATCAAGATATGCACTGTGCATTGCAGATCCAAGACAAATGCAATTTCCATGCACAGCAAAACAATCTTGCAACAACCTCATTTCCATCATGGTTCTGTGTAACCTTGCCACTCTTCAGATAGCTGCAGAGTTTATGAAATGGCTAACACTGATGGACTTCCCACATTTAAACCAGGGAAGTCCACCCATGCCTGCGGTGCATTTCTGCAGCTGTTCCTGTACACCCTCACAAACAGCTGGAGATTAGTGATGACACATCCAAGCACAGCTCATCTTAGTCCCTGGAAGTATTCCCTGATAATAAACTTGCATGAGTGAAATTAAGCACGGAGTTGTCAAAAAGAGGTTTGGCCTTTGAAGAGGAGACTGAAGAGAGAATGGGTGGCACCTTAAAAAAAGAAGTGAGGCAGTGGGTAACAGGTAAGCAAACTGTGTTTGCAGAACAGCTGACAGTAGAATTTCACATACAATCAAAGTTCAAATTGAGGGGATTATAATATGCTGTCTAAACTCAAAAGTCTTTTTAAAAGGCAACAATTGTGAGAGATACTAAAAACAATATTATTTTCTGTAGGATGAAGAAACTGAAGTGATAAAGTGAAATAATAATTTGAAAAGACTACTACTAGTATTACTACGCTGTCAGAATGGTTTTCATGCACAGATAATGCAAATAATCCTTCATGTTCACCTGCAATGTTTCATACAAAATCACAGATCTGCACAGTTGAGAAAACAACAAATTAACTGAGGGACAGTGGGTACCAGCATTCCCAGATGATACCAGGCCCAGCAGCCTGAGCCACATACTAAGACTACAGCTCTGTGCAGTGATAAAACGTTTATACAAGTGAAGCATTTGCCATGTGAAAGGAAGAACTGCTAATTAATGCCTACATCCAGATAAAGTGCAGAGGAAGAATCTTGACATGTGCAAAACAGCCACTTTTGCTTATTTAAGCCGATGAGCCGCATGATTAATTGCCACACTTTGCATTGTTCAGATAAGGTGTAAAGGTACAAACAAGGAAGAACCTACCAGGACTTTCCACCCGCTTGTAGTGGTAGGGATTGATGCAAACCTCCTTCTGTTTTGAACTGAAGGGGAACTCACAGCACTCCAGAGGTTTCAGTTCGTGATGGCTCTGCAGGTCCGGCCAGCACCACACTCGGCAGTAAATGACATGTGGGAGCCCTTTCCGGTGTGACACCTGGAGCCGCCCGTCCAAGGAACGAGGAATTGTGACACAGTTGCTGGGCTGGCCAGGACAGCTTAGTGCTTTTTCCAGCTCCTCCATAGCACCTTTTTTCTTCTTCAGTTTTTTCACTAATGCGTCAACAGCTTTCTCTGCCCATTTCTCTTCTTCGTCCCCTTGCTTCCACCCCAGCAGCCTCTTCACTGCTGGGCTGGTGAAGGAGAACAAACTTGTTACATTCATGGTGACCCTGCTGTGGCCACTGAACCAAGCAGGAATGACTGCCCTGTTCTTCCACTACCACCAGGGTACAGCAGATTGTGTCAGCAGTCAAAAGCAGCCTGGATCAAACAGTTCTGGTCCTTTCTCCTTTTCAATCCTCCAGTCCCAGGAAGGCAGCACTGACATCCCCCCTTGATGGTCACAACCTTCTCACTATTCTAAATCCTTCTGGTTGACAACCTAAAGGAGAGTATCAGATAAAGAGAGAGAAAAAAAAAAGGATTTTACCTTTCAAGTTAACATACAGCAGTTAAAAATATCCCCCACTTCAATCCAGAAGAGTGGTGTGATCAAAAAACAACCAACAACAAAACAACAACAGAGTGCTGACAACCTCCAGGGACTGGACTCAAGGCACATCTGATGAAAACTTAAGCAGCAGGATCTGCAGGTGCTGAAGCCAGTACATCCCTGTATTAGAAATGTAGTTCACATTATATCTAGCCTAAAACAGTCCCTCAATTTAAATTTTTCACTATTAAGTGTGAGGGGTGCTACACTCTGCCTGTCAGCTGTTGCAACCTTAACCAGCAAAACATCCCAAGGAAGCAGTACAGGATCACTAGTGCTTGTTTTATTATTTATTTTAGAGAGTAGCTGGCAGCAATATTCCTCAGCAGCAATATTCCTCAACAGCAATGTGCTGCCCAGCTCTCTTCAAACTGCCAGGCATGAAGTCCAAAAATCACTGCACTGGACTTGAGGACTTGAGCATAATGCAATCTGAAAAAAAAAAAACAAACAAAAAACCAAAACCAACCCAGTTCAGTTTAACCTCTGACTTAATTTGAAGACAAAGAAAAAAAAAAAAAAAAAAATAAAAAAAAGAAAAAAGTGAAACTAGAAAGATCTGACTCACACAAGAAAGAAAGCTGCATCTGCCCACCCCACCCAAAAGCCCCCAGAGCTCCTAAGCAGCCTGTAAGGGAAAGCTATCATGAACTTCACCGATTACACACTGACCCTTCCTGCTGCAATGTCTGCCTGATATACTCAAGGACTCATGAAGGAGTGGGAAGGATGAGGATGTCCAGATAAGAGGATTTTAGACAGCACAGTGGTCCTCAAGCTGGGAGACAAGGAATGGGACTGAAGCGATGGGTCAAGACGGGGAGAACGCCACATTTGAAAGAGTCCCAGTTGTGAGCAGCAAGTTTTGTCCTTGTCCAGGCTGGGAGCAGGCAAAAGGCTCTGGCAAGCGAAACAGAAGAGACCCAGGACTGGCACAGAGGGGAAAATGAGACAAAGAGCACCACACCACTGATTTTCAAATAGACAGACAAGACAGGAAACATATCCTGGACTGGATACCAACAGGTTGCAGAGGAAGGAGGAAAGGGAAAAGGATACGAATGTTTTTGTTGCCATCAGAACAACACTAAAAACACCCAACCAACCAGCAATCTATACATGCAGAGAATAGAAGGTGTCAGCAAACCCACATCAGACAGGATTTCACAGCGATACTAAGAAAAGATTGCAGACCTTAAAATTGCAAATGCTATGGCACACTTGCTCTCTTGACTGTCATACACAGCAGTAGTTTCATAGTATACCACTATATCTGAAGAACTTTAAGCTGAAAACCATCTACTTTATTCAAATTAACCTGTCACTAGAACAGTTATCTAATTGCAGAGGTTTAATTTTATTAGGCTGAAGCATAAACTACTTTTATGTGAATAATGATTATGGACTAAGACACAGTCCATGTCTACCTACACTTCAAACTGGTGCATTCCATTTCTTTTATGCTAAGAACTGTATCTGAAATAATAATGTTAATTCAAGCGAAGATTTGCATGAGCCTGCGGCAAATTTAAGAAATTTTTGTTTCGTGGGCATGTGCTATACCATTAAATGAACTGAAACTCCATTACTGTCACTGACTGTACTCCAGGTGTACTTTATCCTTACAAGCACTGTAAAGTGCTCTATTAAAATGCTGTGCTAATTTAAGAACTGAATTACCAAAACCCCATGCCTGTGCTGTAAATATGTTTGTACCTGAATTAGTCTCAATTCATATATAGTCTGTATCTCAATCAATATTCTAAATATCCTTTTTCTGCACTTTTCAAACAAAGGTACAAGTTCCATACACAAAAGTTCCAAGTTCCAGCAGTATATCAAGTAAAGCTTCCTTCACACCCCTTTGAATTAAACAAAAAAGATTTTAAAGGCTTGAGTTAAGCTCTAATAAAGGAGAAAGTACAAAGTCTACATTTCGACCTGAGCTTCATTCAACAGTGATAACGCTTGCAGATGTGGTTCTACCTAGCCCTGACCCATTTTTCCCCAAGCTTCTTATTGTGAAAAAGGAAAAGTCCTGTCTATTAAGACTGTATGTTTGTATCAGTGCCTGAAAATACAACCCTAACCTGGGCTAGTACACGAGCTCTGCACAGACGAAGACGACACTCAGATGCAGCCTCAAAGCAGTCAGACCAAAGGAACAAAGTCTCTGAAGTTTTTGGATCAAATCCTCTAGCACATACACATCCTACTCCCACAATCATGCACTCCAAAACAAGTTTAACCCTCACCATCAAAGCTATGGTGGCATCTCTGGGGCAACAGCTGCTGGGAGCAGGAGGAACAGCATTAGGCACAGGCTTGGAGGTGAGCTTGGAAGTTATGCAGCTCAGCAGGACCCAGCTGGCCACCAGCCTCCAGCCAGGGATTCCTGCTGAAGTCCTGCCTCCAAAACAAAGCCTAAGCATACCCCAAGCCCAGAACAAGCAGCAAGATAAGGGAAGGGCGAGAAAACTCACAGGCTGCTGTACGCTAGTTTCTCTAAGCTCCAAAACCAATACTAAGCTAAAAAAAAAAAAAAACCAAAACCAAACAAAGAAAAAAACAACAAAACCAAACAAATAAAACCCAAACCACGATGTATGTGACGATTTTTGTTTCCAACAAGCAGAGAGTTCGTCCACAGGGCTGAGCCCTTGCCAGTACATTCCATTTCCCTTTCTGCCACTCTTGGTTTCTGTACTGCATCATTTCCTGTATTACTTCTGCACAAAGTGGTCTTATCAGCTGGAAGTGCAAAATAAAGATTAAACCACGAGTCAGCAGATGACACAAATCTGCGTCTTTCTTCCCAAATCCACATGCCCTACTGGAGTTAGTATTGCCAACAGCTGAGTGACCACCAGCCCTTGACAGGTCTGTTAATTCACGAGGTAGGGATGAAAGAGAAACCTGTTTCAAACAACAGGACACTCTCCAAAAGGCAGTCTGGCATTAGTTTAAAGGAAATTGAGTTGTTACCCACTTATCAGACACTCTCTACGCATCCAAACCCATGCACTTTTTATTATGCATTCTGTCTGCTGATGGATGAGATGGAATCAACAAACTTCTTTCAAATCCCAATGTTGTCTTATTTGTCTTCCTTCACTGCTGTTGTCTTTTTTATAATCTCTGGATTAACACAGAAACCTGTATGCAGCCTATAAAAAAGTATACGTATCTGTTTAACCAGCCTTGTATTCAAACAAACATATTTAGGCAAAATGCCTAAGAGTGAAGTTCTATTTTTCTAGCCCTCAAAGAAGAGATAGTTACTCCGTCAGCAACATGAAACAGACAGTAAAATATTCAATGAGACTGCTTTCAAATTCCCACAGGAGATCCCAAAGGAAACTGTCCCACTTTGCATAAATGACTGTTTTTGATGGGTGGAGAAAGGGTTTGGACAATTAGATGATCCTCACCCAGAGGGGTGGATGGGGGAGCAAAACAACTTCTAGCCCAAGTTTCAGGCAAACAAGAAGCGACTGTAACTCTTCTACTAATTTAATTATTTGTATTACAGGCTCAGTGATGCAGGCAAAAAGGATCCTATTAAATATTTTTAATATATGCTTAGCACAGTTAGACATAAAAATGGACAGGAACCACAGTGAGGATAATTGTTAATAGAGAAAACTGTCTAGTCTATGACTATATTTTAAAAATTCAATTTATCTTAATCAACGTACCTCTTCCCAGCATCCATTACTTAGTAACACTATAAAGAAATAACAAGCAGAGATATTTTAATTTGCTTCTTTAAAAATATTTACTCATTTATCTGCTCTGAGAGACACATATTTTCTCATGTATTCAGTACAATATTTAGACTTTAAAAAAAAAAAAAAATGAACAAATAGATTTTGGCATAGAAGCCAGGGAGCTGTGTCTTTATTCCAGCAGGAACTAACTCCATGTACAGTTTCCATGAAGTCTAAGCAGCTGCAATACCAGAATGTGTAACAACATACTGTTCACTAACTTCATCTAGTTCTCTATTCCTGGAGCAAGCAGCAAAGTTTCGGTTTCTTTCTTCAAGTAATGTGATTTGTGAAACAGGAAGTCCAGAGTCTTCTGCTGAATTACCCTCCTTTTAGTCAAAAAATTCTTTCTTTGCACCTTACGGCAGATGTGCCATAAGAAGGTGCACAGCTCAGCTTTTTTTTCCATGCTCAGCTTGGAAAAAATGCACTAAACCTGGTAGAATCCTCAGGGACATTACAGTACACATGCAAAAAGAAAGCACATTTCTCATCAGAGAGTTGTAGAACTCATTAGAGAGCCTGTACAGAACCTGACTTGGCTTCCTATGTAGGTTTGGAAAACGACAAGGAGAAAAAGAAAAAAAAAACCTCTTTTATGTTCTCTTGGCATGGCAGAAAGAATTTAAAAAACACCGAAATATGCAACCCTGTGTTCTGATATACAACACATAATTCGAGGGAAGAGGAACACGCTGGTGTTGAAAATACCTCATCATACCTAACAGAGACAGAGTAGGCAGGTTTCTTCCTGACCTGCATTAGACTCCCTTCCTTACTTAGACTCAGCAAGGGCCAAGAGGATGGGCATCTCCAGCCTGTTCTGTGCAGCAACCTCTGTTGCAGCCCAGAATACCCCGTCTGTATCAAAACTCCTCTTGGGCCATCCCTCGTGCTATTTGGCTGAGGGACTGCCTTTCCAAGGAAACCTCCCATGTACCACTGTACAGCCCACAGGAAAAATCCTGTCAGATACCTACAAGCACCCTTTAGTTCAGCAGGTGTGGGGAGAGCAAAATGAAACCACTGGGGCAATGTAGGATTGCCTCCCAGGGGAGGGGAGGAGGGCAACAGTGACCCAGAACCCCCACTGCTCTGTAAGTCCAGAGCATGAAGGGATAGCCTTAAACTATCAGGATCTGCCAGCTCCTTGCCAGTGCTCCCCACAGTTCAAACCAAGAACAGAGTGTTCAGCCAGTTTCTAAAGTGAACCGCAGCTTTTCTTCTGCCCGCCTTCCCACTTGGCAGACAAGGCACTCCTCCTTGCCCTTGAAGTCTCAGCTATCATGATGGCAGGAGTAAAACAATAGCAAATTCTTACAGGCTTTCTGGATTTGAAGGTACCAGATTTGAGATTTATAGTAACTTCACTGCTGCTTCTCCAGGAAAAATACCCACTTTCCATACACATTAGAAAGCGAATCCTGTGTACATTACAACTAAAATGGCACAGGAGTCTTTCTAAGCAAGTATATCATTGTAAGAAAAGAACATGGCAAAGGTTCTTTCCCAATTTTAACAGACAAGCATCAACAATTAGATTTGCCCTTGTCCTGGTTAAGAACACTTCTTCTCAATACCTTTGCAAGTGTTTTGACCTACTGAAAACCATACTCCTGAAAACAAATCTAAACACCACATCCTTCATGAGTTTTATCTCCACCATGTTTACAAAAACACTAACACTATACAGCCTCTTAAGAGATCACCAGATCCTCAAATCCTTCCTTTTTCACCAGAGACGAAAAACACTTACACTGCTGAATTTTACTCATTCCCACATTCAAACGCATGTGAGATTCCAAAAAGTCACAAAACACCAGCTCTTCCTTTACTGCCTGCTGGTCTCCTTGCCATGCTTGTTTTATAGATATTTTATATTGCCAAGACTACAGGAAAAAACTAAAACCAAGTTTGCCAAGATACTTGGTCAGGAAGCTGGGTAAGCCTGGTGCACAGCAGAGCTAGTACAAGGAGGATAGATCAAAACGTCCACCCAGGTGTGCACAAATCCCTTCTGGTGCTGGCGAGCAGTCGGACTGAATCGGATGTGCTTTCAAAGATTATCTCTAAAACCGCAGCCTAGTACTTTAACCGAGGTCAGGAAGGAACTGTAACTTGATGATTCAGTCAAAACTCTGGCACAGATGGGATTGCAAAATATGAACTTCACTAAAATAACCTATAAGATGAATATAAGGCTGTGAACCACAGAACTTGCCAGATAGTCTTCATAAGGGGTTTTTCTCCTAAATGCTATGAAGGAAGAGGGTCTTCATTCTTCACTCTCTCCAAGCTAAAGGCCTAAAGAAATCCTCACTATGACAAGACATTCAAAAGAAAAACATATCCAAAGAAACAGTTGTCAAGAGACATTATGAATTACCAGTCATCACAGTGGGCATTTCACTGTGCATCTTTGGGGCAGGTTTATCCATTTCAATTGTGCTGTGGAGTACTTAAACTCCACATATTGTCCCACCAAGAACTAAGAGCACTCAGGAGTACAGTCAGCATTGTTAGATGACACAGACCAGGTCCTGAAAAATGCAGGACAACCTCTACGACCAGTCTGCAGCACTGACTTTGGCTTTGTGAACATCCACAAAGATGCTAGGACTAGCCTAGCTATTAAAGTAAGTTAGAAGTCCTTTTCTAAAAGGTGAAAAGCAGATTTTTTTCCCCCCATTTCATCGTAAAACTGCTGCATAACTCGCTTTTTCCACAAAGACCATTCCCTTTCCTGACTTTTTGAACTGTCTTTAGAAACAGGTGTTGTTTACAACAATAACAAACACACATCTGTGTGGGTGTGTTAATACACACAAAGGCAGGATAACTGAAACCTCTTCCTATATTTAGATCTGTCTGGTCAGCTCTAATTGCATAATTTAATCAAAACCCTCTCCAACGGAAACACATCCATATTCATCACAGGCATCAAAGGAAACATCTTTACAAACTATATCCTTTTACAAACCAACACATGGTCTCACATCACTTGTCCAATTGTTGAATTCCTCCTTTGGGAAGGGCACGGAATTTTATTTCTTTTTATCAGCTGAAAAAAGCATTTCCCTCCAATTCATCAGCACAGGGCGGGAGGAACTTCCTTCACAGGTGAGATGGGGAAAATTTACTGACATGTCACTTTCAGGGGTTTTTCTAGGCAGTTAAAACATACATCTGCAGCATAAAGGAAAAACTTTAAAACAGAAAAGAAAGAAAAATGCCCATCACCACTCAGGCATCAAAATTTTTGAGTGAAGCTCATAAAATGCAAGATGTGTTTTGTCTTTAGAGAACGACACAGTCTAGCACAGACTGCATGAATTTAAAGAGGGGTTTGTCAGCCCCAGCCAGAGCAGTGCTCCAACAGGGTATGTTTTAGGGAGGGGAACCCCACCAAATGCACTCCAGTTATGCTCAGCTGAGGCAAGTCACTGCTCCTACAAATGATTCATTTCACCAAGAGCATGCACCAATACAGTTACATCAGCTGCATTAAACCACTTCTAAAGACTGTGACCCAGACCTCATTTATCAGAGATTAAGTAAAGATGTTAAATTACAGCTCAAGATCCCTAGCTTTAAAGCAGAATCCTTCACCAAAGCAAGAGATGACAAAAACGGAGAGGAAAAATTATTTATTCACTAATGAAAGAGTTATTGGTTCAAGCCTCAGCAAAGCAGAACAAACTGATGAAAATTAAACCAAAAAAGTAATGCTGTTAAATTAAATAAATCTTTCCACAAATTAGTCCCCCATCCACCATATACACCTGAAATAAGAATAGTCAGTTTGCCAATGCTGAAGACATTTCAGTGCATTTCATGAGATGGATGCTTTACTTTTTTTAAAGGATTCTGCCAGCTTTCCCGGTTTTTGCCTTATCTGCATAAACTAAAGAGCTTTTTTTTTGCCTTTAAACAACTTCTAAAACACTGTACCTTCTTCATGTCTGTAAAATGTCCATGCTGAATGTCATCAAGTGTCCCGCAATTCACAACTACCATTCTGGACAGAGAAAGTGTTTAAAGATGACACAGCTTTCCAAGCCAAGTTTATACAACTCAGACACAAACACCAATATTTGCCAGACTTCCACTGTCCAATGAACATTATTTAATTCCAGCATGCCACGAGTGGCATTCTGAAAACCGGGACTGGACTTCAGATGACACGAAGCCCAATGTGCACCAGGTCCTCAGGACAGTGAGGAGCAGCTGCGTGACCACATCACAGCAGATACTCCCTGGCAGCTCCTTGGTATTTATCAAGCCATTCTAAGTCACAGACCCTTTCTAAATGGAACATCACAGTGTTTACAGATGCCCCTTCAGCTTCTACACAAGACACTTAAACTCTTAAAAGACTGCGATTTACAGGCAAGTACAAATTTTTAGGGATCCTCCTGAGACCAGGTCAAGGACACTTTGGGTTAACATTTAAAAATACACCTGCAAACACATATGTAAGGTTAATCTAGGCCTTTACCAGCAGGTGAGGTGCAACTATGAGTGTGCCTACACTAAAAACAGACCCAGAAGTCACAGACACACGTTTCCCCTTCCAAAAGGGCAAAACAAGGGTAAAGATATGCACGAGGAGTCAGAAAGATCCAAAAAACTGTGGGATGAGGCAAAAGCAGCTGTCACAGCACCGTGCCAGAACATCTGCAGAATCTCACGTCAAACTGTTTTCTCATATTCCTGAGATCAAGGCTTTGGAGCGCTCTGCACAAAGGCTTCAACCCACAGATAGGAACTGATAGTTAATACAGCAGTTGGGAACAGCATAGCTTGAAAGGAAGTGGGAGATATCCTCCTACATTGCTTACTGGGAATACAGAGGTTTTATAACAGGAGAAAAGGGCTGTAATCTGTCTGTCTGATCCCTCGGTTATCTGTAAGCTTTTCATGATTTTTGGAAGAGGAACCAAGCCACATAAAGAATTACTCAGTATCCTTTCCTTATCTGCAAGCTTTTCTTATTAACAGAGCCTGTATGACTCTCCGTATGGCAATAAGGCAACCTATTAATCACTCCACCATAATTTTTCGAGACCAGTTTGAAGTTTCAAAATTCATGTTTTGCGAAGTTGCAAGTCTCTTACAGCCAAGACACCAAAATACAGCATTTTCCAAAAACCCCAAGCTCTGCAAGGTCAGCAGCAGGCTAGCTTAAAACAGCCATAATGCTTCCAAATTTTCCACTGCTGCCTGCTACTGAACAAACAGTCACAGCTGGCCTGGTACTGAGGATGGACAGAAGAATTCCAAGCTCCAAAGTTACACAGTGAGGCTGCAAGGGTGAACTTCCAGCACTTGTAGCTTTCCAAGACTACTTACTTGTAGGCTACAAGCTAGTGCACAGAAACAGCACACAACGATTTTAGACTCTAAGCTGTTACACAGGTGTCTTTAATTCTGCGGCTGAAACCAGCACTCCCCAGCTCCTGAGATAAGAAGCCTTTAGACTCAAACAACCCTGACTGCTGGCTAGCCTGGAAGATTGAGAGCCCTCATGTCCCAAGTCAGTGAAAGCAAGAAGGTAGGCAAAGGTGTGATGGAAAAAATCAGGACTATCAAACTTGAGCCAAAGCAGCCTGCCATGAGCACTGCCAGTTCTGCTCCCAGTTCACAAACCACAGGAGATCTACTGGGTCTGACCGTGAGCAAGAGTCATTCCTGATAAACTGGTGGAGAGAAGGGGAAAGGGAACAGTTATCCAGTCAATTGCAGTAAATAGCCCTGGAGCATTTATACCAGTTATGCTGATGCTTTCTGCAAAGAAGCCTCTAGTCAAGCCAGAGATAAAAATGAAAAAGATGTTACAGTTGGATTCCCATGTTCTGGAGAGTTCCGCAGCACAGCAGAAGGCTACAAGGGAATTCAGTGAGTACCTTGCTCCAGCACTAGGAAAAGTAGTAGCTCCCACTACTAGGGAAATACCTACAGTTTGTACTTTAAATCTGTAGATAGTCTTATTCCTTAAAGTTAAGAAATATACTATCGAGATGCAAGTAACAAGAAACAGTAAGGATTTTTAAATACATTTACCATATAGCACCAGAAGAAATGCTTTCTATATTTCTTTTGAGAAAAGTGCATTGAAGGCCAAAAATGTGAAAGTGGTTTATGCAGTGGTGCAGAACCCATGAAAGCTACAAACAGGCATTGGCTCAGAGCACAGATCAGCTTCAGGTTTCCTGTCTTCACTGGCAGTGATTTCTGGTAACACCAATCTGCTTTTACAGAACAGTTTTTAGTGGATTTCTTGATTTTTCTCTGATTCCTTGATAATGCTGCTAACACTACTCAGTCTGCCAATTGTTTCAAGTTATTTCATCCTCTAAGGAGGAAAATAAAGTTTCTACTACCAAGAAGCTAAACTTGGACATTCTTTTTCTCCTGAGGAAAAACACTTGTCCTGTCTCACACAGGACAAGCACTAGATGTGTTCTGCTCGTACAGTTGCATTAAACTACAAAAATGTCTCTAAGACACCTTGTAGTTTATACCAGCAAAACAACACCCGACCAGAAAAGCTTGTTTAAGTGTTGCTCTCCATCCATCCTCCCTCACCCCCCATAAAAGATACTGCACCATTAATCGCTGTCGTTTTGCTGCCAATAGAGCTACACTGGGGCTTTGTGGCTGACGTAAGTGTTGGCAGTCTCCCTCTCCCTGCTAATCACCAACGTAAGTATCTGGGAAAAAAACCCTGTAAATTAGACCTTTTCTTGGCAAGCACTTTAAGGAAGTCTTCATCTGGGAGTGCTACAGCACTCGCCTGTGACTGGCTACCTCCAGCAGCTGCCGTGGGCCAGCAAGGTCACAGGTCCACAAGCCAATGAGCAGCCCCAAGGGCTCGCACCCACCCAGAGAGAAAAGGTTTCCCTTTATTCCCTTGTGCCAGTCTTGGTACTGCAACGTAACTTCCCCTCTATCTGTCAGTCAGTTCACCTTCCTAATCTGGCAAAACCAACATCAACCAAAAAACAAGTTCTGCAGGGCCAGTTCAGAGCACCGAAGTCACCCAGCCAGCCTACGCAAAGAAATCCATGGCTGGGGCTGAGAGAATCCCAACTCTTCTTTCCATCCCAGGGAGCTGCCACCCTCAAATTTTAAGTGATATCCAGGTCAAAGATTAGCTCACACTCAGACATGAGTACTTCAGCTGATTTTCAAAACTTGCTCTCATACCCAGAGCAAGGAGCCCTGCCTTAGCTGGTTCTGAAAAACCAAACATTCCAGCAAGCAATTCAATCCCCGTCTACTGCCACTGTCTTCTGCTCTAGTAACTACACAGCAAACTTGGGTAAAAAAGAGTGATTTCATATCCATCTATCCAAAAATACCACACAAAGCAGAGTTTTAAGCTGAGAGCATTTATAAAATGTTTTCCACATGAAATATGACACATTACAGAAACTGTAATTACATTATCCTGAGTTTTTAAGCTAATAAAGACAAAGACTTTTCCTTTGGCTACTACATCCAAGAGAAAGCACTTAACACTGACACTAGCTAGCATGGATAAAAAAGGGCCTACTATTAAATATGCCAGACTATAAAGCCAGCAGCGGGCAAAAATTCAGAACAGGAAACTGAAATAGTCAAGATGACAACCTATATGTACGGCAAGTTTTCTGAGACATTCAGCACGGTCAAAATTCACATTTTTCAAATTAGTATAGTTCATCACTGCATTCACCAGGCAACTAGCAGAACTAAGATGATGACATAACCAAGGTCTGTTCTATCTATCTATCTATCTATCTATCTATCTATCTATCTATCTATCTATCTATCTCCTTAGCAATAAAAAGGAAAAGTGTCTGACAAGAGCAGAGACCAAGAGACTGTGAGGGAGATGAAATTCTGGTTCTGAATGGTGGAGACTCATGGGAAGACCTCAGTAAAGCCACGGAAGTTGGGTCTCTGTCCCTCTCATCTTCCCCTTGCCTCCCTGTGCAGGGAAGCACACGGTTTACATGTGTTTGGGATTCCTGAAATACTACACATTTGAAATTAAGCCAGTGTAATGGCACTATGTGTCTAGCAATCCCTGAAGCCATCATGTTGGCAGGTCTCTGAGGTTAAAATAAATCTCAAATCTACTTTAGTCACTGTTGGGACAAAACAATAGAGCAGTTGTCACACAGCTGGAAAATCAGAAGTCATCTGAACATGGTCCTGTGCTGCAGGAAGTTATTTGTTATCTTAGTTTGTGATGTTTTCTGTAATGGTTGGTTCTGCAGTTTTTCCCCTATTGTTTGGAATGTAATGGTTTGTCCCTGTTTTATTGACAGTTTTCCCCTCCCAGTTCTTGCTCATCCCTTTCCCTCTCCCTTGTCAATCTCCCTAAACCATGCCCCCTGTTCTAGAAAAGTCTGCTTTACACAGTTACTGACTGGTTTCTTAAGCTCGAACCCACCTCCCTGTTATCTCTATTTGATGCCCAAGCTGTCAGTTACCTTGTAAACCCATTCCTGTTATTACCCTATTGGTTTACATCCTATGCTCTGCCCACTCCCTGAGGCCCTTATAAGTCCATGCTCCCCATTGTTCGGGGTCTTTGACCCAATCTCCCATCAGGAGTAAACTTGCGTGGTACTTAGATGGGTCAGAGTCCGCCTTGTTACTTTTTACCAGCCTGAGCGCAATCTGCTAACTGCCTACGAGTGGCCACAGCTTGCCAATCTTCAGCCCACTGGGAACCCTAAAGGAGATTTCCCTACAGGCGTGGTGCTTTGGGATCCGGGCTCACGAGGCACTGCGTCAGTCCTGGGCAACCTATATTGCCATGTTTGAGCAGAGGACTGCACCAGGTGACCTGCAGAGGTCCCTTCCAAACTCAACCATACTGTGATTTGTGAAGTTCTCAAAACAATCACCTGCCAATTACTTTGGTCACATATCAGAAAAGCAACTGAAAGTTCAAGAAAACTGGATAGACCCTGCTTGCCTTGGCACAACTACAAAATTGCATCAAGTGCTACTACACTGAGGTAGGGACTGAACTCTGCTGTGCATAGGCAGAGGCACAAGAAAGCTTTTTCTCTGATTTTGACCACTTCAGAGAATCTAGAAGCCTTCTGAGTTGCCTCACTTTTTTCTCCCCTCATGCTTGTACCCTTGGAGTTTGGCTTCATGCAGGGCTCCGTTCCATTAAAACACAAGTCCTCATCACTGTCACTTTGCTTCACATACAGCCCTGGTAAGAAGCCACTTTTCCACCCCACTTTTCATTGCTTGTGAGCTACTGGAAGATTCTGATCCACAGAGGTTCCCATCCCATGTTCATCACTATAGCACCAGATACCTTAAGCAACCATGACTAAGCCCTGTTATGTTCATGTCCTGTTTGTCTCCCAGCCTATCTGCAAAGGCAGGATAGGTTATTTTCTTACACATGGAATAAAGTCAACAGAAAAAAAAACCATCTTGTAGTCTGTAGTTTTAGTAACCTGAATAAAGCCCTTCCTAGGTTAAAATAAACCCAAACCCACCTTCCTCAAAGTGTATTTCGGCCCAGGAACCATAACAGTGGGAAAAATACGTCAAATTTCACACCAGAGCATTTAGATATCAACAGAAAGACCCTTCATCAAACAGGACTGTGTTTTATTGATGAGCCAGTTTTAGTAACTTTTCAGGACCTGGGAGCAGAATCTACACTCTTAAGCAGGTGCTGGTGGCCTAACTTGAAAGTAAATTTCTTGTTTCATGTAAGACAGCTCGAAAACCTTTGGAAAAAAGACAACTGGCCAACAGTGAGCAAGGGTGTTCTGCCAACTATTTTGTCCTACCAAAACACTAGCAGAGTTTGTTTTACAACATCTTGGGAGGGCTAGAAAGAAAAGGACAAGGAGTTAAAAAACAACAAAGAACAAAACCACCCAACCCATACATTTTCTGCTATTCTTCAGCTGGATAAATTACAGGGACACCCCAGAGAATTAAACCATCAACTAAAAGAGCAGGAGATGTCAGTTCCACACCATCCTCCCACGCTCTCTCTTACACACACTACCATGTTTGTCTTGACAAAATTTTGGGACCCCTCTCTCCCCTGCCACAGAAAATATGTCCAGTTACAAGCTACATATTTTTCCCTCAACAGATCAGTTGAATCAAAGTCCTTACTAGTAAGATGCATGTAAGACAACAAGGGCGTTTAATTAATTCCTCCCACGTCAATATTCAAATGAAACCTAACAGATACAAAGGTGAAATGCACTGGCAGAATGAAGTCAAATATGGAGCTCATTAACAGCATCTTACCAAACAGTAGATGTTTCCTCTTCCCATCACCCTGAGAAACACATTGAAGTAGAAGCCACAATTTGTTGCAACATAATTGTCCAGTTATTTACTTCGTCTTTAACCAAAACTGATTTTAAGCTTTTAAGCATTTAAACAGCATTTAAGTATTTATATATAAATAGTTATTACATACACAGATCTTGATAAATTTACAGGCTCTTCTCAACTATATATAGGTGTAGCCTACCTTTATCTGATCCAAACAATTTAACTTTCAACAGCAGTGACTATTATTTTAGGTATTCATATGTGCACACACATATATAGCATACCTGCCACTTGATGGATCCTATATACACACCACTGTAAGAACACAGTATCTTTAACAGTCTCACGCCCTGGTTTCAACATGCTACACCAGACAGAATGCTGGTATTATTTTCAATGCCTTAAAATGCTTGAAATCAAAAGTCTGAAATTATTTACAAGAAAAATATTTCAGTAATTCAATCTTTCATGTCAACACAGAAGAATGAGATACCAATTCACAGTGCTGAACAAAGTGAGAAAGAAAAGCAAGTAAAGGTACTATCAACTATGGTCACTGCATGCACCAATCAATCTGAACGTGCAAGGTTCTCTGAACTCATGAAGAACTTCCATATCTGCTACAGAAGTATCAAGTGCACATATGCTTTTTTTTGCTTTCTTCTACTTAGACACATCCTTAAACATGCACATCAGTCTTGCCACCTCTGTAGATGAAATCTGTAATGCTGCATATCCTGAATCCAAGCTCTACTCATGGATGAAATCTGTATTGAGAGGACATATTTTCAGCTTCCCCTCAAACAATAGTTCCAAGTACTGAAAGAAGGAAGGTCCATCAGTCAAAAATGAAGGGCAGATGTGGTTCTTACACCCATGCTGGGGACAGACACAAGGAGACAGCATAAACTCTCATGATTCTGTCTATAATAATTTCAGCACTGCAAAAGCTTAATGGGTATCTTATTTTCAAGTTGCCCAATACTGGATTGATAGTCCATAAATCACTTTAATGTGGATTGGCATTTTAGTAGTTTTAATGACAAACACATGCAAGTGATATACTTCTGAATACCATTAAGTGCTATAATTCAGACTGTCTGCACTGGCTTAGACAGTCTCATCTGCTGCCATGTTGGGAAGAGTGTTCCCTTCATGAGTACAAAAATACGAAATAATGCTTCAGAAATCACTGGTGAACCACATTAATGATTTGCTTACATGCCAACTCAACATAATAGTTGGGTTTGGATGATACTGCTTTGAACAGTGCCTAAATATAATGACTTATATAAAGGCATGTTTAAAAATAATTTGTTTTCCTCCTTGTACTCTAGACTTCGCCTGTGCATGCTGGAGAAAGGGTGGGGGAAGAACCAAATGGGAGAGACTGGTGACATCTGTTCTAATATCACTCTCCCAAGTGGATAACACATAGTGGAATAAAAATGACATAGTCCAGAACAATTACAGAGCTATGTTAGAACAACCAAATTGTGCAAGTGTCCAGAATAGCTCTACTGGTCACCTTCCCTACACTGGGACATCTAGAGACAGGAAGAAAAAAAGCTTCAACTCTTGAACTAAACTCAGCTTCTACAAAGTATCCCAAGACAGGAATCACCAGGAGAGTACAACTGGGCAAAGCAATCCCTGCTTGCAGAAAACCCTTTGGAATCTAATGATGGCTCAACCCAGCTGCTGTGTGGCACTTTGCCCTCGCAGCCCTTCCACCAGAGCAACCCCACTGCCACAGTTCCTGACATATCCTTCCTCCTCTACCAAAAAACAAAACAAAACAAAACAAAAACAAACAAACAAAAACCCAACAACAACAAAAACAAACAAACAAACAAACCAACCAACCAAACAAACAAAAAACCCCACAAAAAAAACCCAAACCCAAAACCCAAAACACAGAATAAAAATGGACCTATGTCCACAGCTCAGCAGAGTTCAGTGTGTGGAACACTTGACCTCACAGTCTAATTAGGGGTAGTGTGTTCAACCTTTGTTCCTATTAAACTAGGAGGAGCTTCCAGTGACAACACATGCAGGCATCAGATGCAGGGAGAGAATCTTGTATGATCTGGGTTCACTCTAGAGAACGTTTTCATTCCTTGAAATCAGCCCATTTTATGAAATGTTTGCCTTCTCTATTACGTTAAAAAACAAAGGCATCCCCCCACTCAAATACACAGCAACCTGAAAAGCTTCTGTAATGCAAATGACCATTTGTCTGAGGAGGAGGATAGGGATTTTTGTGGCAGCCATTAGCCAAGGGTGTCCTCACCCCTGTATCCACCCTCTGTAAAGCCTTCCACGAAAGGCCCAATCGAACATTTTCCCTGGTTATTTCAAATCTTGAAGAATAGCAACATTCTAATGGAAATAATTCTACCCCAGACTGCGGGGATACAACCCTAAAACTTAAAAAATACCCATTTAAAATAACTTCCTTCCTATCCCAAGCAGAACCCTCCATTCTAATATAAAAATTCTCTATGCTGTTCTACAGCTTGAGCAAAATAGCTTGAGAATTGCAAGATGCCTGTGTTGATGATCCTGTAAGTCACCAGCATTTCAAACCTTGCTTGCCAACTTGGGGTTTATATTTTAAACTCAAATTTTCCACTCAGTACATGTCAAAGGAAAACTTCTAGGAACTGCATATCATCTTTTAATTATTAAGACTGGTATGCATTCAGTTTTTTGCTGTACACAGAAGAAAGGCCAGTGGAAGAACATTAGTCTGCTGTTACTGCAGAGAAAAACAGTGAAGCTTTTATGGGCAGAACAGACCTTTCTCCACTCTGAAAGCAAAACTGAGTTTGTCATGAAAATCTAAACCAGAAATTAAAAAAATAACCATAAACAAAACCAACAAAACCCCTACACATCAGTAGGATCACTTCATTTACCATAAAGCAATTTGTCCAATCCGACTTTCATTTTCACAGATTTTTTGGCTCTCTCTCCAATACAATAGTTTCTTCATCTGCACCAACACAGAAGACAGCTCCACATCAATATTTTAAAAGCCACTACACTCCAAAGTGAGCTTTAATTCTTTTATCTGCCACTCAAAAAGCACCTTAGCTAAAGCACACACTGTTGAGGTGCAACTGAATCTGGAGACTAATAAATCTCTTACCACTAGTGACCATTTATTTTCTCTGCTTCACTTGTATGCCTCAACATTTTTTTTTTTACTTGTATTTATGACTAAAAATAAGGTATGTTTCTTTCTTGGCTGGGAGAGCCTCAGGAGATTAAAAATTCACACCAATTCAGGTATCAGGAGTTGGTTTAAACACTAACAAATGCAAAACTCTCAAATCCCAAAGCAGCATACTGTCTAGCAGAAAGAAAGAAAAAAAAGTCGTTTTTGCAGGATTTTTCCCAAAACACATCACAGTGATTTTATCAGCAGAAACAGCAAGACCTAAGATGCTGAGTATTTAGCAAACATTTTACTACTTGTGGCATGCTACTTTCTACAGCTGTTAGAGGAAAACATGAATCTGAAGCCACAGTTTTCTTCACCAAGAAAAGCAGAGTGACCTATGCCAACTCGTATTCAAAATTACCGTCTCTGTTCTAGAATAAGTTTGCCCATATAGTTCAAGAAATTATTAAAATGCTCTGTCTTCTACAAGAACTCAGATCTGCAGGAACGCTTCAACATGCACTTACAAACTTCAGTAGGATAGAAATACTAGGGGGAAAAAAGCCAAACAAATGGCTTGTTTGCCTGTTTGTTCCCTTGATATCTGATAGCACAGTCTGCAGGTAAAGTCTAGCTGATCCTTGAGAAAGGATCTATAAATTTCAGAGATTCCCTCACAGCCACTTCCCCACGCAATACATCCCAAAGCTGTACATGCCTTCATCTATTTCAGCTCCTAATGACTGCGAGGAAGAGGTTGACAGTCAACCTAAATTGGTTCAGCTTTTACTCTTCACAGGGCGGCAAGCTTTAATTTCAACTACTCTTTGCGTAACTTAAATAATAAACAGGGTGCTGTCTTTATTTGATTCTTAAACCAGCCGTATCTGAAGCACAATGGGACATGTCACAGACACTTGCTTCGCTGCCCTCATAATATGGTTTAATTATGATGACTGAACTAACAGGCTCACATCATAGACTTTTACAGGTTGACCCTGTGTCATCCTGATGTATCATTTTGCACCAGTTCAGTGCTGTAAATCAATTTAAGATCTCCAGCAGGTTGAAAAGGCTGGTAATGATGCTTTCTCTGCAGTCTCTGGGGACTCCACATTATACACAACTTACATTATTTATAAAGCTGAGATGATGCCTCCATTAGGCCTGTAAGACTACTCAAATGAGCTTTTATTTTACGCACACAGCTTGGGCTGCACAGAAGCAGAGCACTGGCAATATGTATATATCCAGTGCATTCATGCTTTAATTTTAAAAAAAAAAAAAAAGCAACAGTCATAACCCCTTCATTTGTAAAATTTAAATCTTTATAGCAAGCAAAAAACCTCACAGTTCAATCGGAATAATTTCCCAGTACTCAGAAACACAAGTAGCACTTTTATTAACCTTTGTATTGTGTTTCTTCACATTCAACTCTTCAGTTTTCAAACTACAGATGAAAAGCAAACACCAAACTCATCAGTTTTCAAATATTTGATTTGATAGTTAATATTTATACCAAAACAGAAAGATTTCCATCTGTTTACTCAGTCACTTCTCTCAAATGTATCGGATCATCACAACTTCAAGGATACACAGAAAAGCAAGTTGAACCCAACAGAGCAAGAAAAAAATGTATTTTATTACATACCCAATGGAAATGGGGTCAAAACAGATGCAAGGACAAATCCCTACCCTTAGGGTAACCTGATCATGCCTTGAACTGATCCTTTCTGGTGGCTGTGGAAGGCTTCTGGATCACCCAAATCAAGGGAAATTTCTCCCAAGCGCCTACTTACAGTCTGAAGTCAATTGCAAGATTTCATCCCTAAGACCACAACAAGAACTTCAAAAAGGGCCAGATCTCTCTCATTTTCATACTGATGTTCTTCCACAGTAGAGAAGTGAGCACTCAAAACCTGCACTAAAATCCAATGAGAACCTTGAAAAAGCTTCATAGCCCTGCTCTCTGGTTCAAGGGGGAAAAAAGTATTAATCAGCTGCAATGAAAAAACTCATGTCCTATAATTCAGCCAAGTCATTACTCACAAGCAAAAGAACAAAATAAGCCAAACATAGGTTCCCTCACATGATTTGCTCCTATTGTTTGATACGACAAGGTGCATGCAGTCAGCCACATGAAGAATTACAGACACACACCTGCAAAGGAAAGTGTTCTCTGTGGGCTGGGTAAGCTACAGTTTGTATTCTTATTCCCGAGGACTGCTTAAAAACACATATAGCTATTGAAGAAATAAATATTAAGCAAGTTTTCTTTCTCTGACTTCACCTCTGTGTGCAAAAGCGATTCAAACTATCAGCTATGACAGCTCTTTCCTAAGAAGCACGTTAATTTTAAGGTGCAGTATCTGTGAACACTGACATCCACTAAACACTGACATGTTTCAGGGCAATAATCTTTATAATCTTTTCCATTTGCCTGTATGTGAAATGCGCATCTACTTTTACTCCTCCCCATCTGGCTCTAACAATACTGTTTTTATTAACCTCTGTTTATAATACTTCCCCACATAAAACTGTTACCTTTTAGACATGCAGTGAGCATCATTTTATCCGAAAATACACCAAAATAACGATTAATTTTCAGAATAAGCTGTTGTTATCCAGATCCTGTAAAAGCAAACTGTAAGGTCGGACCACGTACCTTCTTCAGATTGATCTACTAACAAAAGAGCAATCACAGCAACCCTGCCTCGGTCAGAACTCCCTCTGACTTCAGTTTATATTAAAAAAAAAAAAAAAAGTCAGTATTTGGCCCATATCCTTTCGAACGCATGACTGAGTATTTCCACGCCAGTAAATTTTAATAAGCTTTAAAGATCTATTTTCAGGATAAGATTATTTGGCTGTACGAGTATATGAAGCAACTGTACTGAGGAGGGGGGAAATCTCAAGCATCCAAACCCTTTAACAGGGTAAAGAAAAAAAAAAGAAAAAAGTGAACTTTCCTTGACCTCTAAGCACAGATTTGTCATTAAGAAGAAAGAAGGGGAGGGAAAAAAAAAAAAACAACAGGAGGGGAAGGGGCTGCGGAAAGAAAGGAAGGGGGAAATAAAGAAGAAAGAAGATAAATTAGAGAGAGAGGGACGCGGCTGGGCCGAGGCGGGAGGCGAAGGGCTGTTCCCGCACACACAAAGGCGGCCCCTGCCCCGGCCGGCCAGGGCTCCGCCGCGTCCCCGCGGGCCACGATGGAACCGGGGCCGGGGAGGAGGCGCAGGACGGCGGCTTCGCGGCGGGGAAGGGCTCTGCCTCCCGCCGGGCCCGGGGCGGCACCTACCCACCAACTTGGTGCCGGGAGCGGTCCCCGCCGGGCCGCCGCAGGGACGCCATCATGCCGGGGAGGAGAGCGGGAGCGCAGCGCTGCCCGGAGCCGCTCACGCCGCGCCGCCCGGCCCCGCGG
>WEKY01015690.1:133007-191866 GCA_013390045.1 Picathartes gymnocephalus
CTCCGGCTGCAGGGACAGCGGCAGATGCTGTCGGACTTGGAGTTAGAGTCAATTCCTAATCGAATAGGGTTATGTCCTGCCGCTTGCCACAGGTGATTCAGCCTTGACTTGGTCTAGTCTTAATACTGAAGTAATTGCTGTAATACCTCCCAATGACAGAGCACTCTCTATCCCCAGGGGTTTCACACGTGGACATCCTCCTGCCCGTAGGTATTGCTGCACTTACTCCTCATTCATGCGATTAACCCCGTTACAGTGCGTGAGGCTTCTTGTGCAGTCAGGCCCACAGTAATGAAGCCTCATGGCGCTGTCCCTCTGAAATGAACTTGAACTCCATTTGGATCTGCAAGTATCAGCTCCAAAGTGGAACTGGCTGAAAGTTTGGAGCCCACATGTAGAACGGTGAGCCTCTCCTGCCTGCTGTGTTTACAGGGATCTTTACAATAGTCAGATAAGTGTTGCGCATGATTGAAACTGATTCTTTAACAAATACTTTGGCTTTTACCCAGTCATCATTCCTGGAAGGAGACATGAAGCAACAAGTGCAAGATGTTTCTACGTGGCAAAATATTCTGTTAAGCCTATACTGGCATCCCTATAGTTAGGCCAGTAAATTTTCACATGTGTAGGGAGTTCTGAGTATGGGTTTAACCTCATTTTAAAATCCAGCAACACTAAGGCCCAGGAGGACTTAAGACCCTGAGAGTTTTACCAGATGAACACTGGTCCTGCCCACCCAGGTGCATTGTGAGTCTGAAGACACAGATCTGGAAAGGCTTGTCCAAGGTCACAGAATGAGCATGACAGCAGCAGTAAAAAATACCCAGGTTTATGCCTGTGATGGGTATCAGTGCTTCTTTCTAATTTTATAATCTAAAATTCATCCATTTCTTTGCCACATAAATACCACATAAATTGCAAACAGGTGAATTGTACTGTGTTGTTAGGTTTTATGCTACAATAATAGTAGAGGAACTCCCACACAGGATGATGCCATAATATTGATGGGGGAAGCCTGGAATAAAATTATTCTTTTACTGCTTAAGTTTTGAACCTTAAATAATTCAAGATGAGTGAACTTCAGTAATCAGCTTTAACACGTGTTATGTGCTTGCATTGTACGCAAATACAGTTAGCAAGTAGACTTCTTATGTGCAATCGCAGCTACAGTGCAGCACTGGGCTGCAGATACTGGTAACGTTTATCTCAAGACAAACTGAAAGGTCTTTAAATTTTGTATGTTTAATGAAGACATTTGTAAGCCAGGTACAGAAGAAAAATGAGAGTGATACTGGTTTTTGTACTGTGGTAGTGCTTAAATCTGGCTCCAGGTGTCCTGGATCAAGAGTGGTGGATGCAGCAGTAGGGTCTGCCCCAAGAGCTTGGCAGTGTTGGTGATCCGATCTCACACAGCGAAATACACGGAAAAGGCCTTACGAGTGCCTGAGCTCTGCTCTGCACCCTGACTTGCCGGGCACAAGCTCATCCACTGGATCGTGGTTGCTCAAGTATCAATTCATGATTCACACTGAACAGATATGACAAGGAGATAATTAAGGAAGCACTGCAGTTTGTCAGGTATCTTGTTCAAACCACGTTTTTACTGCTTTTGTTGTTGTTAGGGTTGACTGGTTGGTTGGCTTTGGCATGAGAGAATTAAATTACTTTCTACTTACGTTGAGGCTTGGGAAGGATCACATTAATATGCTGCTTTCCCTAAAAAGGGCTATCAAACAGCCTAGGAGAGTTTTTTGCTGATGTCTAATAACTAGAGTGGCTGTCCTGGAGAGGGCTGGTTAGACCTGGCTTCAGACAGAGCACTGGTGTGAGAAGGCCAGGGGACAAGCAGAAACAGCGTGCCCTGGTCAGGTCTGCCTCAAGGCTTCCCTGGCTGGGCTGTTCTGTCACACTGGCCAGAACAAAACTTCAAGTCTGCCCCCTGCTTTAGGATGTCCAGTCGGAGCTGACTGTCCAAACCCATTATTGTGTGGGTGAGTAGTATCAGCAGTGTCTTACTGCACACTCACCACTTCCAACTCCATTGGCTACTTTAATACCCTGAATCATTAACTTCTTCTTGGCTTTTTTTCAGTAGAAAACTGAAAAAAGGAGATCAGAGGGGCATGTACACCTGGGTATCAATCTTGATGCTCCTCCTCTGCACTGGGCCGAATAACTGTGCTGTCTCAAGAGGCAACAGAGAATCATTTTTTCTCTTTTTGCTCTGCAACTACACGATCATTCAGACTGGTGCAAGGAAAACAGGCCATGAGGCTGGGGCAAGGAAGAAAGAGAAGAAACATTCCTTCTGTAAACAGCCTGGCTTTTCATCAGATTAGGTGCACAATCTGATGACACCATCAGTCATAAGGCCTGTGAACCTGAATTTTAATGGAGTTGGAGCACCTACGCAGATAAACTTCTAGTATGATTCTCAAAGGAAACTTTAATCTCATAGACACTTTCTAATATCTCCCCAAGCACCTGCCCAATCACCTTTAAAATCTGTGTCTCGGAAACTGATTATCAGAAAGCTGAGTGCTAAAAGACATTCATTAAACTGCGTATTTTATACTATTATATTAAGTAACATGTATTTAAGAAATACTACTGCTACTAATACTGTGGCTACAACTGTTAGCTTTCAATCTTCCTCTAAAATCCAAGTTTGTATGTAGGTTATGATTTGGTACTTCTTGTTAACTTCAGCCAGGCTTCGTCTGGGTTAATCAAGAGGTTCCAAGGATGGAGAGTGTCTTCTGGAGACAGTTTAGCTCCAAAATCAGTAACTTTGCTTCACCCTCATGTATACCAGGTTTCTGCCAGAAATTAAGAGTTTCCTGGATAATTAAATAATTAAATTATATCAAACACACAACTTATTATTTACATTAAAATCACTGGAGTAATTTTCTTTTCAGCCATTACACTGTTGGCCTAGCGTGGGAAAATACCAACAATATCTTCAGAGAGAAGAGGCAGTTCTCTCAAGAAGAATAATAGCTTTCTAAGGATACTGGATTTCATTATTTCCTTCTTTCTTGGGCTGCCTGGTAACATTTATCACCCTCTACCCTTCTATGGCTTGTCTGCTTCGTCTTTGAGTAGGTGAGGTATTAAACAAGCCTCCCACCTCAGCATTATTAACATAGGATGTGCAGACTGCTTAGCAACTATACAAATCTGTTTGGGAGAGGTGCCTCAGGCAGAAGATAGCATGTGGGAGAAGGTAAGGAGCATTTTTAGAAGGTCATCATAACTGTGCAGTGCTGCATATGGTGTTCCAAGCCCATCTGGATTCAAGGTCCTGACTAGCCACAGTACAAGCACAGGAAAAAAGGAACTAAGTTGTGAAAGGCCTTGAAGACAGCAATTGTGACATGAGGGCTCCCTGTACTCCTGCTTTGGGGTGTCTGGCCATTTTCTAGAATAAGCCCTGCAGGAGTTTTCCTCTGTGAAGTCAAATATCTACTTGGGACCCGCCTTAGTGTTCTGACTCACTGTCATAGGCAAGAGAACAAAGAATCCATTTCACTGTTAAAAGTTCTTCCTAAACTGACCCACTAGGATTAAGTGGGATTCATATAGAATAAATGTGGAACTTGATAATTTTACAAGGTTATTACATGTATTTCCCTCTGTTATATTAAATAAGGCTTCTGCCATAAATCTATCTGCAGATACCAGAAAGGTCTTTGATCAGACTGAGTAGTCATTCATCTTTTCCACCATTGGGATGATGGGAATCAGACCTAAATTCATTCCTTTCTTAAGATTAATGTGCCCGGCTAAAGCTGCCAAGATCCTTATTAAAAGTTAGGATTCCAAAAGGTTTGGGCTGAAACAAAGTATTAAGCAGGGCACTCGCTTATCTCCTTATTGGTTGTTTTCTGATTAGACTCTGATGTAAGGACTTTGCTCCAGCAATGTTACATTTCTGGTAAAGAAGTGAGGTTGCCCTCTGTTCTGACAGCTCATCACGTGCTTCCACAAACCACAGTATTCCTGCCCACTGTACTGCACCAGTATTGTACTTTCCAGAGAATGAAATTCTCCCTTTGGATCTTGCCTGCACCCATGTAGAAGCTTTTGAAGGTAGTTTCACTTTCTCCTGGCTATCACTGCAGCAAGGGATAATGGACTCGGTGCAATCAAACATTATTGGTTCTTTGAAAATTAAATTTCTCTTCAGTCATTCAGCTTAAAAAGATTTACATAACTGGAATAACCTAGCTCTATTGCTGGTTTCTTAGAAGACACCACAAAGATTAATCTTATCTCCCACTTTAATGACTGTTTTCAAGTTCTTACAGTCCTTGTCCCAGTTACATCTTGTTGTGAAAACCACCAGAGAATGATATATTAAAATTTATTCAGACAGGTGGCAGAGACAAAATTAAAGCTAATAACTCTATGAGAAAAGAAATCAAAGGTGGTTGGGGAGTCCTGAGGAGTTATTTCTTGGTCCCTCCATTGCAGTGCCCAAATGCCTGGGCTGTGTGAGTGGCTGTGTGCCACAGCTGGATGCGCGGGACTCAGGACTGCCACGGTCACACAGATGCTCTAGCATCCATGGGATAAGGAGCCTCGGAGTAGGACTGCTTGTGGCAATGTGTGAAGGCTGGAAAAACCATGGTAATTGTCTCAATACAGGGTTCTGTCTCATTTATACGCAATGAGGAGACGACTGTATTACACCACTGGAAGACTAACAGAATAACACATACTGCATCTAAATGCACGCCTTTACTTCCATATTCTGTTGATATTTTGTGACAAAATACTCAGCCCATTTTATATAATGATTAAAAACATAAAAGGAAAAGGCTCTGGATTCTAAGTCAGGTTGCCTGAGCTCAGTGTCACTCTTGGCTGCATAAGTCAGTAGTGAAACAGTCCCAGCCTCCCTCCTCCACCAGGGCTCCTCAGCCCTAACCCCGTGTCACCCACCCGCTCTGTGCTGGCACAGTTGCTGTGCAGCTGTGAGCTCAACAGGCCTAGGGAACTCAGATGGCTGGGGAAAGCAAATGTTTCAGGGGCCAAGCTCGTTTTTAATTTGGATCAGTTTCCTGATCCGGCCCCTTGTGTGGTTGTCCAAATCCTTGTGCAGGGGCAGGACTGAGGTAGGAGGAAGGGTGAAACTTATCTTTTTGATTGTGTTGTTGACTTCAGCCAGTTTAAGGTGGTTATGAAACCATGATAGACTAAGCAAGCGGTTTTTTTCAACAAGGAAAAATAATTTTAAGCATAACTGCAAAGATGGTTTTAGAACTGCACTAACCACACAAACAGGGCTCATTGGTGAATAACAGAAGACAAGGAGAACGTGTGACTGGACTGAGAAATTCAGTGAGCTGATGTGATCACTTCATATTAGAAAAGGCAGCTGTTGGGTGTTGCACTACATAGTAAAAAGAAAAAAACCTCTTGCTCTTCTGCTGTTCATGAACCAACCAGCAGCCAAGGAATTCCAAGGATCCCACCAAAAATTATTAACTCACTCTTCAAAAGACAAAGCAATTCTTGTCTGGCTGAAAAGAAGCCGATAGCTCAGCACTAGGTATGCCCATATTTCCATGGTTTTTTTTTCTTTCCTGTATTCTCCAGAGTTTTCCTTTGCTCTTTGCTTAAGGTGTGGAAGCAACTGAACTGTGGAGAGTAAGTACATCGGATTTAATTAGTCATCACAAGGCAATGGGCTCTTAGTGAGTTCTCAATAGCAGACAGCCCTGACAATGAAAGTATGTGTTTTACATTAGTTTCTGTTTGCACTTTGAGGAGGAAATTACCTTGCAGGTTTCAGACAACCTGGCAGTCCCACAAAGTGTTGGAAAAGGTTGCCCACATGACAAAAGCTTTTAGACCAATTTTAAATGCCACTGTTTTCTTGCTTGACCCAAAATAGTCAAATTTTTGACTAACAGGTTTGAGCAGCTTTTAAATAAAAACCCTCCACACTTCATACAATGTTACACAAATCACATTGGTAAATCCTCTGTGTAAGTAAAAATTTTTTTAAAAATTAAGTTAAACACTTGAAAGTTGCAACCAATCAAAATTAGTGTTGCTAGTAAAATCTAAGTTAAGCACTCAGTTTGAGTGCATCCTGGTACCTGTCTTTAATTGAATGCTCATATGTGTTCCTTCCTAACGACCCTGTCTTATTCAGTGAACAGAACAAATAGTGGTCGAATAATGGGGAGTTATTTTGTTTTCTCCCCAGGTTCATGCTGGAGCTAGCCATTATGAACACTGGTTTTGCAATATTTAGTTGCAAAACTAAGACTGGCTTGCAACTCACAGCTCATCCCTCATCTTCCCTTTCCTTGCCACATTTAAGCTCTCTTCTTGAACAGGAGCATTAGATCTTCTAAAAAAAAATTCTCTAGTATTTTCAGCCCTGACAAATAAATGCATTATTTTTTATCCTGTTTTCAGATACACTTAAACTGTTTCACTGACGTTTTCTACATATACTCTGCCCAAAGCACAAATCAAGGACAATTAACGTTTGATGATTTTCTAAAGACATAAAATCAATATAGTCTCAATGGGGAATGTACTGGGCAATATGAAGTACAAGTGATGACCCCAGTCGACTAATAATATAGTTTAAAGGACCAAAGCACCCTATGCACATCCAGAGATCCTGCTGTTGTTGGAGGTGTCAGAGAGAAGGAGAAGGACTACATGGCTTTAAATACCACTGTCAGTGGCTCTTTAGAAAGGGGGTGAAAATGAAAAAAAAAAAAATAAGGCACACATTTGCCTATTCAGACAATGAGTAGCTTTCAGTGTAAAGCATTTTATCTGGATGTCTAAAAGTATCATATTTACAGACAAGGATCAAAGGTTCAGTATGGACATCACCACAGAAGGCCCCAGAAGAAAACTGCACATAGCAAGGGATAGCAATGGTGCTTTGTACTGTCTGAAAACCTGCAATCAAAGAGGCCTCATGGTCAGTGCACAGCTGGTCCGGCTACTACAATGTCCATGTGCACAGAACATGAACCCTACATCTTGGAGGACCCTACAGCTACTCCACCCTGCTCATGTCCCCAAGGCTGCAGCACCTGTGAGACAACACTGACGGACCATGTTCACTTTGTCAGAGAGCAACCAGATGGAGGATTGCAATTTATGGCCTGCAGTTAGGCAGGCTTGCACTGTGATCTAATCAAATCTTGCACAAAATAGGTCAAGGTTGGTCAGTGTTCAGATGAGATACACTCTAGGGAAAACACGGATACTGTAAGAAACAGTTTAGGATTCGGATTTAGGATTCATCTGACAGAGCTCCTAAGGCCCAGTCCCGATTTTAGGCTAGATTCCCAGACATCTGAGGTACCCAAACAGGTCCCTGGTCTGTTATGCAGAAGGGGCACTGAACTGCTGGAACCACATTTCTCATTTTTCAGACAAGAAATAAAATTACAGTCATGCCTTGTGATTAATTAAATAAATCATTCTTGTCTTTGCTTGTGGACATGACATTTTCAGAGGCAGCATAAATGGAGAAAAGGAGCTTGTTTGGTTTCTATGATCCTAGTACAACCTGCCAGCCTTCTCACTGCAAAATCCCATTTTAAAGCTTTTCAATACTAGGGTACTAAACCCAAGAAATTTAAATTCCTCTAAGACTGCAAACACCATGAGAACTTTTGAGCAAGATGCATGCAAAATAAAGCAAATTATATAATCTGTTGCTTTGCAGATACATTCCTTTTCCTTTACATTCACATTTCCCATCTGTTCACACTCCCACCTAACAACCTTTACCTCAACTCATTTCCCCAGATGCTGGTCTGATGTGGTTTCATTTTTATAATGATTTTCAGCTCCTTGGTTTCAATTCTGTATCTTTTTCTTTGCCTCAAAAACATAGTATGATAGTGGAATTTTATGAGTAACTATTATTCTCAAAAAACCATACAAATTTTTATCTCCAAATAATCAAAGACGATGACAAGTATGTTGCTTGGGAAATTAAGTAGTCAGAATGTAACTAATCAAACTGAAATTTAGCCAGGACACTAAAATTACATAATGGGCTAAACAGAAATACGATCCTCGTGGATTTTGGTAATTTCAAGTGGTCAGGACTCACTCTGCTCTCCAGTTGCCCTCTCAGCAGAACACCTCCTGCATGCTGTGTGGTGCAGGATGCTGCAGAGTGAATGCTAAAGCCAAATGAATTTATAAAGCTTGCATTCTCTCTATGATTGAATTGCTCAGATCAGTTTATCAGTCTACAAAAGAATTAATTTCTAGATTTTTTTAGGCTGAAAAGCATCCCCATATTATGTGCTTTGTTTTAACTTTTGTTTTTCATTGCCTTATGGTCATTCATCTTTGCTGAAAGTGAATCAGAGCAATGCCTGCCTTATCGTTGGTTTGTGGTGTATAATCATGTTAAGGACAGATCTCTGGTCTCCTCCTTACTCCAGTGCCATTTATAACAGACAATTACCCCTGCATGGTGCAGTTGTCAGGATCTCGGGATTGTAAATGCTCATTATCAGTACAGAGACAGCTGAATGCAGTGTGTTTCTCTTTAAAGCTGATTGGATTTTCCAGAGCTGTCTGTCATCCTGGAAGTTTTTCCTAGTGCAGCTCAGTTTTCTATCTACAGCCAAGTAAGGTCCTTTTGATGTGAACCGTGCAGGGCAGAATCTGGGTACTGCTCCCACGTATTCCAGGGAACGACTACGGTCCAGAGGAAAGAACAGGAGTGTGTCTACACTGGGAGACCTCCAGCCAGTGTGTTGTTTTTAAAGAAGCCCTACTAATGTGCAAAGCGATCATGTGCAAATGCCAAAATAAAGGGTAAGGAGGGGTTGAATGCAGTGGCATTGCCTACAAAAAGGAAACATACCAAAGCACTCTAGCTGGTTTTAAAATTAGGTGGGGAAGACGCAAGGAATTCTAAGTCTTAATGACCTCAGTTCTGCAATTTGCCACTAATTAGTTCTACAATGAGGAACTGGGAACAAAACAAGGAGTGACAGTCTAGGTCAGCCAGTGGTTTGCCAACCCCTTGTCTTGTGTTTCCTACTGGGGCTTTTATGTGATAATTCGTGATTGTGTATACAATGTCTTTTACTAGTAATCAGGAGTGAAATTGCATGTGCTATACACTATACAAACACTCACTGAAACACTGTGCTTGCTCTTTGGCCCTGGAGAGCATGGCTGATATTTGTGCAGCTCTTTCTGGTGGGCATGCACATGGCTTAATTTTTTCCCTGCCAACCATCTCCCTGATTCCTGTTGTCCTAACCCAGTAAGCCCCACATTTGTTTCTTCTACGTCTCTTTCTGCAGCTTACATTGTGTTTATGCTCTGGAACTATTTTTCTCCTCTGTGTATTTATCTCCCTGATTTCGCCCCTAACATTTTGTTCTTTTTCTCCCTCCTTCCCACATAATGAAGATTTCATTAATTCTGTCAAAAGAGTATCTTATTTATTCCATTTACATTTTTTTCTGCAAGTTAGCTATTTCTTCTCAGAGTGATGCACATATATACTGCATGCTGAATAAAGATTTCTGGAAGTCTCAAATATTCTATCACTTTCAAATGCCTCATTCCTCCTTAAAATCCATCAGGCTTCCTCAGACCACATAGGATCTATACTTTGAGGATTCCTGGACACGTTATGCATTTCTGTATCCAGAGCAATTGCACATACCCCAGCTCAGCTTAACATATGTCATAAGCAGTCAGTCAACACTGAGAAACTGAAACACTACTGGTTTGCTGAGAAAACTGTGGTGCACAGCTCCCACATCATCTGGAATTGTTTTGTATTCTGCTTGCCAGGATTTGCCATTTGAGTTTATCTTGGAGGGAAGTGCCTTTGCGTGCCGTTTTTTTCCTTTTAAAACTCATCAGCTCGGTGGCTACCAAGAACATAAATGCTGTGAAAAGGATATTAGGAGCACTGTGTGTTATTACATCACTGGCGATCTGGCAGATGCTACCTCAGCGTCCTTACATTAATAGGCTGGATAGAGAAACATCCCAAACCTAGACCACTTCACCACCAGGTATTATTAAGGTGTACGAGCTATCAAGGAGACAGTACCCTGCAGGTATGCAGGTGTTGCTTATACAAGGGTAGGGCACAGCTCAGCAACAGAGTTTAGAAAAGGAGACGAAGGCTTTTAAAGGGACCATGCTCCTCTCACCAGTGAAACAGCAAAACCCATTAGTTAGTAGTCTTTTTTTTTTTTTCTTTTTTTTGTCCATTAAAGGGATTTCCATAGGTAGGGATGCTGTAGTTCTCTTCACACCACTAGTCTTTATTTCGTTTGTGGTAAGTAGCTTTAATTAGCAGGTACCTGTTTACCAAGCAGTCGGTAGCTGGGAGGACTTCAGCCCTTTCATCCGGCTGGGCCAGCAAAGCGGGCATTCCACAGCTCTCCTTCCATCCCTATGGGGATTAGTCCCGTGTTCCCTCTACCACACACACATTTCAGTAAGGTTAGAAAAAATGCCAGCTTCATTCTCACCTACTGGCCATGCCTACAGAAGCACATATGCAGCACACACCCTGCTGACAGAACTTTTTCCCCTTTTTTGAGGAAAGCAGTGGTAACCTTCGAGCATCAACCTGTAGGAAAGTAGACTCGGTTACACACTCTAACCAGCAATCTTGTGAACCCAGAGCCTTGCTTTCAGCAAGACAGGCACGATAAAATCTTCCCTCTTTCTTCAATAACATGACTAATAAGTGTAGAAATTCCTTTCTCCTCTCTCCCGTTGCCAATATCTGTCTTATCTCCAGTTCTTCCTTAGACATAATTTCAAACATGAAAGACATGTCTATACTACGAACAGGCAACTTTGATTCTGGCATGAGATCCATGGCAGCTTAGTGCTGGAGAGCTGAAGCTTAAGATCTGGCATCTGCAAAACCCGGTAACTGGAATCTCTGCTGCCTGGTGCGATCCTGCGCCTGGGTTAGCCTGCTCTGTCTTGTGAGGGCAGCACCAGGCTCCACTGCAAATTTCTTTCCAAAGCAGGTGCACAGCTGAACAAACACGGCAAGCATTTTTGAAATGAGCTCGCCCTTAAAACACTATCCAGCAAGTAAAGGGAACCAGCATGAAGCCTTTCTGGAATTTTGGCAGCATTTCCAAGAGATCATCTGCAAATTGCTCGAGATGGGTATTACATGTGTGCTGGAGGCAATAAATAAGAGTGATTTTAAGGGGCAGTGTATATTGACAAAGTAACACCTCTCAGAATAGAGCACAACCACTGGCATAAGCAATAGAGACACACTAACAAAACCAGGATCTAGGGAGTGTCTTAAATGTGTATCTGATAGCACAAATACCAGATAAACAGCAAAGTCCAAAGAATGCAGAAGGTTACAACCACACTAAACCCACTCAGTTAACATGCTGGTTTATTGTTACTACCACAGTAACTATACCTAAACTTAAGCACCCAGAATGCTCCCAAACTCCTGGATGTGCGAGCCAGCTACGTTACAGCCTTATCTTGGAATGAGACAGATGCATTCATCAGGCTCCCACTTTGCCTTTCACCACAGGGGGAGAAACACAGGCACAACAGCTGAGGGGGAACCATGGCATGCTTTGGCCAGATCCCTGGTCACTGAATTACGAACAATAACAGTCTACTCGTATTTTGGCCCCAGATCTGAATTTTGCAAAACCAATATTTTGTTTTGTTGGGGTTTTTTTGGCTGTTGTTTTTGTTGTTGTTTTTGCTTTTGTTTTTGTTTTTCCCTTGAGACCATACATTTTTCCTCTTTCTCTTTTCATTTCTAGCACAAGTAGCTACAAGGAAGGAAAAAAATCCTCTGGCACTGCCTTAAATGCAAACACTGAACCTTTATTACATGTGGAGGAAAACCTGCAGGCAAAATTGGTGAGTAGCAGAAACGAAGCAGCTGTTTCCAAAACCAGGCATGAACACCACAATACTGTGTGTTGTGACACAAGTCATAGAATCACAGAGTGGATTGGGTTGGAAGGAGTCTTTAAAGGCCATCTACTCCAACCCCCCAGCAATAAGCAGGGAAATCTTCAACGAGATCAAGCTGTACAGAGCTCCATCCAACCTGACCTTGAATGTTTCCAGGAATGGGGCATCCACCACCTCTCTGGGAAATCTGTTCCAGTGTTCTACTACCCTCATAAAAATGTCTTCCTTATATTTAGTCTGAACCTAACCTCTTTTAGTTTAAGACCTTTGTCCCTTGTCCTATTGCTACAGGTCCTATGAAAAGTCTGTCCCTAGTTGTGATCATGGGCCAATACTGAGATTTTCCAGTGAGGAACCTGGTGTTTACGTGCCATGTGAGGAAAGATTTAGGGCATATATTACACAGACAGGTATTAATCTCACAGCATTATTAATTTCTGTGTAATAACACTAAGGAAACTGTAGTGCTGGTACCATTTTTAGCCTGCTTCAGCAAGTAGTGACATTTATTTTGGTACTCTTTTCCAAACCTGCATCAATTCCTTTCCAAATGAATTTCTCTTGCTCTACTCCCAGAGCCAGTAGATCATTTGTTGGGACACTGGCCTAATCTGATAGATCCAGTCAACATTACATGTGTGTGCGGTGATCTTTTGTAGGTGCAGGTACACAACCTATTTTGTGCAGATGAAAATTGCTCCTACTCCATGCTCCAAGCTGAGCTGAAGTCCTTCAGCTTTGTGACCATGGTGCTGAGCTGGAACTGGTAAGAACTGCTAAAAGTGCCAAGTTAGGACAGCTTTATAATTTTGCTGACTGGTGGACAGCAGAAAGGCAGATGCCTGCATCATTCCATGTTGTGGTTGAAGCCTTCCCACTGAAGGTGGGATGCTTGTGTTTTTTCAACACCCTGTGATGCTTGACAAAGGTGGGAAGACTCCTACTAAACTCAGAGAGATGCCAGAAGGAACTTAAAGACTTTTGAATGACCTTCACTTTAAAAATTTAAAACTAACCTTTTTTTTTATGGGAAAGGCTGTTGTCCAAGATAAACAAAATAAGTTAATGGTTTAAAAATAGCTTTTAAAACTGCATAGTTACCCAGCATATCCCAAATTTTAAAGCATTATGCAACCACATTACCCTACTGTGAATGCCCACTGGCTAATGCCAATAGACTGCGAAGCACATCTTCTTTTTTTGTACTATCTGTTTATATTAAACAGAGTTCAACATGTGGTTCTGCCAAACCTGGGGTCGTAGCAGAATGGCAATTTGGTAAGAATTTTAGACGGATCAAAGGGAAGAGAAAAAGAGACAGGGGTCTTCAGAATTTGGCCAGTGACAAAAGAAAACTAGAATTTATTTTCTGTTGATTGTTTTGCCCTTCTGAGAAGAAATAACAAGATGAAGGTAGAGAGGAAACTGGTTTTGCAAACTCAGATATAAAAGATCATAAAGCCTTGAAATTCTGCTGTCTCAAGACTTTTTTAACCCAGTCTTGCTTTTGTCTGTGAACTAAAACTACTCCCCTTGCCCAGGAAAAGCAACTTTATGCTAGAAGAGGCCACAGATGGGGAAACAGTTTCATCAATGTGGGAGGAATCAGTCCAAAATAACAGTAAGATATATTATACCATCAAAAAGTGGTGTATCTGTAAGGAAAGTTTTGAGCACAAATTAATATTGACCTTAGCCAGAACAACTTGCTCTCTTCAACATCTGCAGCTGTGTGGTTACTAGGGAGTTATCTGGCATCATATGCTTTTTCACATCTGTCTACTAAATCAGAGATAGAAAAACAAAAATCTAGCACAGAGGGACATTATATGGATTTGTGACACTCCCAGAGGGACTTAAAATCTTTAAATTAACAAAGATACTACAATGGGACACAGGTATAATATTGGACTAACATTGTGTCTGCTCCACTGTGCAATGGAAAAACTACATCTATTTTCTTCTGATGAGCTCTCTGAAACTTCCAAACATGGATAAACATGAACTACAGTATATATGAGAAAATAAGTTTGGCATACATACATGAAACTTCATACTTCTGGGATGAGCAAAATGAATAATCTCAACTTATATTAATTGCCTTACAACACCATGTGTGAGGGAAAGCAACAGTGGGAACAGATTGAGAGAAGACAGAGAGATTCACAGTTTAGTTCACATGGTATTTTCATCATTCTTCATCATTTTCAACCTCACTAGCAACTTCCAAGGACTAAGCTGTGAAGCCTTAGTAGAAATGGATATGACACGGTTATTCACAAGGAGTAACAACATTTTCCTGCATGTTGCATGTGAGTTAGTGAAATGAGTGGTATGTTGTATTTTCCCTGCCTGCATCATCTCAGGTTATGTTATGGTCCAGTCTAAATGACAAGGTGATGAAATTACATAGGTGTAACATGCCTTTATTTCAGCAGCATGCATGACACAAAGTACTAAAATCCCTGAAGTAGAACGGTCTTGAATAATATGGTTCTAAATTTTCAGGTGTCAGTGGTATATTTGTATGTTATTGCCCCATGCTTGTAAAATATGGGAGTTGTTCTTAAAGTATGTCCTGAGTGTGTATAAAAAACCTCAACCAAATGAAAATGCAATAACACTTGCCCTCATTTTGAATAGGGGAACTTTTAATTATTAAAAAAATCTGTATTCTTTTTTATCTCTATCATAGTATAAAATTACATTTAGGCTAAAAAAATAGGTGACATTTCAAATGGGCAGTGCAAATTAATGCAATTTGAATGTACTAAGAGATCTAAGGACACAAAGCTATAAATAGGTAATCAATATCAAACAAATATATGCATGACCAAACATTAAAAAAAGTCCATTGTAATTTATAGTCATTAAGCAAGATGAAGAAATGCTGTGTGATTTCCTCTGGAGAGCCACCAATACAACTTGAACCTTACAGAAATGGAATAATAGAATCATAGCAATCACAGAATCATAGAAAGGTTTGGGTTGAAAGGGACCTTAAAGATCATCTCATTCCAACCACCCTATCAAGGGCAGGGACACTTCCCATTGGATCAGGCTGCCCAGAGCTCCATCCAACCTGGCCTTGAACACTTCCAGGGATGGGGCATCCACAGCTTCTCTGAGCAACCTGTGCCAGTGCCTCACCACCATCACAGTGAAGAATTTCTTCCAAATCTAAATCTCTCTTCTTTTAGTTTAAAACTGTTTCCCCTTGTCCAAATAACATTTTCATATAGCAAGAAGAACAGAGAAGGGGATTGTAGACACAAGGTAAGCAAAAGTAGTGGTGACGTGTTAGAAGTAATAGAGATACTCCTTATGTGGCAGAAAACTATTGAATTTACTTTCTGCTGTATTAGCATAACAGGGCAGCTCAGACAGATGTCAGCAGTAGTGCAAAAGAGCTGCTGCTTTGAAGGAGATGCTTTTTAAATAGCCCTAATACCATGAAATATGATGTTCATCACTATCATGAGTAATGTGGTAATATGGGCCTGTCCCTAGATATTTCTTTCTGGAGTGAAAAAGTTCTTGTCTTCTTGCTTCTTACCAGATAGTGGACTTTGCCCAAAGATGGTCTGTTCCTAAAAGCATTTTATAGCATGCTAAAAATCTGTGTACATGGCCAACCTGGCTCAAGCTGACACTAAGTGGAATGCTTGTGGAATGAATATTTTAGATTTGCATTTACTCACCCCAAGTTTTGACTGACTTATAATAATTTCTTCTAATAAATTGGTGATACCTATAGCTCCAACTCTCATAAAATACATCTCTAAAATACCCTGAGCCCATCTAGCCTGTAGCTCGAAAGGTTAATTTGCAAACACACACATTCAATTAATGGAGCAGATTACTTAGAGCAAGGGAACTCAGAAGCATAATTGCAACACAAAAAAAAATTATAAGTCTAAAGTGAATTCAGATTTTAAAATTAATTTTATTCATCCTTTCTCTTGACCCTTTATTTTTCCCTATAAACACTGAAGTTGCTTGTGTGTATATGCATACAGAAAGCAAATTTCAGAGTCCTGCAGGAGCTGCAGTAGAAGCTCAATTTACTTTCACAGGTAGATAGAAAGAAAATAGATAAAAGCAAATTCCTGGACATTAAAACAGCATACCTAGCTAATAAAAGCCAGCTAAACACCAGCATAAAACAAATAATAAAGAGCTTTTTAATGTGCAAGCAATGCTGTAAAGATGCTGTAATGTGGAAGAGTGAGGGGCTTTTTTCCCAATCATAAATAAAAAAGTAGTTGCCCTAAATACATGTAAACAAGGCCACAGCTGGAGTGAGGTTTCCCTTAGGGGGGTGTTTGGTAGCAGCCTCAGTGTAGCCTCACACTTTCCACATCATATTTATTCTCTCTCACTGCAGCCCACCAACACATCCCCACAGGTTACAGCCATACAGATGTTCTGTTCAGGGGCCAGCTGTTGCCCCATTCCTCCTCCAAGCCCAGTCACATCATGAGCATTCTGTGGGGCAGTTTATCAGGGCTATTCTTGAGGAAAAGTGTGATTGTGCATTCAGCCCTGCAGCCAATGTGTGGGCTACACTCACATTGCCAGTCCAGCTTTTCCATTTTTGGCTCTACCCTCCTTAGACTTGTGTAATCTAAAATTTAAGCTTTTAAGCTTCAGCCATTACAGCCAACACTAAAACACATCCAACAGCCTCTTAATATCTATAAAATTCTTTCAAGTAAATCCAACATTTCTTGAGAGGTTAAAACTGGTTGTTTTGTGATGATTTGGAACTGAAAACAGACAGCATGGGTAAATGGAACTTAAAAATGTAAAATCAACAGTGAATCCAGTTTAGCTTTTGGCATTGTATTGTGTTTGTCTCAGCAGTAATAAGAGTTATTATGTTTTAAAACAAATATCTAGCAAACAAACAGGTCAAATGTTGTTCAAAAAGTGAAAGGTTGTGTATTTTTTTCCACTTGTCAAACAAGGTGATTCATTTACACACTCCTTACTAAATCACAGGGTGATTTTAACAGGAGGAAAAATTTGGAGTTGCCTGAGATGGATAACTGGGTCAAGTTACCCTCTGGAAGAAGTCAGCAAACAAAATGTAAAACAGAACAATCCACTGCCTTTACCCTCTGAGCTTCATGCAAATCTGCTCTGGAAACTCGGTTATGTCTCATTTTCTAGGGCTTAACCACAGTAGCAGGCCTGCAGGGATATACTTTCACCAACACCTTAAGCAGCCTCTGCTGCTGAAATAAAACCTCAGAGTCTTTTCCTTTCACTTCCATGCCTCACTCTTCCTTGCCACTCATCTGTGAAGCTGATCTTGGTTAGAACTGAGCAATGGTTTGGCTGGTTTGGCTTTGGAGCCTGGCACATTTCATCAGCTGGCTGTGCAAACGCTGGTACTGGCACAAGGAGGGAGGTGAGGTGGGGGAGAAAAAACTAAGAACTGTGTGGGACTGCAGTAGGGTTAGCTCTGCTTGCAGCTAGAAGAGGCAGCCAAGCCAATTTACTGGCTTGCTGCTGCCAAAAACATCAGTCCCACACCCTCCTTCCCCCTCTCCTCTGCACCTGTCTGCAGTTGTGGAGCCAAGTCCTTCTTGCTTGTGCATCCCTGAAGTCCAAGTGAGCTTTAGTGAGCCAGCTCAGCTCATTAAACTGTAGGACAACTGTTGTTGTCCGCATGGGAGCTGGAACAGCTCACTGAAGGATCAGAGAGATACAGAGCCAGGGCAAGAGAAGTGGAAGGGCTGCATGGTCAGCAGCAGGGAGACAGGCTGAGGAGGACAGAAAAACCTCCCCCTTTCAGCAGCCATGACCTGTTAGTTTGGCTCAACTGGATCTTCTAACTTCACTCTTGCACTGTTTTGGGCAGCAGTGCTGGCTTATGTCAGCTAAATGTGCTGTGAAACAACATCCTATGTCTCATTTCAGCCATGCAGGTAAACAAGACTTCACATACCTACAGCTAAGAATATGCTGATACACATTTTGCATTAAAGCCCTATCTCAGGAGCCACATATACTTTCACAAGAAGCCCAACAAATGGCCTTCAGAGACGTTTGCTGATCTGCATTTCAAAACTGTGGACCATTATGCCAGCAGTAGTTCTCTCCTGAATGATAGCTTTAAGCACTTGTTATTGATTTAAATTTTGAACTAGTTTGTTTTGATTCAAAACATCATTACACCTACAACTTCATTTGTGCTGAGTTACTGTCCAAGCCTTCACATAAATTACTTCATCAGCTTGCCAGAAGTCCCAAGGCTGTGGTTCCCTGTGCAGACACTGAGGCTGCAGGAGCTCCCAGCATCCCCCTTCTGTTTGTCCTGACCTCAAGCTGCTGCATCCTGTTTCTTCAGCTTTGCCACTTTGTGGGGCTATGCTGCAAAGTGGATACCCAAACTCAGGCACAATAAAAATATTCCAGCTGCCCCCTTTTACTTTTGGGGGGAGGTAGTGCCTCAGGCTGTGGTTTCAGCAGTAGTACTGGCTTGTTGTATAGCTGAACACCATAACTTTCCCCTGCACACACACACCGTTTATACCTGTCCACGTTTCACTTACAGCACCCTTTCCCTTGTGCCAGTGTGCACAGTTGTGCCTGGGAATGGGAATAAGGGACCTAAGCTGCAAGATAGAAAAAGAACTAAAGGCATTTAATTCCCTTCTCTGGTTCACAGCAAAGGTATACACATAGTGTGATATGCTGATTTGACTGAGGCCAAATTTAAACAGATATTTGCAGATATTTTCCCTACAGAGATCCCTACTGTTCTTTTTGCTTCCCCCCTGGCATATTCCCATTCTTGAGCATCTTCCTTCATTGCGCCAGAACACAGGCAATTTGATTTCTGTGTTAAAGTCTATAATAGCAGATAGCTCTAAGAAACAGAAATTCTCCATTCACTTCATTATTTATGCAAGCATTTTGTATTTCTAAACAGCAAATATTTAAAAAAGTTCCAGAACTCACCCAAACAGTCACAAAACAATCAATGGCATCCAAATCTGTAGCAACCTTCTTAAGAAGATCATCCAGCATGGAATAGAAAAGCTACTGAGCAAGAGTGAAGCACCCTCTGCACTACCAACAGGCACAACAGGCTGTCCTGGGTGCCCCAGGCATTATTGGCTTTGGCAGAGCAGACCATGCCAGATCCAAACCAGTTAAACTGGCTCCAGAAGCACCGAAGGAGCCCAAAGGCAGGCAGTTGTTCACCTGACTGGGATGGATACAGAAGTAAAATAGTGTCAGAGGTTCTTTCCCATTGCTGTTGTCAGTTTTGATTACTGGGGTCGCTGGGCTGACAAATGCAACTGGAAATTGTGTGAGCCTTGGAGATGGCAATTCTGCCACATCCAAATATCCCAGCCCTGGTGAAATCTGCACTGTGGTAGGCAGGTTCTGCCCAGCACAGGTCTGTCCCCAGTGACTGTGGGAGCAGTGTCCCCTGATGACGAGTTGGCCAGCAGCGTTTTGGCAGTGCATGTGAGGTGAAAGGATTGCAGTTATCCGAGGAACGCTGCTGGCTATGTTGTGTCTGTGATAGTTTTGCTGCTGATGAAATAGGGTTCCTGGTCTGATAAGGAAGAGGTGGGGCATGTAATTAAGCAACCAAGTAGCTGGGAGCAAGTCTTGGGGTATTTGTGTAATGGTTCCTTGGGTGGACTGTACCTGTTTGGGAGAAACAACTTCTGCTCTTTATTAAATGAACAGTAAAGATAATTTACATGTCAACACCGTTAACTATTTCAGCAGTAGGGAGGAAATAAGTCACAGACCTGACCAATTTACTGTGAGCAATGTCTCATTTTGGTGCCACAGTTGAATAATATTTGGAGTTACCTTGATTTCTGTGCCTCTGAAGAAAAAAGTTCAATGGAACTCAAATATATTCAAGCCAAGTCAAGGTGCCCAGGCAAGCAAAGTAGCAACTCAACCTAGTGCCTTTTCATGAACCATGTGAATAGGGTTCAGTTTAGAAGTGGGTCTTAAAGCAGAGCAGTCAACTCATCTGTGGACACCACTGCTGTCAGAACAACTTTGCTTTGTTAAACCTTCCGAAAATGTTCAGTTTGTGGAAATGAAGTTCACAGCTCTCCACTGCTGCTCATCTGATCTCCTTACTCTTCTCACAGCAGCAAGATCACTCTGTTTACCTGCTGCGCTCCTCAGAGCTTGTCAGACTCATTTCCTAGGCCAGTTCAAATCACCAATTGAGCAGAAAAGGGATCCAGGTTAAAAAAGGAGGTGTCTAGACTTTTGCTAGGCAAGTAGTCTGAACAAAGAGTGTAACAGCATACAGCATATATCAGAAGTGACTCAAAAGCGGGGGCACAACACACATTTGAGAGCCATGGAAGTGTGGAGTTAGTTTTCTATAATTATCTTTCTACTGTGCAGAGCTCATTAAGATGTAGGTTTCCGCTTTTTGTTTTTATCACCTTCCCCAAACTGATCACTTTTGCCTTAAGTGCAATAATAGAGTGGTTATTTCGTTGCTTGTTGGTGAGTGAACCCTTAATACGGTCTAAATTTCTGATACTGACTGGGCAATTTCGTTAGCATGGTCATGGGATTAGATAATTAGACTGAAGCTAGCTGACATGTTCTCAAAAACTAAGATTTTATCCAAGTCTAGACAAGCACATCTAAAGAGTGAGGGATGCCAGAGGCTCATATGCTGACTTTACCAATAAGCAAGTGATAATCCCCTGAGTCATGCTTTGCATCCTCAGGTACAGTATTAGAAAGTGATCAGTGAAGGTGAGAAAAGCAATTTGCAAATTCAAACTGATGTCAGTAAGAGGGAAGAATTTTGAGGAACTTGCAAATATTCTAACAAAGCCACTGTAGAATAGTAATTTAGGATCCTAAATTATACAGATTCACAGAACTATGTGGATTTTGCAGAAACATTGGTGTAAGTTTTCCTCTGCTCCTGCCACTGTCTGTTGCTCTCACACAACAGTAGCCCACTGATGCAGGTGGGACATTTGATTTGCTTTAAGTAACACAAATGCAGGTCTTGTCAGATATTCCAAAAAGCTGCATTTGTTCACTGAGCTGCCTCACAAGAAGAGGGATGTATTTCCTAACCACTCCACGTCACTAAGAGACAACCTTGCAATCAAGACAAAGCCATTGCTAATATTGGACAGCAGGACACATTGCTTACATGAAAGGTTTTATGTCAAAGTACTGAAAATGACCAGACATAATTTCTGGGGAAACAAAGAGACAGGAAATTGGGTCTTCCATCCCTAGCTAGCCAGAGAGATGTTCCACTTTTCATGTAAGGTAGCTATGGATCAGTGGTTTCTTTACCTCCAGCCTTGCTTCCCAAAACAGTATCAATGAACTGCTGAAGCAAGAGAAAAAAAATTCAAGGCTGATACAACCCTTAAGTAACAACCAGTTCAGCATTGGGAAGTCTTCCAACTCCTATTTGTTTTTTAAAAGTATTGTTCACATTTTCAGCCCTTTAGTCATCCTTCTTTGTTCCATTCCTGTTTATTCCCATCTCCACTTCCTTGCCTGTCCCACCCCAGGTGCCCCAGTTCCTTCAGGTGAAACAGTGCCCACCTTCTGTTCTCCCTGCCCCAAGTCTTGACATGAAAAGATACACAGCAGTGTATGTGCAGGCTTCATCCAGGCAATCCTGCTGCCCATGTTCCAGCAGGAGCCCCCAGCACCTCTACCTGGTTCTCTGCACTCCTCAGAGCCTCATCAAAGCACTGCCTCCGGGCCCTTCCCTTCATTTCCCTAATACCTGCATCTTCTGCTTGCTAAGGCACCTCCTGAGACAACCACCTCTTGCCCTACAGCCCTGCCCTCCAGAGCTGCCTTCCAGCTGCCGTGCCCAAACCAGTGAGCCTGGGCTCTGGCAGGAAAGGAAGAACCACCAGGCTGCCGTGGCAGCAGCGTGGCTCACCCTGGGCCAGCGTAGGGAAGGGCACAGAGGAGGAGGAGGAGGCAGTGTTTTGGATGTCCTTGAAAGCAAAGACTTTTTCTGTGAGCCACGTTATTCCCCAGTTTCAACTTACTATGCTGTCTACTGCCACATGCTCAGCTGCCTTTCCCTTTTCTCTCTTCCCACTTCTCTTTTCTCTGTTCCCAGGATATGGATATTATTTTCTCTCCCTCTTTAAAGCTTCTTCAAATATTAGGCAAACCTCCCTGGAGAGGTGATACCCTGGCCCAAAAGAAGTGCAAGACTGAAATACACATAAGATCAGTTTGTCCTGCTGGGAATATGCATTGCTGCCCTTAGCCAGACATTGGCCTGGCACTTATTATCTATGAGATTTGTATCACTTTGTCATAATAATTTCTCTTTTATTAGCAGAAGAATATCCTTTCTAAAAGGCCCCAGTCAGAATCTGAAAAAAGAAATGGGAATATAACTTTCAGTTACTACAGAGTTTTCACTAAGCCAGCAAAAAAGTGATCCTGTGCTGGGTGAAGTGAAATGGAAATCACCCACTTGGAAAAGGCAATTGCTTCTGAAAACTCAAGAGGAACACTGCTTTTAACAAAAAATGCTATCGACAGAACACATCTTTGTTACAAACTCACTAAATTTACGGGAGTGAGACCCCTATATTTCTTCATGGGTTGGAGGAGAGATGCTACCACAAGATTTGAGACCATAAAGGTGAATGCCAGGAAATGTATCAGTAATTAATCTTCCCTCCTTTTCTCCCACATTACAATCTCCCCTAGTTTTTCTGTGTCAGCTATCTTTGTGATGCTCCCTTGGTTATATTTCTATGTTCCTGCAGAACATTAACAAAATGTCGCACTTTTCCTGAGAACACTGCTTAGTGTTAATTACTCATGATAATTACTAACCTGGTAAAGTGTTTGTTTTACTGGGCTCTACAAAGACACAATTTAAATGCTTTAGGATAAGCTAGTTGCAAAGAGAAGTTTGTTGTTTGTTTGGGGGCTTTCTTTATCAATTCTGCAGTTCGGATGCTGTGGTATGCAATTAGGCAGATAGGTTTAGCCTGGTGAACATGGAAAACCTGAACAGACTATTTCCATTTCCCCTACAAGTCTATTTTTAAAGCAAAAAACTATGGAATGTTATTTCTTGTTAGAAATAATGGATATTAACTTTAAAAAATCTTTGTAAATCAAAATGAATAGTATATGACCCTATTTTTTCCAGCCCTATGACAATATTTTTCACCCATAACTGCCACTAGTGTTGCTAGAAATCACAGAATTCTTTTGCACCCTGCAGGAAGTTACCCTCATAGCACAACACTTCACAACTTTTATTCTGCAAGTCACCAGTCCCATCCTACAAGACATCAGTCACATTGATATCAAAAGTGTGATTAAGACATGTTTGGCTCTCCTATTGAAGACAAAAAAACCCCACAGGAAAATGGTCAACTCCTTACTGTTCTAGCTCAGAATGTAGTCCCAAGTCCCAAGACATTCAAAAATGTTTGCAGTAAATAATGATATTGCCTGTAATATCTGTGAGATAAATTTTAACCATGTTTTAACTAAGGAACATTCTTACATTAATCAAAACTCACACACAACCTCATCAGATGTTATTCCTTAGGTGAGATGTTATAAATGCAGCAACTGAAGTGGAAAGACCAAATGATTTGCCCACAATTATTCATTAAATCAGTTGCAGAGCTGGTTTTGGAAAATAAGACTTTCCTGGGTCCCAAAAATCTGTCCTAATCACAAATAATGATGACCTGCCCATGTTTGTCACGTATGAATGGTATAACCATGCAGATGTAGGAAGTGACTTCAATCTGACTGCAAAAGAAATGGAAGCCATCCTCTGTCTGGGGAATCTTCAAATCACAGAAGTTTCCTGGTAAAACTATTAATTCCTTATATTAAAAAAATAATAATAAAAAAAGCTGTGTATTGTTGTACTATATCAAGGTAAAATTAACACAAGCTATATTTTCAATGCAACAGAAATACAGTTAACACAAACGTCAATCTGGTCACCAGGCTATAAACTGGTGAAATGAAACCAGATCAGATTTATTTCCTTTCTGCTTTTTAAAAAATTCTTTTTACTTTTTTTTTTATACATCTGCCAGGTATTTGGTTCCCTCTCTAAAAAAGCTCTGATCTTTTCAGACTCTTATTCAAAAATCTCTCCATAATAATCTCTTGCATTCTATCTATTTCTGCTATGCTTTGCAATATAATAAACCAAGGTTTGCAAGAAGAGGTAATGTCTTTTATTAGAACAAGTGTTAGGGATGGGAAAATCATCCAAGCTTTCACATATAAAAGACGGGATGTCTTTTTGATGTAGACAGTATTAAAATTAAGCAAAGGCTCCCAGGTGAGTATCAATGAGTTAACGAAGGAATTAAAATACGTTTGTTTATTGAGAAGCCTTGAATTATGTTTTATTTTAGAAAGTTTGTATTTAAGCAAGGCTTCACCAAAGCATTAAGTAGTGTGAACTTTACCGACACTTTTTGTTAAACGCTTAATCCACACCCACATCAAAACAAAGACAGACGGCTGAGCTCTTTACATATGAGAAGGTGACTTTTCACACATAGCCTTAACAGCAAACCTTTTGCCTTTTTTTCACGGAAATACAAAGCTCCGAGATAATAAAGTTGCCTTAATTTACATTTCTCCCAAGAAGTGGAAATTACAAAACTACAGACAACAAACATTGGCTAATCAGTCTAGGGAAAAGGTCCAAAGGGAAAACTTGTTTAAAAGTTATAACAGGCAGCAAGGACTTTGAGCTATGAATGCTTTTGTTTTGCTAATCTACCTAATATTCTATTGAAAAGCAATAAATCCTTGAGTGAATGATTCCGACTTTGTTCTAGTGTGAACTGAGTGGCAGCTTCTATAAAAAATTCCAATACTTAGTTTGTATTTAAACAAGTCTTCCCGAAGACCTTTTCTCAAACAGGTCTTTATATGGGAAAAACAACTGTTGATTTTGTAGTCATCATGTGAGTAACTTTAATAAAAGTCAGCAGGGCCTTGCCTACTGTGAGATTTTTTTTTTGAACCTGTAACCCTTAATCAGGATTGCTGTCAGCTGTAGAGCCTGAGGAAGCTGTCATACAGACAAAATTTAAATGGAGTTGTGTTTTTCCCACAGTGCTGTTGGAAGGAAACCCTTTTTTGTTAGCAAAGCCTGAGACATCGGGGTCCCGAACTGGAAATAGAGTGAAGAAGGGTCTCCCAGACTGATAAACACTTTCCAAGTGCAGTGAGTCCCCAGAGCTGGAGCTGCACACCACCAAGGTTTTTTAAATATCTTTCCCAAATATAGGTTAGAAGTGCTAAGAATTTGTGGGAAAGTTTTCCTTCGGAGTAGACCACGGCTTTATGTTTATTCATAGGCTGTAGTAAGCAAATGAGAAACTAAGCACTTTGTAAATGCTGCACCATTTTGACTGCTTGATCCACTCCACTGACAGAACAGTTTGGCATAATTGCTGGCATATATAATATTTTCAAATGACAATTCTCCAAACAAGTCAGGGCCTGAGCTAACAGCAGTGAGAGGTGAGGAGATGCTGCCTACATGTTGAGATGAATTCTAGACTATTAAATGCCACAAACAATTAAGATTTATAGTTGATGTTGTCCACAACATAACTGCATTCCTCTGCCTTCAGTACTTTCAGTTGCACAGCAGGCACTGGTATCTGTCTTCAGCTGTAGTTTTGTATGTGAAAGCTAATTTCTCTGCTCTACCCTTTCCCTGCCATTTGACCACAGCTGTTTTGAAACAGGCCCTAAACACTTTCAGTGCTGCCTCTCCCTGCAGTTATGATTTAACTTTGGGAGTACCACTCATGCTGTTGCTTCTGAGTCATGCCAGGAGCGGAGCAGCTTCACCTCCAGGCTGCTGTGTATCTTCTCTTGTAAATAAGGCAGGATCATTGCCTTGCTAATGAGAAAAACACTTCATCAAGAATGACTGGCAGAAAACAATGGACAGCACTTTAAAGAAATTCAAGAGACAAAGTATGGCCAATAACAAAGGTCTAGGGCTTGCAGCAACCTTTCAGTACTACACTGATGCTAGGACATTGTCACTGGCTTAGGATGGAGACCTTACATTTTCAAACATAGCCTATTTTGTTCTGGCATCTCAGTGTTTGGATATCAAATTCCCAACATTTAGCTGCCACCACAATTAAAGAGCATCTTTTGTAGACACAGTCAGACAAGCAAAGATACAGCGACAGCAACAACAGTGGGACTCACAGAGCAGAACGCTGGTCAATAACACCTGTAGTGCCTGCAGATACTCTGGCTCAGGAAAAAACCTTCGACTGAGTGTCAGCTATGAGCAGCCTGTAGTTGCATGAGCAGCAGTGCAGAGCTGGTAGGAGTCCCTGCAGGGATGATTTGCACAGACACAGGGGAAAGATATCTATCTGTAAAAAGGAGTCTGTACAAATGATGAGCTGTTCTTAACATGTCTGCTTATACCTGGTTTCAGAATAAAAGCTTGGTACTGGAAGTATTTTCCCTATTGCCAGAAAGAAGCACTTTTCATTTTTGCCCTAAATCTTCCAAAGGTGTAATGCTTACAAAATTTGCCAATACATAAAACAGGTTTTGAAACCTTAATTTTTTCCATAGTAGGAGAAGATCCACCTTTCCTATCCTGTAATGCTGTTTGGAATAAGAAAACCTTGTAACCAGTGATACCATAACACCGTAATGCAGCACATAATGCAATTTTAGGTCCTTTGAATGTTTGACCTATATTACATAGGCCAGCCTATGTAATAGTTACTAGGTAGTTACTATCAGTGCTCTCTGCTCCACCTGATTAAATTGCACCTTGTGTTATACTGAGATTATCCTTTCTGATACCTGTTAGGGAGTTTGCCACAGCCTTTTGCTCTAGTTTACAGCATCACAGATTGCCTTCCCAGGCATACAGGGAACTTGTGGCATACAGCTACGTTTTTCTCTCCAGATCTAAGTTTCTGACAGAGAACCACAAATACCCTATTAACTCTCAGAAAACAAAACTGTGACCAGTCTTCCACCTGAGTGATTTTTTTATTTTTTTTTAAAATCACACCATATTTTCAAGGCACTCTTCATAAGGAGAAACACCAGAAGTATTTTAAAATCTGTTTCATCTTCCAGGCCTCACAAACTGGAGAGGATAGGCAATCACAGGCTTTGGGAAGCTGCAAAATGCTAGCCTTTATTTCCAGCTGATACTTTATCTTCCTACTTTGACTACTAGCAAAGGTAATAGCTGTGATGCTAGTTGTAATGATTTTGCTGTCAGACGGAAAAAGCTTCCACAGCAGCATATCCAGTTTGAAGACCAATATGATCTAATCAATAATACATGAAAAAGATACCTATATGGCTAAAAAAAGACTAGGATTGACAGCTTTCTAGAGATGTCTTTCAGACTGTATTTTTTTCTTGCCCAAATTACAAATTAAGATCATGCTATGCAGCCATTTCTCTTAAATAAACACCTTGAAAGGCACTACCAGCACCCCTATACAGAACTCACAGCATGCACACACTCCCTTTGGTAACTGCACCACTGTGACTGTTGGGATTTAAGTACAACAGAGGAATCAATTGGATGCAGGCAGAGCGAGTGTACTCCAGATGAGCAGCTGCTTGCTGGAATCCTCCTCAGCAATAATACATCTCTGCCCTCCCTGTGGTTCCTAAGCTAAAGGCACAGCCTGAGAATGGGAGCTTTTTGTTTTACCACAGTGATGGAATTCTGGTTTCAGGCTGAACCATTCTCCTCAAGTAAGCTGCGACTGTTTTGCGACAAGGCCCATTTTGGAGAAGGTAAAGGACAGGCCTGTTGCACTAACACGTAAGAGACTTAACCTTTATCAGTAAGAGTTTTGAAAAGCTGAAGGGTTACTGAACTTCTTAAGAATAACCAATGAACTTTCTCTTTATTTTTGTCCTAATGGAAACAAAATCATTATGATTCCAGTGTCTCTCTCCATATCTTTCTCTCAACCTGGATACCTTCTGCATCCATGCAGCTGGATTTGATAAAACATAGAGGTCTCAAGGCAATTAGATTCTTACAAAGTTTTATGCAGAAAGGGAATGCACAAAGGGAAAAGACTATGAAAATATTTCTCTATGTATGCCTAACAGGTATGTGTCAGGGAAAGGCAGAAGCACAAAATTATTAAACATTTTGGAACACACAGGGTCCGCCTTTGCAGATATTTTCCTGAGACTATGAGAAAAACAAAACCCAGTCAGACCTTGCACATTCTTGGACACTCTGTCAAACAACAAGATGCAAACTGACCAGAAAACTGAATACATCCCTAGGCCAGCCCATCTCATTCCAGCGCTTGGCCTAAATAACAGAGTCCTTGTTTTCCTGGGTTTCAGCCTTGAACAGTCAGGTTTATCTTACCGGGTTCCGTTTGGCCTTGGCACACCAGCTGTCTGAAAGAATTTCCAAATCCAGTACACGATGACTCTGTTTGTCCTGGCACATCATACCCTGACCTAACCTCTGAATAGGGCAACGTGGGTGAACTGTTTAGAATGCTCTAGTACAGTGCTGCACGGATCACCTGAATCTCCAGCTTCTTTTGAACATGATGGCACACAAGTTCAGAGAATTAACAGGCAGGTAGTACTGTCTGTTGGTTTCTTGTCTTTATCCTAAGCATTTCTGACTGGCCACTGCTGCTCCAAAATGGAAGTTAGGCTACACAGATTCATCTGTCTTCATGTGAGCAGTTCTTCTGTTCAGGTACTCTAACTGTGTTCTAAATTACTTTCTAGCCCTTCATCAATGTCTAGGTTTAGCAACACTGTCCAGAGTCTGTACCATAAGCTGTGTCCAGCTCTGGTTCCCCCAACATCAGGACATGAACCTCTTGGAGTGAGTCCAGACAAAGGTAATGAATATGATCAAAGGGCTGGAGCACCTCTCCTGTGAAGACAGGCCGAGAGAGCTGGGGTTGTTCAGGATGGGGAAGGCTCCCAGGTGACCTCCTTGCAGCCTTCCAGTATCTAAAAGAGGGCTTATAAAACAGATGGAGAGCAACTTTTTACATGACCAGATAGTGGTAAGACAAGGAGGAATGGTTTTAAACTAAAAGAGCAGCGATTTAGATTGGATGTAGGAGGAAATTCTTTGCTCAGAGGGTGGTAAGTCACTGGAACAGGTTGCCCAGAGAAGTTGTGGATGCCCCATCTCTGGAAGTGTTCAGATGTTGGATGGGGGCCCTGAGAAACCTAACCTAGTGGGTGGCCTCCCTGCCCATGGCAGGGGTGGATGGAACTAGAAAATCTTTAAGGTCCCTTCTCCTCAAACCATCCTACACATAATTGATACATGCTTGATAAAAAATAGTGTCACTGTATGTGATGGTGGAGGTGAGGAGAGAAGCACCTTTCCAGAATGTCACTGTTTTTAAGTGACCTAGGCTTTGAGCTAATACTTGCTGCTAGCATGAAAAGATTGAGAGTTTCCATTAATATCTCTCTTCCTTTTAAAATCTACTTTATGCAAGCAAATAGAAGCTTTTAATTAGGCAAGGCAATAAAACATGGGCAAAGCATGGACAACACTGCAGGACTGCACGGGGAAAGCGAATAGTGCAGCTATTCTGGAATGGCGGTGTCAGCCTGGAACGACTCCCTACTGTGACATTTTTATTCCACAAAATCATTGATTTATTTTGGATGACAGTACACATATGCACAATTATTCTGAAAAGCTATCCTGGCCAAGAACACTAGGCAGGCAAGCATGAAGCATGATTTTCAGAGCCATAGGCAGTTTTATTGCTGCCCGGGTCACTGCAAAATCTGTGGGAAAATCATGGTTTCAGCCTCTCAAATCCCATCACAAGCTAGGGCAGTATGAAGTATTTTCATTTATGTTAGCAGAATTTTATTTCAATTCTTTAAAAACATAAAAGCCCTTCTTAAAACCTTTCAGTTTTAAATACAGATTAAAACCAAGAGAGGATAAATTGGAAAACATTCATAGATTTTCCTCTTCATATTTTAACCAGCTAAAGAATTAATAGAATTTTGATAAAGTTCAGTTAACATTTAATACTGAAAATAAAAGTGATTGTGTCTGTGCATGTGTGAAGGAGTACAGACTTTCAAGATAACTTAATCTTTCTGACAGTTTTTTAAGCAGGTCTCTGAATAGGCCTAGAACCTTGAACAATTTTCAGCTGCTGAGCCACAAAAATGCAGGAACTTGTGGAATTCAAGATGTCTCTGGGTGGCTTCCAGAGGGTCATAGAGAGATAAGGAATTAAAACCAGCAATTGAAAGTTTGCTAGGGAGATAGCTGCACAGCCACAAGGAACGTTTTGTGAATCTGCAAATAGGGAGGCTGATCTAAACCATTATCAACAATTAAAGAGGAACAATCTGTGCCTTTACAAGGTCCATGTACAGAAATATCTGGAGAAGTTTGCAAAGTCACTGTTGTGTGTTGGTCTTGAATCCTATCAGTATCGATTAAAATATCAATATTGTTATACAGCTTAGCACTACTACAGTTATCAGTTTTAGTTGGGACGTAACAAAATTTTTTACTGCTTATTCAGGAAAATGAACATGTTGGACTTTAACCTACAGAATTTCTTCTTCCTAACACCATATAGACAATGAGTTTTTAAAGCCACATGATTAAGTTAAGGGTCGAAGAGATAAAGCAAACAGAAAAACACCTGTCATAAAGAACCTATATGCTCATGTTGTTCTAGATAGATATTCTTCTCAGAGGCCACAAATGTATTTATACCAGAATTTCTGTGACTATCAAACAAGTTTCATCACTTTCATAAATATTTATGTTCACTGGTTTTGAAAAAATGAAATAAAGAAAAAAAGTAGTAGTAGATGCAAATGCCACAGCTAGGTATAAACTCCTCTGTACTTGGTTTCATATTCAAAGGTGCTAAGCTTTAACTTTAAAACACTAGAATGGTTATATTGTTTCCATTATCTGTGGCACATAACCAAACCTCAGCAGTAAGGTTTAACCTGTGATAACCAACCAGACATTCCAATGTTTTTAGATGCACAAAGAATTGAAAATAACATCAAGAAGTCTTACCAACAAGCCAAAAAAAAAAGAGCTATCGGGAGTGTGAAAGTGGATTTTGCACAGGATTAACTGCTTAGAAAGGCTCAGAGTGAAAAGTATATTAATCCTAATGTGGCTGAGAACTCTGTCTCCTATTGAGAAAATAATTTTAAAAAGCTGTCTGAGATTTACTGGAGCTAGTGACACTAGATTTAAAATGCTTAAATTTATATATACTCAGATTCATATTGTTTTCTGAATTGGCATCATTGGTAGTGAGGGAATTTGTTTAAAAAGGAGAGAAACGAAACCCTACAATCTTCATGGATGCAAATCCTGTCTGCAGCTTACCTTTCACTTGAACTGAATAAACTGCAGGATAATCCAAACCCTATTTGTGCAACTATTGAGCAGTGGTATCAGAAACACACATCTAGAGACAGAAACAGCTGTTAAGTCATTTAGCTGTGTCATGCAGAACTCATATACATATATATACACATAAATAGCTTTTTTCATACTGATAAACATTCCTTGAAAATGTTTGTTTGCAGGATAGGAGGAGACTTTGGCCCTTCTGATTACGAACAATTTAAAAAAGCCACTAGACTTTGTTTCCAGTTTCATGCAACCACAGGAATAGCAATTGCAAATAATCTATTATACTAAAATCTCTCTTACAGCCACTTTGTGGTATTTCAGTCTCTACAGGACTTATATACTGTTTTAAGAAAATTCTTAGCTATTCTGGTTTGAAGAAAATAACCACAATATGAAACAGAAGTCTGTATTTTTGGCTGTTTCCAACCTTTTGTCAAGGTTGCTCTCTCCTCAGTGTAATTCTTTTTGTAATAAACTCTTCAGATCTTTATATTATGGCAAGTATATTGTTATTCTTATGCAATTACGTAAAAAATTAACACTAATAATGGACATTGATAACTGGGAAGCATACCTAAGGAACTGTATACTACTGCCTCAAGCCACTTTAGGCTGAGTATTGGCTCTAAATCTCAAAAATGACATTACCAGTGTTAGTATTTTTGCAAGATTTGTTATCCATTGATTATCTGGATAGAGCTGGAAGCCACTAAAAGAGGAGCTAGAAAGAAATGTTATTGCATCTTGTGTAAGTCATCAACCTCTACTTATCCCTATATCTCTTGACATGGAGAGCACTGGAAAAGGCAGTCCCTTTGAAGAAAACTGAGAACTTATGCACATGGCATATAGAGAGCAGATAAGTTGAATATCAGTCTATTCAGAAGGGAAAAAACATTGTAGTCCCTAGACAAAGAAAGTTTTATAACCACAGGTAACATACACCCAGATCTATGATACACCTAAAGATTTGTTGCAGGTGCAACAAACATTATGTTTGCAAGATGGAGAAGCTCCATGGAAAATACAGTTTCTAAGTGATGTAGACTAAGCAAAAAAAAAAAAAAAAAAAGATAGAAAAAGTGTAGTTGTATGGAAAAGGTGGTATTTCTAGCCAAAATGTGTGGGGCTTGTGGTCTTTCTAAGACTTGACACAGCAACAGTGGTGTTAAGCAGGGAGCTGAGCAAATGCTCCCCATCACATACAGGTTACACTCACACTGCCACCAAAGTGACCTGCTCAGAGCTCTGGTTCTCCAGTGACACCACCCAGGGTCTGGGTACCTAACACAGGTATCCTGATGGGATAACCACCTGCTTTCTAGGTATTGTAAACGCTGAGCTAGGCCTTCTTGGCAAAGTAGACATCCTTTAGTATACAACAGACTGTTTGATATCAATTAAAAGAAAGGAGGTGTATGGATGCATTTTTTCTGAGTGACTCATATATACAGCAAATTCTGGCTTAACACAAGTGCTCCTTCTGTTATGAATTCCAGTAATTTGTCTCATTCACTGAAGTAAGCTCTTGATTTCCTCCTGTTAGCCAAGACTGACTTGCAAGATAGCTATTTTTATCACAGAATTCCTTTAAGATGTATTTTCACAGTCCTTTTTCAGAGTAGCAGCATACAATAAGGAATCAGAGAATCCCAGAATCAATTAGTTGGAAAAGACCTCTGAGATCATCGAACCCAACTTTTGAACATCACCATGTCAATCAGACCATGGCACTTTCCTTAAACAGCACCAGGGATGGTGATTGCACCACCTCCCTGGGCAGTCCATTCCAATGTTTAATCACCCTTTCTGTGAAGAAATTCCTCCTGATGTCCAATCTGAATCTCCCTTGGTGCAACTTGAGACTATGTCCTCTCATCCTGAAGGAAATAACCCACACTGGTATATTTAGTTTGCCAGGTGTGTTACAAGCAACAATAATATACTTGCCAATTAGATCAAATATTGTCATTTTCTCAAAGGATAATCTGCTCCAAGCACATGAATAAACTTAATCTCTAGCCGTGTTCAAATCTCAGTAATTATCACACAAGAAGGGAAAGCAAGGAAATTGTCTGTTTTGTTAAGGACACCTGGAAGGTCTGTCATAAATAAAAAATCAAAAAGCAAATTTTGAAGAAAAATATTACACTGATATCCTTGAGGGTGGCACATTTAGTAAGCAGCACTACCACTATCTCCTTTCTTTTAACCAGTAGGTCTCAATTATAAAGCTGAAAGCACTTAGCACTCTCCTACACTCCAGTTACAACTCTCTTCTAACATAGTCTGTCCTCTGATGCTAGAAAAAAATTTACCTTGTGCTCATGTGTAAAAGGCTCAACTTCCTTAAAACTTAAGCTTCAAGGGACACTTTATAGAGATAAGAGATTGTTTCAGAGATACTTACTGGGCTTTCTTCACAGCAGCAGCTCTGTCCTTCTACCCACAACTATAAAAAGTGCTGAGATTCGTGTCCTGGTCAGTGCTCTGAAAGTAAGGCCAATAAATAGCCCCTAGGATTGGGTTCCTGGTGAGGTAAACTGCTGACACACAGCAGCCTGCCTCTCCTCGCTCTGCTGGGACGCACACAGACGGTGAGGCAAAGTGCTTCCAAATAGCAGCTTTACACTCATGGACTCCCTGTTTTCTCAGAATCTATTTTCCCCCCAAGAGTAAGAATTTTTTTAAATGCTTGCAGCTCTTCTACTTTAAGGAGAGCATCAAGAAAGCCAGTCAGCAATTTACTGTGAGGACAGAGGGGAAGGGAATTTGATGTTTCATAGCAGATTATCACCAGCTATCACATACTTTATGTGCTGGCATGTATCAGGCTGAAAACAAATTTGTATTATTTTATCACAAAGCTCAAACTCAATTCCTTAACAATATGGACACATTGAGGTAGCTGTTGAATAGAAGACAATGATTTGGACTGTGCTTGTTAGGCTTTTATATACAAGCAATACAGGACAATAGGAGCAAAAACCTGCTTTCTGTACAGCTACTTGGTATTAGCTGCATCTATGCTTACAGAAGAGAAAGTTGGCAGAACAGTAAAAGCCTATCTGTGTACATTATTCATGCACATTTATCTGTCAGCAGATCCAGTCAAAATCCTCTTGATAACAACTTTCAATATTGATTAAAATAGCATGCGTGTTTTACCATAACTGGGACAGTATTTTATGCATTCAATAAGCCACACTTGATAACTTAGCAGTGATATAGACAAGTTTATTTAAAAGACAGAGCAAAATTTTGGCTTCCTTGAAGTTCCTTTATGAGCATCATAGGAATTTTACTTCTAAACTGTGACTGCCAAGGTGCTGCTACTCTGTATTGACAAGTGTCCTAATTCAAATTCACTAGACTGTATTTATTTGGTGTGCTAAAGGAGACTAATGTTTAAAGCACTCACGTCTCTTTGTGGCTGAGGGAAAGCATCAGAGCTCTATACTTCACAGATTTCTGGGAAGCTAATAAGATGTGTGGCTGAGGCTGTAAGCCAAGAAGTGGGCAAATGGCAGCAGAAAATAATTTCAAGTTACTTCAGGATCTTTGCTGAGTCATATCAGTTTCAGTGTCTGTGTGAGTAAGTCTGTGTGGATTCCACATCACACTCAAAACTACCAGAAGGATTTTTTTGCCTTCCTTTAATATTTTTATAGCTAATTGACAACATCTGCCTGAAAAAAACACCACAACAGATTGAAAAATGCAGACTCAGATGGTGTGTTCGAATATCTCATGTAGCCGTGACTTGACAGATCCAAATCCAATTGCTTTGCACCATTATTGAAAAGCAGTGCTCTCCTAGCAGTCTGTCTGGAAGATGGTGAAATTATCACCAATACAGACAGAATCACTGTAGTATAAAATTTCTACTAATTCCTTTCTATTTTTTGATGTAGCAGCTGATGAATCTGTTATTCTCATCCATGCCTCACCTCTTTCAGGCCCAGAGAGTGGCTCAAGGCACTTCCCTTCTACAAGGTGGGTGGGCAGAGTCCAAACTGATTTATTTATCAGATGAAGCACTGAGAGGCACTTACACACAGAGAAATGAGTTCTGGATCCCATTTTTTCTCCCTGCTCTCTTCACTGCTCCATGAAAGGAAAAGAGACCATGCCTACCAAGCAGCAAATTATAATAACCATGCTTAGCTCAACTGTGCTTTATCATAGATTTGGTTGATAGATTTGGTCAAAAGGTCAAACCATTCCCATGGAGAACAAAGGCGGCAGCTCTGTACCATCGGTGGCAGAAACAGACACAATTCTCACCTTAGCTCTGCTTGCTTCCTGTGAGCCAGCATTGCCCCAGACTTATCTCAAAGTAGCTCTCACCTGTACTCACCTTAACCAGATAACTTTTCCATGGTTTGAAATGGAGAGGGATAAGCCTTGACTTCACTGGCACATCAAAGGAGACCTGCAACCCACCTTTTTTTGCTGTAACTCTTTCAATAAATTCCAGTTTATGCAGTTAATGGATGGACAGAACAAGCTGTGTCATTATTATGACAGAGCTGTGTTATGTGGTCATTTACTATTTCAGTTCAGTAGGACTTTTTATATTACTATGAGGTTTTCTTTTAAAACCAGTATATTGAAAATTTATGCTTGGAAAATAAACCACTTTATGCGATCATAATTTTAACAGACCTCCAAAACAAAGTTTTGCTGATGGAAAATACCGAGTCTATCAGGGGGAAATAAACATATTCTCATGCTCAATGCTACCATTTGTATTGTCAGAGAGCTTCCTGCATGCCTAGATCATAAAGACTTAGAACAATATAGCCTAGGAGTTAGTGGTAGAAAGATTTACTGTGTCATCCTATTTACTACAACAGTGTGCTTTGTTCAGTCTAGAGGCTTCTTCCATTTCACTCAGAATATCAAGTGAACTAAAATAACTCAGAGTCAAGAAAAAATACTAGACTGTGTGCTGCAGTTTATCCCATCTGTTTCTAATTTCATCATACTAATTAGCTGAGCTATCATAAATACATTCTCCTTCTGTCATCGCTGTTCACATTCTCCATATTTATCTGCAGATGCCAGGAGCACTTATTTGTTCCTGTTACACGGTAAACATTGTTGTGTCAGGAGCCCTGCTGTGATAAAACTTCCCTAACAAACAGCTACCCTCAGGGAAAAAAACAGTGCCCAGCTCGGTAACAAGTGGTAACAGGCTATCAGGTGGTGACAAACTCTCCAAGATTTTACATCTAACAGTTTGTCACACTTCAGCAGTTCAAAGCAAAGATTTTCAGGAGCCCAGGAAAAATCTTAACTATTTTTAAAAAATCTTTATTAGCATGTTACGGTTTAGCTCTGTGTTATATATTATGTGTAGGGAACTAGCAAGTGTAAGAGGGAATGTGATTATATATGGTGCTATTTTGCAGCCAGGTGGAGAGAAACAGTACTCTTAAACTCTTGGGATCACAGACAGGAGCTGCAGCCAGCCAAAAAAAAAAAAAAAAGAAAAAAAAAGAAAAGAACAAGAGTACTCTTAAAATTTTGACAATTTTAAAAAATATGTGGGAGTTTGTTTAAAATCACTATTCAGTGCCATTCAGTTTCTACACAACATCTTTTAAACATATGATTTGTTTGGATACAGCAGTAACAAAATTTAGCTTGAGAAACTTTGCAGGAAAACATTTAATTTCTATTTCCTGTTTCTCTGTTCATATTTCATAAACTATAATCAGGTTGTGCTTTTTAAGGATGCCTGTTGTTATAAACAGATAAATAATTTAAATCAAATGTTCAATGTCAGATTTCGAGGTTTTATGGAATCCCACTGTAATCCAGGTCATGGATTTAGAAGATACACTGTTCTTACAAAGAAGTAGATTCTGCATAATTCAGGAGAGTTTTACACAGAACTGTATTCTCAGATGGATAAAGATGTGTAAATTCCTCAAAATCAAAGGGAACTGATACCCAGGAGGGCAAAGCAGACAAAACAGCCCATCAGCAACTCAGCCACATGAAAGACCACAAAGAAACTCCAAAGCCACCCACGCAGTTGCCTGAGGAGTCTGTCAAGGAATGAGAGGCTCTTGTTCAGCTCATGTTGCTGCTGGAAATCTGTTTGAAGAGCTTGGCAATACATCTGGATTTTACAAGTGGCACACAAAGATGAGAAAAATGAAATCAGATTGAATTATGTGCTGTAGCGACACTGGTGAATTATGTGACACTGGTGGTGTCACATCTCAGCTAACTAGAATGTAATTTAATTTACAAGATAATGGAACGATCTCCTGCATTTGTTGCTTCCAGAGAGGCAGCTGACAAACATCCACAGTGTAAGTACAAACTTAACTAGACAGTCACCTAAAAGGCAAAGAAGATAGGATCCTTTTTCTAGTATATTAAACTGTATTTATTTTTTAATAATATCTATTCTAGATACCTAGAAACTTCCATCAGCATTTCAATACCTTCATTTCTGAAAAATGAGTACCAGGCTTTGAACATCAGAGATCTATAAAACCAGCATAGGAATGGTGAAGAATCCCTTTTTTTTTGCATGCTTCAGAAACTACCAGTACCTACAGGTAAAGTAACAGAACAACACAGCTGTTGTATTACTTGCTATTGCTTTCTACCTCTTTGGTTTATATAAAGCTGACAGAAATGCCCCATCTTACTGTCTTTCCACCTACAAATCTGAAGATATCCCTTCTCAACATTCTGCTTTCCTCAGTAAGGAAGAAAGATGGCAAGAGACCTAAATTTTCAAAATATTTGACAATAAGCATTCCAACAACACATCTTAAATTTTGTTCTCTACTACACCAACATAGCTAGCTGCACTGAAATATGAAGAAAGTTTTTGATGAGAAAACCCTTATTTTAAACAAATTATTTTAGACACCTTCAGTTTGCTGCAGGGAGTAGAAGGGAGAATGAGACAAAACCTGGAACACTGAAGGCGTTTGTCTTCAACACTTGTTAAATGCTCCCTTGTTTTGTTCATGTTGTCAATCTGTAGTAAAATGAACAGGATCTTAAATACACATGGTGAAAGCTGTGAACTCCTTATTCAGTCTCTGTTTAATCTTCCACAACACTTTTTGTTTAAATTTGTGAGTGACTCATAGCAGTGGCTTCAGCCAAGCTTAGCACAGATAGACTTTGTGCATGCCCACACAAATACTGATGAGTCTATTCCCACTGTTGGCTTGTAGGATTCCCACTATCACTATTTGAGCTTTTTGGAGGAGAGATTATTCTTTGCATAGGCCTCTGCCAAAGTGTCTCATATTCTGGTGTTGGGAGTAGCTGGAGACAAAAGTCTCTATATGTTCATTTTCATTTATGACCTAATATTGCAAATTACTTTTTACATTAACTCAAATGAAATATTTGTCCTGTGAATTATGCTTTTATAGGACTCTGCATAATATTCTTTTATTTACACTGCCTTTTAAAACAAATTTAGGTTGCAACAGCGTTCTCAAAATAAGAATCTATTCACATGCCATTGCTCATTGTTCCACACAGTTAGGAGACTTCTGTGACTTTCCCCGTCATGAGACCTGTGCTCCAGACCCTTCCCCAACTCCACTGCCCTCCTCTGGGCTCGCTCCAGTCTTTCTTTAGTGAGAGACCAAAACTCAATGCAGCACTCGAGGTGTGGCCTCACCAGTGCCCAGTACAGAGGGACAGTCACTGCCCTGCTCCTGCTGGCCACACTGTTGCTGACCCAGGCCAGGATGCCGCTGGCCTTCTTGGCCACCTGGGCACAGCTGGTTCATATTCAGCTGCTGTTGAGCACCTACAGGTCCTTTTTTGCCAGGCAGCTTTCCAGCCTGTATCTTAAAAAGCCCAAGTGATCATTAGTTGATACAGAAAGGGTTCTACTCCACCTCACTTTTTTTGTGATGGATTCTTCTCTTCCAGTGACACAGCTTTAAGTCACATCCATTTTGCCATCTGGCCTGTTTCCTGGCTGCTCTAATGCCTATGTTGAGCCTGAGGGAGGCTGTGGAAATACACACCTTGGGGCAGAGTAGGATCTTTCCTCTTGGCACCACCACTGAGTTTAGGTAAGTGCAAGTGATCCTGGCACCACACTTGAGGATTCTGGTGGTCTATTATTACGTGCATCAGCAGTAGTGAAGTGTGACAGGGTTTGGTTGTGCTTCAAGTTTCACAGCAGTTCAACAGAGTGCTCTGAAACACTCTTGTATATTTAAAGGTCTAAGAGCCAACCAGTTCTTAATCCTGCCTTCTAAGTGTTTAAATATGCAAGACTGTGTCATATACTGAGACACCATGGGAAAGCATATACAGTACAGGATTAGGATAGGGTTGAATTAATGAAATTTGACATCAAAATTGAGATGGGGAGTCGGCTATATTGGAATATCATCCTAAGAGCTTTCGCATTAGTTTCGATGCAAACCCTGTGCATTTTTACTGGCTTTCTATCGCATTGAGCTGAATCTGATAACAGGATACTTCCAGCTCGAGGTCTGCCTCACAGTGAAAAGCAGACTTGTCGAGCTTGTATTCAGGGAATGAAGCCAGGTGTTTTCCTGAAGAAACTTGGTGGTGACAGCTCTGATTTCAAGTTACACATTTCAGGACTTTTTCTTGGCATTTATGCTGGTAGACTAGGGCTTTCCTTGTCTGTAAGGAGACAACTATTACCTATGGGTCCTACAGTGGACTTGGAGAGCTGAAGATTTTCCTGTGTTTAGATGCAAGATCTAAGGTAAGTAAATTCTGAATGGGTAAACCCTAATTTCTGGTCCTCACTTCACCTTTTTTTTAAAGAAGGCTTTTGTTTCTTAGACTTCATGTAAGACTACTACAATTTTCTCTGTATTTACAAAGTCTCATTTTTTAAATTCAAGTCATCCTAGTTAACCTTTAGTTACAATTCTTAATTAAATATCCTACCCTTTGATTTCATAACCAAATCAGGCTGATCTAATCCTTTTTTGTGCACAACTGAAGACCCCACATGTACCAAAAGATGCATTTTACAATTGACCAGCTAATTAAGATCTTAGAGTGTATGGTGTCAATAGGTCAGCCTAGACATCAGGGCAACAAATATGACTCATTTCTCTTCTGATTATATCATACTTTTTCCTGTTTTCAGATCTATTTCTACAGCAATCTCATTGACAAATTGATTAAAATTTGGGGGAACTTGGCATTATGTAAGTAAGTTTAAATACTACATAGTGTACCATAATTTACAGGCAATGACAGTCAGAGAAGTATCTGGAAAATCTGCTTAGTTCTTCCCATTTATTGTAATCTATAAAACAGTGCCAACTTGTAAAATGAGAGGTGGAAGATACTGCTGCCCAGGGTTAGACATATTTCTTCTGTTCATATTCTGTTATAACCCATCAAACACCAGAATAGAACTACAATTTAAATGCCTTTCACTGCCAGCTACATTTGATGATGGTAACCAAAGTGGTTAATAATTATCCAGTTCCTTTCCTAGATGTTTTTGAAATAAATTATCTTACATATACTTAAATCTATCCATTTACCTAAACTTTTGATGGAATTTGGCAGCTTCCACATTCAAGCATCCTTCAAGCTTCTAAGAAGGCTGGAAGAAGTTCACAATACTGTTTGCTGCTAATGCAGTAACATGAAATAAGTTCTGGGCTTCACATCAGCCGTGATGTCTCGTCACAACAATGGGGCCTAGTGAAAGAAGAAAGAAGTCATTTCAAATAATATTTGGGTTCACATGATCCGAATGGCTACCAGATGGAGCTCTGAGCTGCCTGGGGATCTGCCTGCGGGGGTGGGAGTTGCCCATGCACGGTGCAGAGGGATGAATGGGCTCTCTGTGTCCCCAGTGCCCCGAGTGGGAAATCCGGCTGATCACATCTGGTGAGAGCCCTGAGCTGGGCCACTGGAGTAGACATCAATAAGGAACCCATGGGCAGAGGGGCTGACAGGGCTTCCTAAGCTGTCAAGTTGTTCCTTAACTGTCCCTTTTACATGATTTATGAATACTCTGGCATTAGGCAGCAAGCTTTGCAGCTGGAGAGAGGAGAACATTTTCAGTAGTTGCATGGGTTTTAGTGCTGTTGGCTTCAAAAATCCTTTCTCAGTCAGAAGTAGAGTTACAATAAAGGGAACATGAAATGAAAAACATTACTGAAATGTATATATTTAAGTTGCCCATCATCAGAATATATCATAGTAATAGAAAAACACACCAGATTACTTATCTATAATACAGGGAATATTAACAGTAGATACAATATTTGTATTTTTGGTGTATCAGGTTTAGCTGTGTATCATACAGCTAAAATTACAGCTTATTTTCTGGTACTTGAAATATTTGTTCTCAAAGATGGCAAATGGATGTTTACCTGTTGTGAACTTAAGAATCAAACACAAATGTATACATTAGACTAAATAAAATCTATAAAACTTCCTCTCTACAATTCATACACTAGTCATGAATCTCACAGCAGTGGGAAAAGTAGAACTCAAAGCTAATATTCACTCACAGCTTTTGTGTGTGAAACCAGCTGTATTATTGTACAATAAAAAATATACATTGAAATCAGAAATGCGATAATTTTTAGCTTGTAGAATGCTATGCAGTGAGTTGTTTTGTTGTTGTGAAATATCTCATGAGGTGTTTGCTATTTTGCTTCTTAGAATGTATCATCTTGTATATTCATATTAGTGGCATTGGGTCAAGAAGTCCACATTGTACAGAGAAAACATGGTGGGATGATTTGCAATGATTCTTAGGTGCCCTGGAGAGAGGGTTGAGAAAATTGTGTTCCTCTCTCTGATGAGTTTTGATTTCTTTACAGTGAATACCATTGCATGATTGAGCTGGACACTGTATCCCTTGTGTCCTAGCCCAGTGGATTCCATGTACATAAGCATGATACAGCTGGTTCCACACCAGAAGAACAGACATCTTGTAGTGCTCTGTGACTGAAATGGAAGATGAATAGGGAAAATCTGGCCTGGGTGACTGTATTCCATTGAGTTGAACCTCAGTTCTCTCAGCTGTCCCAGGGTTTTGCTCTGCACTGACAACCAGTACCATGATTAAGCCCAGAAGTAGCTGCCTTTTAACATTAACTGCGAAGACACTTCATGTGTAAGTACTGATTTATCCTGAGTACAGTGTGCACTGAAACATGAACACAAAAGTGTCTGACTCTTGTGGTATGTCGAACCCAAAGGAAACAAGAAAGCACTTAAGTCATGCAAGATGTTGAGGTTTTCAGTCTGATTTTCAAACGAAACTGTTTAGATTTACTTCAGAAACGAATTTAATCTGGATTCTTACTTGGAGAAAAAAAAAAGCTGAACTCATAATTTTTATGCTTGAAAGAACTTCGCCTCTTTTTATAGCAACACCAGAATTCCAATGACTTATTTTCTTATTTGGACTGTCTTTTACTATATAGCATAAGAGGCAGTAAGCAATCTTCTAAACAGACAAATTACTCCAGGTTGCATGGCAGATACTTCAATATCAGATGTCCCAAAGGAAGCACGTTCATCACATCCTTCTTGCAAGTCATTCACCAGTTTATTAAGCATTGACTCAAAAACTTCAAATCAAGAAGGAAAAAAAATCCCTTTCAAGGATTACTGCAGACAATTCAGCTTTGAGAGAGGAAATGAGGCATGGTAGTAAATATTGAAGCATGAGTGAAAAGCAGCCTGACCTGTGTCTCTGAACACTCTACTTCTACCCCCTTACTGTTTTCTTTACAGTAAATAGTTTTATTTTGCATTCAATTCACTCTTCTTGGGCCTGATTTTTTTAGTGGAACTAAGAAAATCTATGAAACAAGTGCTTTTTGTAAAAGATGTGGAAACATCGTCCCTTTTCAACAAAGAGGTTTTATGTGTTTTCCTTACCTGCTGCACTATGGGAAAACAAACTTCCATTCACTTTGTGCAAACTGTAATCATCTGTACTCTTGTTTTACTGTGCCCATTGCTGCAATTACAGAAATTTCACATCCCCTGAAGAAATAGATTGTAGTCAAAAAATGCACATATATACCTATATACTTCTGAATATTTTGCAGACTGAGAGAGAGGAAAATTACTCACTGGTTTTTTGGTGTAGGGGCTGATGCTTTCACTTGGTGTTACACTGCACAGAATAAAACTGACCTGTTCTAGAATTTATAGAAATACGTCTACGCAGGCAAAGACTAGTCACCAACTCTGAGAAAAAAAACACTTGGACAACTGAAATTAATACGAGGAACCAAATATATTTTCCTCCATTTTATCTCATACTATGGAATGGAAATGTTTATTTTGTTGGCTGATGTTTATCCACTAAATATAGCAACAGACAGAAATTTTATAAGATGTGATGTATTTGTATGAAGGTTGAGAGTGAGCTGCGTAAATCAATGACTAATATAGTGATGAGGGACATAATGGCTTATTTCTAACCATACTTGACATCATGCATTAATTTTGTAGAATTATTCAGGTCTTGAAATAGGGCAGAGGAACAACCTTGATGCCTCTCAAAGGAAATGGTGAGGAGACAGCTACGAGAAAGAGAGCTAATAGAAATAGAACATTAAAAATGTTTATGAAATTTGTCAAGGCAAACATTGTAGGCTCCAATTAGAAAATCTAGAAGAAACATTCATATCCCAAAAATTAAAGTTTAAAATGTTTAGTGATGGAAGTGATAGAAGAAAGATGTCTAGTTAACCATAAGAGAGGAAGACATCACTGCACTACAATGAGTCCAGTTCAAATTTTAGTAAGCAAATGAGAATCTCTACATGTAGGATCACACAATCACAGAACTGATAATACTGGAAAAGATCTCTAAGATCATTGAGTCCCACTGTTAACCCAGCACTGCCAAATCCACCACTAAACCATGTCCCTAAGTGGCACAACCATATGTTTTTTGAACACTTCCAGGGACACTTCCACTATTTCCCTGGGCAGCTTGCTCCACTGCCTGGAGCCACTGCCACCACCCTTATGGGGAAGAAATTTTTTCTGATGTCCAGTTAGCCTCCTCTGGCACACCCTGAGACTGTTTCCTCTTGTCCTGTAGCTTGTTACCTGGGAGAAGAGGCCAACCCCCACCTGGCTCCAAACTCCTCTCGGGCAGTTGCAGAGTGTGATAAGGTCATCCCTGAGCCTCATTTTCTCCAGGCTAAACACTCCCAGCTCCCTCAGCTGTTCCTCAGACCTGTGCTCCAGACCCTTCCCCAGCTCCATTGCCCTTCCCTAGATTCGCTCCAGCCCCTCAGTGTCTTTCTCACAGTGAATGGCCCAGCTTCCACTAATGCCAGTTGTTGGTGCTTCATTCCCACAGATAACCACAGGCATAGATGACAGGCAGTTCTCAAGGAGCTATGGTACCTCCTAGGCTGAATCCAAACTGGCAACTTTTCTGTTAGCAAGTCCCGAGGCTGGTGCAGACCTCACCACAAACGTGACAAGCTGCTCCAGCTTCCAGCAGGAGTCACCTGGGAAGAGCTCTCCCCAGAGCTGCGTACCTGGGCCATAGATCAGGCCAGCAACTCACCCACTTCGCCTGCACACACAGCACTGCCTGTTTCTGTGAGGGGACACCGGCAGCTTGAGTGCTACACAGGAGTCAAGGTGGGCTGGGAGCTGGCTCAGTTATTGTGTGAATGGGGACATCAGTGGCAGCGTGGGGGAGCCTGAGGGGGCCATCACTACTGCTGAGGTAAACTTCTCAATTCTGAAACGGTGTAACTACTGCTTACACAAGGGTTAGCCTGTGCACATGGGGGCACACATACATAAGCCTAGTTTGGGATTTGTAATGGCAGGTGGTTTAGCTAAGGGGGAAGATCCCAGTGTTAGGACCATATTTGGAAGGGGAATGGTTTTCAAGTTTCCTTTGCAATCCTTGATTTATTTTTAGTTCAAAAATTTTTATGAAAATTGACTTCTCTAGCCGATTCTATGAGTACAGAGGCAAAACATTGAAATGAGAAAACTTTATTCCTACTTAAATGAGAAATGTACAATTATCCATATTAACACTGCTCCCACAGACACATACTGCCACCACAAAAAGGGAATCTGGTCTGTTATGTTCTGCTCCTAGTACCACACTCAGCAAAACACATAGAAATGTGTCTTTTTAAGCACAGGCTTAACCCTTTCTTTAATCAAAGCCTAAAATGTTCCCAGTATTCCTTCCAGCCCAGTACAATTAATAAATTAGACACCTGGAGAGAACAGCATAAGGGAGTGTGCCTATTCTATGGGAGAGACTATTTATTTTAGACTTTCTGCACACACTATATTCTTCCTTGTCCATTCCTGCTTCATTAAAATTAATAAAAGCTTGTGTATTCAAGACATTTGTAATACTGAATTACATTACTCAGTGGCTCTAATTATGTTATTTCTTGAGTTCCAAATTGACTCCCAGCTGTACTCATATTACCAGGTATAAATAAGAATATGATTCATCATTTACAGAAAGCACATTACATAAGTCAGTTACAAAGTTGCACAACTGAACACACAGACTGTCTGCACTGAAGGTACAAATAGGAATAGGAATGGAAATGGAGAAGATTTTCTATCCTTAGTTTGAAATCAAACTTAGACTACTATACTAATCATGTGAGCTCTGGCTGAAATAAGAACAGAAAACATTCATCACATGTTTTAGATGTTTCAAACTAATAATAGTCTGGGACCGGTTTTCAAAGAAAGACATAGCTGTGCTTAGGAAGTGTATGAATCTCAAGTACAACTGCTGCAAATAAAAGCTTTCTTTCTTTGATTCTGTCAGGTTCCTCATGAGAACAATTTACTCCATATGTAGTACATATAATGGTTTTGCAATTCTAATGAAAAGTGTTAGCTACAGGCAGATTATACAGCATCCAAACTCTGCTACATTCAGCAGCGTGCTGTGGCCTACAGATGTGGCTCCAATAATAGTAAGTGAGCTCATCCTTAGTGTGGAAGATTATTCATTAGGGAGAGAATAATGTAAGTGATATGATCATTACATCACCTTTTCCTGTACATTATTTTCACTACAGCTGACAGGGACAACATTTCTCAGTCTAAAGTTACGTTATTTTCAAATTTTGCAGAGTCTAGAAAAAAGTGGTGTTTGAAAGTATATATAAAGATTTATTTGATAGCAAAGAAGGGCTAGTGCTGCAGGGTTGAATTGCTTGTTCGTTATTTATCTTTTCTTTATATAAAGTAGTTATTCCATAGTGTTACATCCCATATCTATCAACACTAGCTATTTTAATTCATAAAGGATTTTTAGAATTTTTTTAAGAAAAAGGCTTTAAAATCTATATAATGACAGAATAACAGAATGAGGGCTTTTAGTTGAAATAAAGGGCCAATCTGATCAGTGTGTAAAAGAGGTCTTGACATTAAACTCGAAAGTGCCAGAAATTATGATCTGGGGGAAAATTATGTTCAGATTACAGCAAGAACATATTTTGATGAGGATGGAGTCAGTGAAGAAATATGAAAAGATTTCTTAGTTTTTCTGTGCTTTTGATAATAATGGTTTTTATAGCTATAGTCAAGGATGAAAAGAAAACTACATTCATTATCACTGAGATGGACTTTTTCATGATAGTGTGTTTACTGATACTACTGCATAAAGAAGGGTAATAAGGTAAATCAAGAGCAGAAGCCTTCCTAATTTTGAAATTATGCATATTTTGGTCTTATTTTTCCAAATCAGACTGTTGTTCCACAAAGTTCTCAGCAGCTGCCATCAGAATGAGAATGACTATCAATAGTTTGTAAAAGCCTTAGCCTAGCCTATATTAGTACAGACATGCACATTTGTAGGTCATGATCTAGTTTTTCAGGTTTCCACTAAATAAAGACATTGTGAGGACTTAGAACGGTCCTGTGCAAATCTTACCAAGCATTTCTAGAACTGAATTGATATAGCAAAAAAATACCAGGTTCAAAATGCAAACAGTTGTCCTATTTGTGCAGCAGACATTCTTCAGACAAGTAATAAAGTTTTAAAAATGAACCCATTCTCTCAATTTAGTGTATCTGATTGAATATTGAGGTGAGAAACAGGAACAGACTTTTCATTCAGTTCTGCTGCTTTCCCTGGTGAGCACCTCTTTGCATAACCACTTGCCACTGTCAGTGTTCACAGAAAAAAAACATGTTGTTGGCTTAATAACAGGAGAGTGCAACTGATCCAAGTATCTTGCATAATGAAATCAGCACAAAATATTTACCCTGGTTTTAGCTTCTTTGCTATGGTATCTACCTCGTGCACTTGTTGCATTTACAAGGATTTCCTGCTGTTGTGTGCACCAGGCTGGTTTACTGCAGGTGTTTCTGCTTCTGTACTTTATTGTTTTTCCTGTCCAAACAGTTACCAAGCAATGCAGAATCAGTCACCATGCAGTATAAGTGCTATAACACCAAGAGACGAATCTCCCAAATGCAATTAAATTAAATTCTGGAAACTTGCTCACAGGGAGAAAATTCTGTTTTTCTCTCATTCCTCTCATTCCCAGATGTGAATGGAATAGAAAATATTTTCTCTTTTTTTAAACTTGAGCATGTCTGTAAAACCGTACTTGATAACTCTGATTTATAAGTAGTCTTTAAATTGAAGATTTTCCCGATACAAAGCATTTAAAGATTATTACAGTGTACTACCAGTAACAGTTTGACTGCAAAGGGGTCACTTCCATAGAAAAAAGGAACAAAATAGCAGTAGATATTATCTATACAACCAGAATGCTCAGCCATCACCTCTCAGAAGACCTGTTAGATATGCACCCCTATATAAAAAACTACTGTTTAAAAATTGTTTGCTATGAGCAGGGGCATGAGCTTCTGGATGCCACTGCTGCTACGTCATGAGCAGGGTGGCTGGTGGCTGAGGGCTGCTGTGGTAGGAAAAGTTTCACCCACAGCAAGGGTTCTCTTTTGCCAGCTTACAAACCTGTGTGGGAACACAAGGAAACTTTTCTTGGGAAAATTTGTGGTGTAGATGAGGCCTGAGGAAATGAGGCTCTCTGGTTCCAAGGCCACTTCTCACATGGGCAGAGCTAAGTGCTTCCAGCCCCCTTTCCTCATCACTGATCACTTCCACGCCCTGTTTGTTCTACTGCGATTGTGGAGCTGAATAATAAACCAGATCAGAGAGCTGATCCAACTTTAAAAGCTCTCCTCCTCCCCTCCCCTTTTTTTCTATTTTAGAGGACATGCTGTTGTGAGAAACATCCACAGAACCAAGACCTGCAAAGCTAGGAACCAGATCCTTGTAACATCACTAAGAAGCCCAAAGGAAATTAGATACCTAATTAAATCTGTGAATCTGACCTTATATGACCTGTTTAGAATTGTGAGAATCAAGCTCTTCAGATTCTGGCAGGTTCTTCAGATTCTTTCCTGGCACTCTAAAACTCAGTTAATCTTCTTTTTCATTTAGTTCATAAATGGTATTTTAATCTGTTGTTTTCTAGATGCTGAAGTTACATTTCACAAATATTTCACTAATTTAATTTCAGTGGATGCTGAAAAATGTGCTAAAAATGTTGACTTAAGTCCTACCTGAGGGATATGCAAATGCAACTGTATTCCAAAGATATTTGCATTAAAGATCTATTTGAATTAACTGTTCACACAGCTTCCACAGTCAGCTTGTCATGGCCTCCTTTCAAGCTTGACTACATCCATTTTTGATAGAGAGATTTGAAAGGTTTTCTCCCTTCCCCTGGGATTAAAGATAGGGATGAGGACTAATTAGCCACCTGCACCCACAGCACAGTGCTACAGCTTGTTTACCTTACAGAATCTGCTGCATCCCTGGGGAAAAATCAGTGTGGTGGGTTTTTTCTTTTAGACATTTCAAGTTCCGTTTTTTCAAGAGAGGTTTAACAGTTTGCACAATTGTTAGCATTACTAGGAGGAGCAGGAGTCCATTTCTCACACTGCTACCTGGATTCTGTAGAAGAAACAATACATACTGGGTTTTTTCCTTATCTTTTAAATTTTTCTTGTTCATCAAGTGAGTCACACATCTGGTGTTAGCTGCAGCACTTTGCTGCCCATAATAAATAAAATGAGACTTTGAAAATAAAAGTAACATTTAGCAATCACAGGAGCTTTAGTCATGTTAGCATGATGTAGAATCCACTAAATAGGCAATTAAAATACAAGAAAAAACCCAGAAATAAATAAAAGAAACTTCTTCATAAATCCCTTAATGTAGTGATGCTTAAGTAGTTTTTTTATTAGTTTCTTATGGAACAAAGCACTATTTAGGACTAGCAACTGGAAGAGTTGCAATTTAAACTACAGTCTGATTATTTTTTGTTATTTTTCCTTACCTTGCCATTTTCTGACTAAGAATGGTAAAAAAGTGTTCTGCTTTGTTTGTCTTTTATAAGTTCTGACTCAGTGGCAGGCAAGTACTACATACGGGCCTGATGTAAAGCCTAGTGAAGTCAACTGGAATGTTTCCAATGACTTAATTAGACTTTGGATTGGGTCTGAAGTGCAGCAATTTAGTCAACTCTGGAGCATAAATTACAGGCATAAAAAACAAATTATTTGTGTGTTGCAGGATTACTGACAGCAAAATGTATGATGTCAGAAAAATAATAGGCAGAGATAGCCTGCACAAGTTGGAAAAGATTAAAACACAGCAAAAGATAGGGGAATACTCTTTGGCAGGAATAGAGACAGTCTCAGTTCCAGTGCCAGTGGAGGGAAGTTGAGTAATTTGACAATCATGTGATTAATCTAGCAGGAGAAGACACTAAGACACTATCTGTCTCCCTCAGTCACCACTCTCCTGCCTGAGCATTGGACTACTATCTGGATGAGATGATGGTCTGCAGGTCAGCAGGAAGGGCTCTGAGTCTGTAACCCCTGGAAATCCCTTCGGAAATGTTAAAACTTCCAGTGACCAAGAGTCAGAGCAGAAGTGAACAGTGCCAGCCAAACACATCAGCTGAGTTTGTTGCTACAGTAAAGAAGATATTGTTGGAGAGAATGGAATGTGAATGTTACTCAACAAGAAGTCAAGCAATCTCCACCTGAAACATAACATTTTGTTGTAGAGAAGTGTCTCCCAATTATTGCTCTTCTGAAATTCCATACTGCATGTCTTGGTGAGTTAGGAGTGATACAATGAGCTAGATAGGTACTTGTTTCAGTCAAAACTTACTTAATTTCCCCTTGTTTGAAAACCTTGGGGTGCCAATATCTTACCTGAGCTAGGTAAGAGAAATTAACAAAAATATTTGTTACAAAGGGGTTATTTGGTTGAACTACCTATTCTGAGGTGAGTATTTCATTTCAGCACACAAGAACCCAATCAGTGAAGAGTAAATCTACTTTGGAAAAAGATTTATTATTTTGGAGTAAACCAATTTTTTGTTCTGGAAAAGCCTATTCAAGCAAGAATTGTTATCCTGGAATAGTTGATGATGCAACAGCTATGTCAATCCATCTTGGAGTATATATCTTTAGCATCCCCTTATTAGCAAACCAGGAAAGATTTTTATTTAGAGAAGTATTTACATTAAACAGTTTGTATTTTAAGAAAGATAAAAGAAATATAAAGAAATGTGTGTAAAATACCTTTACATCAGTAGCTAATACTACATTGTAAGCCACATAACTGAAAGACACATATTTTGTTCGAAAAGTTGGTATGCAAAATAAAATGGTATTTTTAAAAAGATACAAAGATGCGAGTTCAACTTTAAACTGAGGTGCATATTTTCAGTTAATGGGTTTTGTCTTACATAAATTTATATGCACGATTTATTTATGCAGTAGCATTTCCTCATTTGTTTTTAAGTAATGTTTTGCTATTAGAAGTCATCTCCCTCTCCCAAAACCAAACAATCCCCCTCCCCCCCCCACCCCATGGATAAGTAAGAAAAAAGTTTTAGCATTCCCTTTCTATTCAACTTTCTCCATATTTTGTCTCCATTTATTTTCACCATTTGCTATCAGAGTTGAAAACAGAGGATGGGCAGAGAAATTGGACAGACAAATGGAAAACAAAAGTCAAGGGTTTGGTTTTTTTTCTGTTATTACACCAGATGACACAGTAACAAACACAGATAAGGTACTGAACAAACAAACCTTTCCTCAGATCACACCTCTGCCTTAAAGTATGGTCATTTTTTACCAGTCTCTCAGTCTAATAACAGATTCTTCTCACAAACCTCTCCTCACTTACAGTCTCAAATTGTCATGGTCATCATAACACTTTCCAAACTGAAACAGAAAGGATGGGAAAGGGAAAAGCATAGAGAGAAGAAAGCATTTGAACAATAGTTGGAAAGAAAAATTTTGAGTAACTGGAAATATTTGTCTTTTAAAATCATTATACAAGAGAAGATTCTTTTCTGAGAGAGTTTTTCCCCTTTATTTTTATACTGGCAGAAACTGCTGTCTTTTTCTTAAACAGCATGTGTTTTCTGCTGGGCACATCAATACAACATCACCTCACACACTCCTGCTTTGGTCCAGTAAAACACGCTCAGCTTTTCCTGCATATACTCTGTCTGAATTAGTGTCAACAGATAATAAATTATTTGATGCAAAAAGCTTTATTTAACATTATTAAAACAATTTTGGTAGCATTCCCAGGCAGGAATTTTATGTAATTTTCCCACATAAGAATGGCAATTAGACAGTATGAAAAGTGGCTTCCAGTTCCCAAAGTTTCATTTCATTTGGGAACCAATATGATTTAGTGGCTAGACAAGTTTAAAAGACAAGGAGCCAGAAGAGTTTAACATGTTCAGGGAGGCTGATCAGTTCACTGAATCACGTTGGGCTACTCAGTTAACTGTTCTGTTCTTTAGTGAAACCATCTGTAGCACTGGGTGAAAATATCCCCACATACCCCCCAAAAATACCCAGCCTCATTGAGAAACAGATACTTAAATCTGGTTCTGTTCTCTAAAGCAAATCAATTACCAAAAAAAAAAAAAAGAGAGCAAGACAAATATGGCACGAGAACAAGACATTCCTTCAGCAACCTTACAAGTCAAGCTGAGACATAGCTGCAATGAAAGCCTTCTCCACTGCAGTGCTGCATATCATTGAGTGAAAAGCCAGCACAAAATACACTCTGATGTCTATTTGATTATTAAATGCTTCTATGAAACTAGACGGCAAAATCCAGACCTCACTTATATAGCTGCAGCCTCACTGACTTCAGAAAAAACAGTGGAAATCCATGGAGTAGCATCCTGTGAAGTCTGAACTCCATGCCCATAAAAGAAACTTTTAAGTCAAGGAGCAGGCATTGCATTCTCTGTTGACACATGTGCTTACTTGAAAGCACTGTGCATTTTTATGGTACTTTATCAAAGAGAAAATAGATGTCATGGCCATTGTTCTAAACTGGACACCAGCTCAGACTGTCTTGTGAAAAACAGCGACACCACTATTACCATATAAAGCTGTAGAGCAAATGGAAAAATTAATGTGGCAGTGAAGGCACAAGAATAGAGATCAGGAACCCATCCAGGCTCCATTTCCAGATGTATACGACACTTTCTGGATGATCATGTACATATCATCAAATTTTGTTGTTCCAGTTTCCTCTACAAAACGGATAGGGAAGCTCTTGTTCAAGAGTTTCTGTGCTCTGAGATGAGAAGAAAAAAGGCTTAAAAGGTCTGCAGTTAAGGAGGAACTGCTCACTGTGAACAATGGCAGCCTTACTTGTTTTCCTTTTCAGTTAATGCATTATTCAGTTAATTTGACTTATCACTGAAAACATTCTGCAGTAGAGGCATACACAGTTTAAATGCCCCAATGTGTGATCATCATCTAAATTAATACTAACTTCTACATAAAATGCACAAGAATGTTGCACTAGAAAACATGCAGAAGGCCTGAAATGCAGCACAGCAAATCTGAGAAATCTGTCGTTTCAAAGAGCGTTACTTGCAGTGACTGACAAAACCTAGGAACACAGTGATATTTTCAGCAAAGCAGGGTGCTATCAGTGCCACTCCTTTGCATAATCTTAAGCACAAGTAGATACTGCAATTCTGTCCCTGCACACATCAACAGCAGGACTTGACCTTGCCACAGCACAGGGAGCCACTAATGCATACAAAGAGCCTCTCATGGCATCAAGCCAACAAAACAGTGCATTTCTGTGCCTGTATACGGCTGGCAGAGGCAGAATAAACGGAAGAACAACCTAACAATCCCCTTCTGCTTTATTTACACCTCAGAGTTGTCGTAGTACAATGGCTGGGGACAGATCGAGCTCAGAGAAATGGACATTATTTACCCCTGTGCTCTGGAGCTGGGCTGCATCCCTCATTTGTTTGGTGGTTTTTTTTTTTCCCCCAGTCAAAAATCTCTTTATCTGCTGTGGTGTGGTTTGGTTTTTGTTTGTTTGTTTTTGTTTTTGTTTTGTTTGTTTTTTTGTTTTCTTGAGGTAGGGGGTTGGGTGAGTGTTTGGGGTTTTTTTTGGACGGAGACAGCACGCATGGAGTGTACTGCCTGTGTTCCCCTACCCAAACACCAGTCCGAAAGCCCTGCTGCGCTCCCTCCTCACACTTGAACACGTCAGAAAACCCGGAGCCCGAAATGCCCGGGCAGCTACCGCCATCTAACGACCAAAACGCTGAACTACAACCCACGGCCCCCGGCCTTATCAGCCAGAGGAAAACCACTGCCCTTAAACGCCAGAGATTTTCACTTGTTCTGGGGCTCAGAACAGCAGAGGCAACAGAAGACTAGAGCTAGAATGCCAAAATATATTTAAAAATTCTTATTACTCATCAAGATTACCTCCTACAAAGTCCATCTCTTTGTATTTTTTTCTATTTACCATGAGAGCTCTATTAGTAACATGATTTATCCTGATTTTATTAATGAATATAATTTCATGCATTTGCACTTACTTAAAAGAAGTTGATAGTGCTATGAACTGCTGCTCCTTCCAAAACACATCAAAGAACAAATATTCTGCATCAATATTGGAGATTTATATATTTGAATTATATTTTTTACTGCCTTGTTAAAAGACAAGCTCCTCCAATCACATACAGCCTCCTTACAAAAGAAGAAAAGTACCTGGTTTCTGGAAGATTCTGGTTTTGTGCTTTATTTAAATGTAAGGCAAAAATAATGGTTCTTCCCTGGTAACTTCTCTGGGTATCTAGAATAAAAGAATAAAAATAAAATCAATCAGGTTGGTTGATTTAAAATTTAATTTTAAATATGTTTGCATTGCAAAACAAAATAATAATACTAACACTACAAAAGTAGCATTACTGAGCAGTATGAACTTTCTGTTCAAGCTGCTGAAGGATTAATCTTGGTTTGCTGAAGTGTTGAACCAGTTTTTGTCAAGCATCTTTTTCTGCAAGCAAGGTGGCAGTATTTCCTTCATTTCTGTTCATTCAACCAGCTCACTTAAATGGATTACCTTCGCTGATTTTTTTTTCATTATTTACATCCATAAATAAAAAAGAGGTGGAGATTACAGGATGATCTCTACTAGTTCTACACACTTGAAAGACTGAGTAACCAAACCAATCACATTCTCTTCCTGCAAGTATAATTCCATATTTTTAATAAAACCTTTTTCAATGCAAAATATATCTAAACAATCTCCTTAAGAAGAAGATTCAAATACATTTATAGTAATCTTATTCAACTAAAAGCAACTATAAAGAGCGGGTTTTTCTTCATTATTTTCTTTCAATTCCCGTATTTATCCACTAGGAGTTTGGTATGAACCACCAGTAAAAGAGTAATAATTACCTAGAAAAACAATAACAAGAAAAAGAAATTAAACAGACCTCATCTTCCAAAATAGTGAAAGGTATGTAGAAATTAAGATGTTATGTTAAAGTCTGAAATGTCTCAGATGTATGTAACTATACCACATCCTCTTTGCTAGTGAAAAGAAATGGGAAATTATGCATGAAGACCATAATCAGCACATTTTAATGGTTACCAAACAGTGAAAAATCAGCCTTTGAGACACAATACAACTGTAATTTAATATAAACAATCATTTAAATCAAACTTTTCCGTTCACTGGCTTAAGATTAATTTTCATGCCGCCTGATTTAAACCACTCCTGCAAAGTGTTACTGTTTACTCATTCCAAGCTACAGGAAATATTTTTTTCTGCAAATACTGCTGCCAGACTCCTCCTCACTTTTTCTAGCTGCAGTCACAGAGTTACTTCTGTAAACAGGATTATGGCACTGGTTCCCTTGGACGTGTGGGAAGCTTCTGGCAGCCTCTCGCAGAAGCCAGCCACCCTGTGCCCCTCCTTTGCCAAAACCTTGCCACACAAACCCTGTACAAAGCTCTGGTAGCCTAAAGAAACTGTGAAAAGAGTACATTTTTAGTACAATGTAACTACCTATTCACATTACCTAAAGAGACAGCCCCCAATTCACAGCCAATTACTCATGTTCTATCTTTACACCACTAAAAACGCTATTTTAAACGGATGTGGCTCTGCCATCTCTTTCTATGCTTAGGATACAACCATTCATGTTCTGAAAAGTTCTGAAAGTTTTAAAAGCCTCGATTTACCTCAAACACCTTCTTGCCTCAATTCTCAGCATTTCTTGACTATACAAATCTTCAGACCAACATCTTCAAGACAGTTTAGGAAGTGTTCCTCAAGGGTGGAAGGAACAGCTTTTACCACAACATGTTTTTTATCATTTGTGTTGTATTGAATGGTAACTATTTGTCTGAAAGAAAATCCAACCAAGGAAAAAATTCTTCCCCAAATTAGGGACTGCAAGGAGGTATTCTGGCCAGAATCTGAAGATACACCTTCCACAGCAGCATAAAAATTACTTCTGGTATAACTAAGAAGTGTGACCATTGTGTCACATACAGCCCTTTTATCCTGTTTTTTCATACTATACGGGACAGAGTTAATTAGTTGCTCCCACAGGAATTCATTCCACAAACTCAAACCAGCCCTTCTTTTCTTGCTCTGTTGTGCTGAGATATTAAGCTGCTGCCTGTACCATCAGCCCATCATTTTTTTGGGTGCTGCCCATCTGAATGTTGAGCACCTTGAATGTGATGTATTACATCTTCATGGAAGGAAAGCAGTTTAAATAGTTAAAATAGTTAAAATTCCAGCCTTGACCAAAGCTCTCCAGAAGGCAAAATGTTACATGATAACTTAAATCATGTAAATGAATAATTTTTTGAGGAATAACTATTTCAAACTCAAGCAGACTGCATTTTTGTAGTTCCCTGAGAGGTAATGAGGGAATGCAGATCCTGGGAGTGTACAATCTTTGGCTCATGCATAAAGCTCAAAGATGCAGTCAGCTATAAATAGCATGCAGCAATAGTGCAACCATTACTATATTCTGCTAAAAATGCACCACTCTTCTGCATGAGGGACATGAAATACAGGTCTATTCTTCATCAGCAGAATTCCATCCAAGTTTGTCCACACACAGACATCCATAAATAAAACGGTATAATGGAAGAATTAAACTAAAACTTTTAACAAGCTGTTCAGATTTGGTTCAGAAGGGGTTGGGACAACTCAAACTCTAACATCCTTGGTCTCATAGGCTGGAGTTTGACAGGACACAAATCTCATCAGGGACTACTAAGCAAATAGACAACTTAAAATAATTTTTTTCTAACCAGATCAGCCTTTTATTTTTTTTTTTTTAACTGTGTTCCCCTAAGCATCAGGCTCTATCACCACTATTAATATTCACACTAGCTAGCTTGAAGTATTTATTTATTAATGCTTCCTAAACTCTTTTGCTTGACCATGTGTTTGAGTGATGATCAGGGAACCACAGGATCATGGAATGGTTTGGGTTGAAAGTGACCTTGAAGATCATCTAGTTCCAACACCTCTGCCATGGTGTCCTGGTTTTGGCTGGGATAGAGTACATTTTTTTTTTTTTTAGTAGTTGGTACAGTGCTCTGTTTTGGATACAGTATGAGAAAAATACTCTGATGTTTTGGTTGTTGCTAAGTAGTGCTTACCCTTAGTCAAGGACTTTTCAGTGTCTCATGCTCTGCCAGTGAGGAAGTGCACAAAAAGCTGGGAGGGAGCATGGCCAGGACATCTGACTCACAGAATCATAGAACAGTTTGGGTTGGAAGGGGTTCTAGTTCTAACATCTCTGCCACAGGCAGGGACACCTTCCACTAGATCAGGTTGCTCAGAGCCCCATCAAATGTGGCCTTGAATGATTCCAGGGGTGGGGCATCCACAACTTCTCTGGGGAACCTGTTCCAGTGCCTCACCACCCCCAGAGTAAAGAATTTCTTCCTAGTATCTAAGATAAACCTACTCTCTTTCAATTTAAAGCCATGTCCTCTTGCTCTATTGCTACAGGCCCTCATAAAAAAATCCCTCTGTAGCTCTCTTGTAGCCTCTTTTTAGGTGCTGAATGACTGCAGTAAGGTCTCCCCAGAACCTTCTCCAGGCTGAAAAAACCCCAATCCTCTTAGCCTGTGCTCATAGCAGAGGTGCTCCAACCCTCTGAGCATTTCCATGGCCCTACTCTGGAGTTGCTCCAACATTTCCACATCGTTTTAATGCTGGGGACACCACAGCTGGATGCAGCACTGCAGGTGGGGTCTCGCCAGAGTAGAGCAGAGGGGCAGAATCCCCTTCCTTGCCCTGCTGGCCACACTGGTTTTGAGTTGCCAGCCTGAATAAGCCTTTTAGGCAGGGAAAAAAAAATTGAATTTGAATTTTCTACACATTTGTTTACTCTTCTCACAACCTTCCCACTATTGCTATACAAACATGTCACATATTTCTCCGTGTCTGCTAGAGCATTTCTGAGGAAGAGCAATGGGATATGAGAACACACTCTTTGTATACGGTTATATTTCAGGAATATACCCCATTACTGTGGCAGCAGGGACACAACCAGCTGTAGGATGTCCCCTCCAACCTGCGTGGCTGTGGGCTGTACCCTCCAAACTGTGTGGCTGTGGCGTGATCCCTGTGGCCAGCGTGACGCGGGGTGTCCCCTGTCCTATCCCACACCTGTTCCCCCGGCTGTTACCTCACTAAGAAAAAAAAGATCCGTCAAAAAAACGCTTAGAAACGTTTCCCGTTGCACCCCACAGCTGGAGCGGAGTGTTCCAGCCGGGCGGCACAGCTGAGGGAAGCGCCGACACATGGCAGCTCCCGCCCTTCGCTGGGACCTGCTGGGTGAGGGGAAGGAGAGGTTCCTCGGCTGTACCACTGCGGGCCTTGCGGGTGAGGAAGACATGAGGCGACTGCCGCTCGCCTCGGCACCATCCGGCTCCTCAGAGCCGACCGGGGCCGGATCCCAGCGCAGCATCCCAGGGCTACATCCCGCTCGCTGCCCCAGCGCCCGGGAGTGGTCCCCGCCCGCCTCTTCCCCCCCGCCGGCGCCCCCCCCGCGCC